>CM052444.1:38914393-38959734 GCA_028533085.1 Varecia variegata
CTGCTTTGGACTTTTCATATAATAGAATCATATACTATATGGCCTTTTGTGACTGGCTTCTTCACTTAGCATAATGTTTTCAAAGTTCATCTATGTTGTAACATGTATCAGTATTTAATTCCTTTTTTGGCTGTGTAATATTCTATTGTATGGATATATATTAATACCACATTTTGAGTTTTTTTAATATGTAGATTTTAGGGGTACAAGTGCAGTTTTGTTACATGAACATATTGTGTAGTGGTGAAGTCTGGGCTTTTAGTGTACCCATCACCCGGATAATGTACCCAATGGGTAATTTTTTATCCCTCACCCTCCTCCTACCCTCCCACCTTTAGAAGTGTCCAATGTCTATTATTCCACTCTGTATGACCACGCATTGTATTCCCCTTATAAATAAGAACATGTGATATTTGATTTTCCACTTTCAAGTTACTTCACTTAGGTTAATAGTCACTTCGTTTCACCCAAGTTGCTGTAAAAGACATTATTTCATTCTTTTTTATGGCTGAGTAATATTCCATGGTGTTACATATATCACATTTTCTTTATCCAATCATTGGTTGATGGACATTTAGGTTGGTTCCACATCTTTGCTATTGTGAATAGGGCTACGATAAACATACAAGTGCAGTTATCTTTTTGATATAATGTTTTCCCCCCCCTTTGGGTAGATACCTGGTGGTAGAATAAGTGAATCGAATGGTAGGTCTATTTTTAGTTCTTTGATAAATCTCCATGCTGTTTTCCGTAGAGGTTGTAATTTACATTACCACCAACATGTATTAGCATTCACTTTTCTCTGCATCTGTGCCAATATACACTATTTTTTTACTTTTTATTAATGGCCATTGTGACTGGAGTAAGATGGTATCTTATTGTGGTTTTAATTTGCATTTCTCTGATTAGTGATATTGAACATTTTTCCAATGTTTGTTAGCCATTTGTATGTCTTCTTTTGAAAAGTGTCTGTGTCTTTTGCCTACTTTTTAATGGAGTTATTTGATTTTTTCTTGTTGAGTTTGAGTTCCTTGTGGATTCTGGGTATTAGTGCTTTGTGGGATGAATAGTTTGTGAATGTTTTCTCCCATTCTGTAGGATATCTGTTTACTCTGTTGATACATTTTGTTGATCTGCTCATCAGTTGGTAGACATTTGGGTTGCTTCCACTCTTGGACTATTATGAATAATGCCGCTGGGCTGGGTTCCGGGGCTTATGCTTGTAATCCCAGCACTGTGGGAGGCTGAGGTAGGAGAATCACTTGTGACCAGGAGTTTGAGACCAACCTGGGAGTGTGTCTCCACAAAAAAATTTACAAAATGAGCTGGGCAAAGTCTGTAGTCCTAGCTACTCCTGAGGCTGAGGCGGGAGGATTACTTGAGCCCAGGAGTTGGAGGCTGCAGTGAGCTATATGATCACACCATGCACTCCAGCCTGGGCGACAGAATGAGACACTTTCTCTTAAAAAAAAAAAAAAAATTAAAAAATTAAAATCTGTGTGGAGATAATGTTTTCAATTCTGTGGGGTATATACAATTGCTGGGTCTTGTGGTAACTCGGTGTCTAACTTTGTGGGGAACTGCCAAACTATTTTAAAGTAACTATCATTTTGCATTGCCACCAGCAGTTTATGAGTATTCCAGTTTTGCCACATACTCCCCAACACTTGTTATTATCTGTCTTTTATATTGTAGCCATCCTAGTGGGTGTGAGTGGTAGCTTGTGGTTTTCATTTGCACTTCCCTGAAGACTAATGGAATTGAGAGTTTTTTCATGTACTTTTTGGCCATTCATATATCTTCTTTGGAGAAATATTTATTTAAATCATTTCTCCATTTTTAAATTGGGTTATTTGACTTTTTATTGTTGTAAGAATTCACTTTCTTGATAGTGTCCTTAGAAGCACAAAGGTTTTTAATTTTTATGAAGTCCAATTTATTTTTTCTTGCTTGTGTGGGTTTTTTGTTTTTTTTGTTTTTTTTTTGAGACAGAGTCTCACTCTGTTGCCCGGGCTAGAGTGAGTGCCATGGCATCAGCCTAGCTCACAGCACCCTCAAACTCCTGGGCTTAAGCGATCCTACTGCCTCAGCCTCCCGAGTAGCTGGGACTACAGGCATGCGCCACCATGCCCGGCTAATTTTTTTTCTATATATATTTTTAGTTGGCCAGATAATTTCTTTCTATTTTTAGTAGAGACGGCGGGGGGGGGGGGGTCTCGCTCTTGCTCAGGCTGGTCTCGAACTCCTGACCTTGAGCTGTGATCTACCCGCCCTGGCCTCCCAGAGTGCTAGGATTACAGGCGTGAGCCACCATGCCTGGCCTCTTGCTTTTGTTTTTAGTGTTATATCTAAGAAACTATTGCCTAATCTAAGGTTACAAAGGATTTACTCTGTTTTCTTCTAAGAATTTTATAGTTTTAGCCCTTACATTTAGGTCTTTCCTTATTTTTACTTAATTTTTGTATATGGTATGAAGTAAGGGTCCAACTTCATTCTTTTATGTGAATATCCAGTTGTCTCAGAACCATTTGTTCTCCCTCATTGAATTGTCTTGGCACCCTTGTTGGAAATTAATTAACCATAAATATTAGGGTGTATTTCTGGACTCTAAATTTTGTTCCATTGATCATATTTCTGTCTTTATGCCAGTACCACACTATCTTTATAGCCAATGTATTTTTCATCTCAGACACTAGTTTTAATCTCTAGAAGTTCAACTTGAATCTTTTTGTATATCTTCCATTTCTCCACTTAACTTTTTGAACATATGGAATGCAGTTATAATATCTGTTTTAAAGTCCTAACTCTAACAATTAGTTATGGGTAAGTAGATTTCTATTGATTGAATATTTTCCTCATTATGGGTCATGATTTCCTGCTTCTTTGCATGCCTGGTAATTGTTGATTAAATTCCAGACATTGTTAATTTTATATTTTGGAGTGTTGATTTTATGTTTATTACTGTAAATCTTCTTAAGGGTTGTTTTGCAGTTCAGTTATTGTACATGATGTCAACAGCCTGGTCTTTTGGGATTTTACTTTTATGATTTGTTAGGCCAGTCCAAAACAGTGCTTAGTCTAAGGGCCAAAAATTCTCCACTGCTAAGATAAGACCTTCCTGAGTACTCTATCCATTGCCCCATAAATTCTGAGTTTTTCCAATCTGGCTATTGAAAACAGACATTATTCCTAGCTCCATGTGAGTTTTCTGTTCTTTTCAGATGGTTTCTTTCCCTCCAGTCTTGGATAGTTTCCTTTTATACATGCATTAATCAGTACTCTAATCCCCTCAGTATTTGAGGAGATCATTTTGCAAATCTCCAACCTTCTCTGTCTCTCTACAGCTCTCTCTTCTTTGATACTCTGTCTTTTGAAATCTTCTAGTTGCCATTATCTCACAATATTCTCAGCTCCATCTCTTCAACTTGGGAGTCTGTCAGGCTCTGCCTCAGTTTCTCTTCCCTGCACCATGCCCTGGAAACTCTCCTAAAGCAATAAGCAAGGACAGTTGTAGAGCTCACTTCATTTGTTTTTGTTCCGATGAGGTCACTGTCCTCTCTTGCTTGATGTCCATTGTCTTGAGAAATCCTTGTTTTCATGTCTTTTGTCTGGTTTTCTGTTGTTTCAGGTGGGATGATAAATCTGTGCCCTGTTACATCATCTTGGTTGGAATTGGAAATTGCAGCATTGGTTTTGACATCAATAAATTTATGCAAAAATGTTAAACTGGAGAATAGATAACTAATTGTATATTCCTTTTGTGGAATTCTACATAGCAGTTAAAACAAATGAAGTAGAGTTTTATGCATTTACTTAGATAAATTTTAAATATAAAAAATTGAATATTGAAAAGCAAAATGAAGGATAGTACTAAAGCTACCTTTATTAAAATTTCTAAAAATACACTAAATATTATTTATGGATACATGTATATGCAATGAAGTTATAAAAATATTCATGAGAATGGTAACAAATCCATCATAATGTCTTTCTCTGAGGAGGGAAGGTAGAGAATTGGTTGGGAGTGAAGTTACATGGGGTGGGTACTTCAAATGTATCTGTAGTGTTTTGTTTCACTAAAAATAAATTACAAAGCTGCATATTTGATAAGTGACTAGGATCTATATTATGTAAAGAACTCTCAACACTCATTAGTAAAAAAAAAAGCAGCAAACAATTCAGTTAGAAAACGGGCAAAAGACATGAACAGAAGTTTCACAAAAGGGATTACAGATGGCAAATAAGCATGTAAAAAGAACATCATTAGTCATTAGGGAAATGCAGATTAAAACCACAATGCACTATTACTACACACTTATCAGAATGGCTTAAATAAAAAATGACACTGGCCAGGCTCAGTGGCATGCACCTGTAGTCCCAGCTACTCAGAACACTGAGGTGGGAGAATCACTTGAGTCCAGGGATTCAAAGCTGCAGTGGGCTAGGATCACTCCTGTGAATAGCCACTGCATTCCAGCATGGGCAATATATCGAGACCCTTCTCTTCAAAAAATATAATAATGATACCACCAAATAATGGTGAGGTTGTGAAAAAACTGAATTTCTCCTACATTGCATCTGGGAATATATGATGGAACAGATCCTCTGGAAAACAGATTGGCAGTTTTTTGTAAAACGAAACATTCATGTGCCATGCAGTCACACTCTTGGACATTCATCCCAGATAAATGAAAACTTAGGTCCCTACAAAAACTTGCACATGAATGTTTATGGTAGCTTTATTTGTAATAGCAAAAAAAAAAAAAAAAAAAAAAAACCAACTAGAAACAACACAGATGTCCTTTAGTAGGTAACTAAACCATGGTATATCCATACCATGAAATACTACTCAGGAAGAAAAAGGAATGCACTATTGGTACATGCAGCAACTTGATGAATGAATGAATCTCAAGGGAATTATCCTTCATGAAAAAAAAGCCAGTCCTAAAAATTATATACTGTATGATTACAATTTTTATTTATTTAGTTAGTTGAGACAGAGTCTCACTCTGTTGCGCAGGCTGGAGTCCAGTGGCTTCATCATAGCTTACTGCAACCTCAAACTCTTGGGCTGAAGCGATCCTCCTGCCTCAGCCTCCCAAGCAGCTGGGACTACAGGTGTGTGCCACCATACCTGGCTAATTTTTCTATTTTTTGTAGAGACAGAGTCTTGCTCTTACTCAGGCTGGTCTTGAGTTCCTGACCTCAAGCAGTCCTCCCACCTCAGCTTCCCAAAGTGCTGGGATTACAGACATGAGCCACTGTGCCCAGCCTGATTCTAATTTTGTAATATTTCTGAAAATCTAAAATTTTAGAAATGGAGAACAGATTTGTGGTCACCAGGGGTTAGTCACTGGACTGTGGCCAGAGATGGGGGTGAAAGATGATGTTGTTATAGAAGGGTAAAATGAAGGGGATCCTTGAGGTGATTGAACTGTTCTTGACTGTGGCCAGTGGATACATGAACCTACAAATGTGATAAAATTTTGTGGGACTAAATACACACAAATAAATACAAGTAGAACTGGGCAAATCTGAATAAGATCTATAGGTTGTATCAGTATTGATATCTTGCTTGTAATAACCATATTATATTTTTGCAAGATTTTACTATTGGGGAAAACCAGGTAAAGGGTATATGGAATCTTTCTGTATTATTTAAAACTTTATATAAAACCTATATGTCAAAATAACAAGTTTAATTAGAAAATAAAATAGGAGCAAAATATTAAGATTTGACCTTCTTTTTATCCTCTGTACTTATCTCCATGCTTGAAATATTTCATCATAAGAAGAACATGCTGTCGCTATGATTTATACAACAATGAACTTCTCAGCTCCATATTGTGACCATTTGGAAGAGGGGTCAAAGGGAGAGAAATCAGTAAGAAAAAATGGTGAAAACATAAGAAATGAAATTTTTTTTTGCTCATTTGTTAATATTCACTTTTTAAAGTCTTTAGATTTTAAAAAGGTAAATATTAGGATTTTTTGAGGAAGGTAATTTTTTTAAAAGGAATTACTTTCATTCTTACTTAGGATTTTGAAACTAAAACAATTTTTTAGAACTTATTTTTAGCCCGGTGCAGTGACACACGCTTGTAATAATCCCAACTATTCAGGAGACTGAGGTAGGAGGATCATAGGAGTCCAGGAGTTCAAGACCAGCCTGGGCAACATAGCAACACCCTGTCTCAAAATACAAAACAAACAAACAAAAAACCCCAATTTTTTTTGTGTTAAAGAAATACTGTTTTGTTTTGTGAGGACTGTTATGCCGTGTTCATTAAATACTGAGAACTTTCCATGAAGTAACATAACCATCTTATGATCTTTTTAGAGTATTGCTACTTGAAACTTTTAAAGCTACGTTATATATAACTATAGGCTTCAATTTCATAATTTTTGAGCATTTCAAGTTTCCTAACCTAGCTGACAATTAGATTTTCCTCTTAATCCTTGGAGGTGATTAAATGGGAGAACAAATATAAAGGGATTTGTACATTGCCTGATATAGAGCACAGGCACTCAGTCGATGTTAATTCATTTTCTTCACCCTCTCCATACCCCTGTCCTCTGCCTCTCAGTATCCTCTATGTCTTTGCTGAAGACCTGGATTTTGGTTTGAGGGTAAGTCATTAACTTGAAAAGCATGGATATAGAGCTGTTATCATTAGTCCATTCTTGTTTCTAATAGCCGTTAACAGCAAAGTTAAAGCTGGACATTTTTCCACTGCAGTTGTTTGAGGCAATTAACTATTTTCTTCTTGAAACTTTAATTTGTTGACATGTCAGGCTTTCCCAGTTTTCCCCCTAGCTCTCCAACCATTTCTTAGTTTCCTCTGACCAACCAATCCTTGAATGTAGGTTCTATCTTGGGCCCTTTTCCTTCTGACTGTTTTTTTCTTGGCAGTTTCATTAATCCCTATATTACTTCAGTGGACTCCTTTACCTGCTCAGATATGTATCTCCAGCTCTGGCCTGAACTCTGGCTGTGTGCGTGCCATGTATTCAACTATCTATTGGGTATCTCTGCCTTAATTTCATGTTGGCACTTCTGACAGAATTTTCCATTAGTATGTTTTCAGCTTAGGTACAGAAAACCCAGCATATATTAGCTTAAACAATAAAGGAGTTTATTGGCCTGTCTGATAAGTAACAGACTACCTTCAGATTAATTTGATCTGGTGGCACAGCTATGTAACAATCTCCCATCTCAGTGCTCTGCTTTGCACAGTGTGTGCTTTATTTGCAAGCTGCTTTGCCTCATGGTCACAAGATGACTGCTGGCAACAACACACCAGCACTAATATTTTCGTATTCACACTCAGAGGAAGAAATTAGAATTGATAGGACTTGGTAACTTAGATTTAGGAGTCAGAGAAAAGTCAAGGGTGATTCTCAGGCTTCAGCTTTAGCCCGTAGGGAAATTCTGTCTTTACTAAAGTATGAGGATGAAAAGTATATATAGGAAGGCAGAGAAAATGAGTTCACATAAATATCCAAGTACATATTTTCATTATATATACATTCATCTCCTATTGCAATGCAGTTCCTGAAAACAGTTAACCTAGTCTTTTCCAAAAATCTTTATTCCTAGCACCTAACCCTGAACTGGACATATCGTATAAGCTGAGTATTTGTGGGGTTGGCTGGGCACAGTGGCTCACGCTTGTAATCCTACCACTCTGGGAGACCATGGCGGGAGGATTGCTTGAGCTCAGGAGTCTGAGACTAGCCTGAGCAAAAGCAAGACCCCATCTCTGCTAAAAACAGAAAAATTAGCTGGGTGTGGTGGCACACACCTGTGGTCCTAGCTACTTGGGAGGCTGAGGCAGGAGGATCGCTAGAGCCCAGGAGTTTGAGGTTATGGTGAGCTTTGATGACACACCTGCATTCTAACCTGTGTGACACGGTGACAGTTTGTCTAAAAAAGAAAAAAAAAAAGAGTTCCACTTCTGAGCAGAGAGTTGTACTTTATGATAGAATTTTGAAGTAAACTAGACCTGTGTTTATAATTCCAGATTCACTATCTAAAGCTTTTCAGTCTTGGGATACTTGATCTGATACTTTTTCCCCACCTGTAAAGTAGGTATAATACTACCTACTTAGTAACGTGTTGAAAAGATTTAAGTAAGAACGCATTACAGTGTCTAGTAACATGTTTGACTTCAAGTTGGTGCTTAAGAAATAGTAGCTGTTATTGAGGAGCACAGGAAAAACAAAAAAAATTAGTTAGGCATTTTTTTTTTTTTAATGTTGGTTATGGATTTTTTTTTTTTTTTTTTTGAGACAGAGTCTCATTTTGTTGCCCGAGCTACAGTGCCATGGCGTCAGCCTAGCTCATAGCAACCTCAAACTCCTGGGCTCAAGTGATCCTTCTGCCTCAGCCTCCCGAGTAGCTGGGACTATAGGCATGCGCCACCATGCCCGGCTAATTTTTCTCTATATATTTTTAGCTGTCCATATAATTTCTTTCTGTTTTTAGTAGAGACAGGGTCTCGCTCTTGCTCAGGCTGGTCTCGAACTCCTGAGCTCAAATGATCCGCCCGCCTCGGCCTCCCAGAGTGTTAGGATTACAGGCGTGAGCCACCACGCCCAGCCTACTTTCATCTTTATGTACCTCTTGTAAGTGGAACCATACAACATACCCTTCAGCGTCTGGTTTACTTCACTTGGCATAATGTTTTTGAAGTTCATCCATGTTACATTGGATTTTGAGGCGGGCTTGTCTGTGAGTGCATAAAGTTGGGATTTATAGATCAGTATAGACAAAGATAGGCATGGATAAATTGATCAGGGTTCTCAAGCCATCTGTTAGGAAAGATCACTTACCTCAGACATTCAAATATCCAGGTTCTTGTTTTTCCCAACCACTAATATGTCGGTTTTCTTCTTGCATCATTGTAGTATATTAAAGAGAACTGATTTGAACTGCTTTCAGCTGTTTACGTAACAGTTCAAGAAGCCAGGATAATCATGGCATCCCAAAATATAGCTCTATTTTCTTGAGTTTTGTTGTTTTGTCATATATTTTCAGTGCTTATAATTTATCTCAAAACCTAAAGCACTATAGTGTATTAATTTTCTTGTATATCTTGTTGTGTACTTTTCTGAAGTGTAGGCATACCTTGGAGATTCCATGAGTTCTGTTCCAGACCACTGCGATAAAGCAAATATTGCAGTAAAGCAAGTCACACAAATATTTTGGTTTCCCATTGCGTATAAAAGTTATTTTTCCATTATACTATAATCTATCAAGTGAGCAATAGCATTATGTCTAAGAAAATATATATATATATATATATATATATATATATATATATATATATATGCTGGGTGTGGTGGCTCACACCTGTAATCTCAGAACTTTGGGAGGCCAAGGCTAGAGTGTTGCTTGAGGCCAGAAGTTTGCCACCAACCTGGACAATATAATGAGACTCCATCTCTACAGAAAATAAAAAAAAATTAACTGGGTATGGTGATGCACACCTGTAGTCCCAGCTGCTCAGGGGGGCCGAGGTGGGAGGATCACTTGAGCCTAGGAGTAGGAGGCTACAGTGAGCTATAATTGTGCCACTGCACTCCAGCCTAAGAGACAGAGCAACAACCTGTCTCTTAAAAAAAAAAAGTACATACCTTAATTTGAAAATAGCTTATTGCTAAAAAATGCCAACAATCATCTGAGCCTTCTTCAGTGAGTCATAATCTTTTTGCTGGTGGAGGGTCTTGCCTCGATGTTGATGGCCACTGATCAGCATGGCAATTCCTAAAGGCTGGGGTGGCTGTGGCAATTTCTTAAAATAAGAAAAAAATGAAGTTTGCTGCATCAGTGGACTCTTTCACGAAAGATTTTTATGTAGCATGCAATGCTGTTTGACAACATTTTACCCATGGTAGAACTTTTTTCAAACTTGGTGTCACTCCTTTCAAACCCTGGTGCTATCAGCTAATATTATGGAATATTCTAAATCCTTTGTTGTCATTTTAACAGTGTTTACAGCATCTTCACAAGGAGTAGATTCCGTCTCAGTAAACCTCCTCGTCCATAAGAAACAACTCCTTATCCACAATTCGGTCACATCTTCAGTCTCCACTTCTAATTCTAGTTCTCTTACTCTTTCTACCACATCTGCAGTTATTTCCTCCATCGAAGTCTTGAACCACTCAAAGTCATCCATGAGGGTTGGAAGCAAGTTCTTTCAAACTCCTATTAATGTTGATATTTTGACTTCCTCTCCCGAATCATAGATGTTCTTAATGGCATCTGGAATGGTGAATCCTTTCCAGAAGGTTTTCAGTTGGCTTTGCCCACATTCATCAGAGGAATCAATATTTATGGCAGGGCCAGGCGTGGTGGCACACACCTGTAATCCCAGCACTCTGGGAAGCTGAGGTGGGAGGATCACTTGAGGTCAGTTCAAGGCCAACTTGAGCAAGAGTGAGAACCCTGTCTCTACTAAAAATAGAAAAAAATAGCACGGTGTGGTGGTACACACCTGTAGTCCCAGCTACTTGGAAGGCTGAGGCAGGAGGATCTCTTGAGCCCAGGAGTTTGAGGTTGCAATGAGCTATGATGACATCACTGCACTCTAACTGGGTGACAGAGCAAGATTCTGTCTCCACAAAATAAACAAATAAAAATTTATGGCAGGTGTAACTTTAGGAAATATATTTCTTTTCTCGTTAATTTTTTTTAATATTTTATCTTTTTTAAGCAGGGTCTCGCCCAGTTACCCAGGGCTGGAGTGCAGCGATGTCATCCTAGCTTACTGTGACTTCATACTCCTCAGCTCAGGTGATCGTCCTGCCTCAGCCTTTTGAGTAGCTGGGACTACAGGTGCACGCCACCACACCTGACTAATTGTTGTATTTTTTTGTAGAAACAGGGTCTTGCTCAGGCTGGTCTCAAACTCTTGGCCTCAAGCGATCCTCCTGCCTCAGTCTCCCAAAGTGCTAAGATTACCGGTGTGAGCCACTGTGCCCGGCCTATTTTGTTTATTTATTTATTTTTTTTATTTTTTATTTTTTTGAGACAGAGTCTCACTCTGTTGCCCGGGCTAGAGTGAGTGCTGTGGCGTCAGCCTAGCTCACAGCAACCTCAAACTCCTGGGCTCAAGCAATCCTTCTGCCTCAGCCTCCCAAGGAGCTGGGACTACAGGCATGCGCCACCATGCCCGGCTAATTTTTCTATATATATATTTTTTAGCTGTCCATATAATTTCTTTCTATTTTTAGTAGAGATGGGGTCTCGCTCTTGCTCAGGCTGGTCTCGAACTCCTGAGCTCAAACGATCCGCCCGCCTGGGCCTCCCAGAGTGCTAGGATTACAGGCGTGAGCCACCACGCCCGGCCTATTTTGTTTATTTTTTGAGACAGGATCTTGCTCTGTTGCCTAGGCTGAAGCACACTGGCCTAATTGTAGCTCACTGCGACCTCAAACTCCTGGGTTTGAGCAATCTTCCTGCCTCAGCCTCTTGAGTAGCTGGGACTCCAAGTATGTGCCACCACCATGCCCAGCTAATTTTTTCACTTTTTGTAGAGATAGGGTCTTACTGTGTTGCCCAGAGAGGTCTCAAACTCCTAACCTCAAGCAGTCCTCCCACCTCAGCCTCCAAAAGTGCTAAGATTATAGGTGTGAGCCACCTTGCCCAGCCCAAAATGTATTTCTTAAATAATAAGACTTGAAAATTGAAATTACTTCCTGATCCATAGACTATGGAGTAGACTATAGACTATAGTTGTATTAGCAGGCATGAAAACAACATTAATCTTCTAGTACATCTCCATCAAAGTTCTTGAGTAACTCAGTGCATTGTCAGTCAGCAGTAATATTTTGAAAGGGATCTTTCTTTCTGAGCAGTAGTTCTCTACAGTGGGCCTAAAATATTCAGTAAATTGGTCAGGCATGGTGGCTCATGCCTGTAACACCTAGCACTTTGGGAGGCTGGGAGGATTGCTTGAGGCCGGGAGTTCAAGACCAGCCTGAGCAACATAGAGAGACCCTAGCTCTACAAAAAAAATTTTTGTAAATTAGCCGGGAGTGCACCTATAGTTCCAGCTACTCAGGAAGCTAAGTTAGGAACATCACTTGAGCCCAGGAGTTGGAGGTTGCAGTGAGCTGTGATTACACTGCTGCACTGTAGCTTGGGTTACAGAGTAAGATCCTGTCTCAAAAAATAAATAAAATAAAACATTAAATAAACCATGCTCTAAACAGATGTTCTGTCATATAGATTTTATTGTTCTGTGGATAGAGCACACACAGAGTAGATTTAGTATCATTTTATTTTTTTACTTTTTTTTTTTTTTGAGTCAGAGTCTCGCTCTGTTGCCCAGGCTAGGGTGCCATGGCGTCATCCTAGCTCACAGCAACCTCAAACTCCTGGGCTCAAGCGATCCTCCTGCCTCAGCCTCCCGAGTAGCTGAGACTACAGGCATGCGCCATCATGCCCAGCTAATTTTTCTATATATATTTTTAGCTTTCCATATAATTTCTTTCTATTTTTAGTAGAGACGGGGTCTCGCTCTTGCTCAGGCTGGTCTCGAACTCCTGAGCTCAAACGATCCACCCGCCTCGGCCTCCCATAGTGCTAGGATTACAGGCGTGAGCCACCGCGCCCGGCCAGTATCATTTGATTTCTTAAAAGACAGAGTCTTACTTTGTTGCCCAGGCTGTAGTGCAGTGGCTGTTCACAGGCACAATCATAGTCATTGCAGCCTTAAACTCCTGGGCTCAAACAATCCTTCTGTCTCAGCCTCCTCCCAAGTAGCTGGGACTACAGGTGTGTGCCACCTCATCTGGCTGATTTAGCGTAATTCTTAAGGGCCATAGGATTTTCGGAATGGTAAATGAGCATTGGCTTTAACTTAAAGTCACCAGCTACATTAGCCCCCAACAAGAGAGCCAGCTTTCCTTTGAAGCTTTGAAGCCAGTTATTAACTTCTCTTTAGCGATGAAAACCTTCCAATATAAGACTATGTTATCTATGTTGAAAATCTGTTTAGTGTAACCACCTTCATCAATTTTTCTAGCAAGATGTTCTGGATAACTTACTACAGCTTCTACCTCAGCACTTGTTGCTTCACTTTGTACTTTTGTGTTATGGAGATGGCTTCTTTCCTTAGACCTCATGAACCAACTTCTTCTAGACTTCCAACTTTTCTTCTGCAGCTTCCTCACCTCTCTCAGACTTCATAAAATTGAAGAGCATTAGGGCCTTGCTCTATATTAGGCTTTCACTTAAGGGAATGTTGTGACTGGTTTGATCTTTTTTTCTTTTTCTTTTTGGTTCTGAAATGCTCCAAAATGGAATGGTTTGATCTTCTGTCCAGACCACTAAAACTTTCTCCATTTCAGCAATAAGGTGGTTTTACTTTCTTCATGTATTCACTGGAGTAGTACTTTTAATTTCTGTCAAGAACTTTTCCTTTGCATTCACATCTTGGCTAACTCTTTGGCACAAGAGGCCTAGCTTTTGGCCTGTCTCGGCTTTCAACATGCCTGCCTCTCTAAGCTTAATCATTTCTAGCTTTTGATTTAAAGTGAGAGACTTGCAACTGCTACTTTCACTTGAACATTTAAAAGCCCTTCTAGAGTTCTTTTGTTTGTTTATGACAGAGTCTCGCTCTGTTGCTGGGGCTAGAGTACAGTGGCATCATAACTGACTGCAGCCTCAAACTCCTGGATTCAAGTAATCCTCCTGCCTCAGCCTCCTGAGTAGCTACAGGTATGTGCCGTCACCACACCTGGCTAATTTTTCTATTTTTTATAGAGACAGGGTCTTGCTCTTGATCAGGCTAATCTCAAACTCCTTACCTCAAGTGATCCACCTCAACCTCCCAGAGTGCTAGGATTACAGGCGTGAACCACCACGCCTAGCACCTTCTGGAGTTTTTAATTGGCCTAATTTCAATATTGGTTGTGTCTCAGGGAATAGGGAGGCCCTAGAAGAGGGAGTCAGTAGCAGGTTGGTAGAGCAGTCAGAACACACACATTTACTGATTAAGTTCACTATCGTATATGGGTGCGGTTTGTGGCACTCTAAAACAATTATAATAGTAACATCAAAGATCACTGATCACAAGTCACCATAACAGATATAATAATAATGAAAAAGTTTAAAATATTGTAAGAATTACCAAAGTGAGCACATGCTTTTGGAAAAATGGCACCAATAGACTTGCTCAATGCAGGGTTGCCACAAACCTTCAATTTGTAAAAAACACAGTATCTGCAAAGCACAATAAACAAGGTATGCCTGTACTATTTGCAGCTAGATGTATAATCAGTTGAACAGCAGACTTTTCCCGCCCTGTACAACTCCCCATGATATTCTCCTTTATACTTTCAGTATGTAATGTTGATCAGGTTACCCAAGATACTGTTAATGTGGAGGTGAGGCTTAGCTTTTTGTATTCTACAGGATTCAACTTTTCAGTCACTCCATCTGAAGGTATTTTTCAGAGGTAAACCACTTCAAAAGTAACAAATGTCAAAATAACAAATCTTTGGAGAATCTGTAGCTAAAGAATGTTTATATATGTTACAATATGTCTCATGTCTGAATCTGTTAAAAGGGAAGTAAGAACATATGAAAAATTACTGAATGTGGTAGTACACATCTGTAAGTCTCAGCTACATGGGAGGTTGGGGCAGGAGAATAGCTTGAACCCAGGAGTTTGAGGCCACGCTAGACAACATAGCAAGACCATGTCTCTTAAAAAAAAAAAAAAAAAGAAGAAGAAGAAGAAGAAAAGAAAAAAATAAATAATAAAGAAATAAGGAAAAGAATTAGGAGGATATGGAAAAATTGGAACTCACATACGCTGCTGGTGGAAATGTAAAAATGGTGCAGCCACTTTTGGAAACAGCCTGGTAATTCCTGCAAATGTTAAAACATAGAGTCACCATAGGACCCAGTAGTTCCACTCCTATGTATATATACCCAGGAGAATTGAAAACATTATCTCCACAGAAAAACTTGTCCAAAAATGTTCATAGTACCATTATTTGTAAAGATTAGAAACAAATGTCCATCAGTTAATGAACAGATAAACAAAACGTGATCTATCTCTATACAATGGAATAGTATTCAGCCATAAAAAGAAATGAAGTAATGATATGTCAACCATATGAATAAACCTTAAAAACATAATGCTAGCCAGGTGTGGTGGTTCACGCCAGTAACCCCAGCACTTTGGGAGACCGAGGCAGGAGGATCACTTGAGGCCAGGAATTCAAAACCAGCCTAGGCAACATAGCAAGACCCTGTCTGTACAAAAAATTTTTAATTAGCCAGGCACAGTGGCATATGACTGTAGTCCCAGCTACTTGGGAGGCTGAGGCAGGAGGATCCCTTGAGCCCATGAGTTGAAGGCTGCAGTGAGCTGTGATCACACCACCATACTCCAGCCGGGTGGGAGAGATTGAGACCTGGTCTTTTAAAAAAAAAAGAAAAGAAAAGTTAAAAATAGAGGCCGGGCGCAGTGGCTCTTGCCTATAATCCTAGCACTCTGGGAGGCCAAGGCAGGAGGATTGCTTGAACTCAGGAGTTCAAGACCAGCCTGAGCAAGAGGGAGACCTCGTCTCTATTTACAAAGAAGAAGAAAATAGAAAAAAGAGAGAATTAAGAAACATTGCCCCAAAATTTAGAAATATAGGTTCTGAGTTTTCTCTGGTCTCTGAAAAGTGTTACCTTTTGTTTGAAATTCTTTTGTTTAGTCTTTTTCTTCATTATAACTGAGGAAGAATCATATAGCCCTTATTTTACACTGCACTACAGGAAGAAGATACCTCAAACACATACATATTAATAGTTTTCTTTGCAAGGGCACCAATTAATGTTGGTAGTTTTTTCTGTCTAATTACTTAATTCTGTGGATTATTGGACCCGATCTCATACCTTAGATAGAACTCACTTCCTTAGGGTATAGAAATTAAAATTTTTGAGCACCTTCTAAGCACCCTGTTTTTACAGATGAAATTGAAACTTGAGAAGATAAAGTAACTTATTAAATTCTTTTTTCTTTTTTCTTTGCATGAAAAGTTTTATTAAATATTTGACCTGGTAAAAGTAAGTAACAGTTTTAACCAATGTTTCTGTGACTCAAAGAATTTTCTTTTCAGTTCATCATTGCTATTTCCTATCAAAACAACAGCCTTGGATTTGAAAGCATTACAGAAAATCTTTTTTTTTTTTTTTTTTTTTTTTTTGAGGCAGAGTCTCACTCTGTTGCCCAGGCTAGAGTGCTGTGGCGTCAGCCTAGCTCACAGCAACCTCAAACTCAAACTCCTGGGCTCAAGCAATCCTTCTGCCTCAGCCTCCCGAGTAGCTGGGACTACAGGCATGTGTCACCATGCTCAGCTAATTTTTCCTATATATTTTTAGTTGCCCAGCTAATTTCTTTCTAGTTTTTTGGTAGAGACGGGGTCTCACTCTTGCTCAGGCTGGTCTCAAACTCCTGAGCTCAAATGATCCTCCCGCCTCAGCTTCCCAGAGTGCTAGGATTACAGGCGTGAGCCACCACGCCCAGCCAAGAAAATCTATTTATCCAAATTGGTATTTAGATTTTGTTAGTGTAAAAAATCAAAGTGAGAAGGGAAGATGATGATTAGCTTTCCTTTAATAATTTTGTTGCGTGAATAAAGTATTTCTTATTATCAAGCTAACCACTTGAGTTCTTCATTAAGAAAACCCAAGTGTCTTCAAGATTTTGAATCTGTATAAAGTCGAGGGCAGATAACAACAGGGCTCACTTAAGTAATTTTAAGTTTATTTAAATTGTTGATTGAGTGGAGAAATCTCCTTTAATATATTAATATATGTTCTAGGATAATATAAGAGGTAGCTCAGTTACCTTTGAACGTGTGTGTGTGTGTGTGTGTGTGTGTGAGAGAGAGAGAGAGAGAGAGAGAGAGAGATTCTTCTTTTTTTTTTTTTGAGACAGAGTCTCGCTTTGTTGCCCGGGCTAGAGTGAGTGCCGTGGTGTCAGCCTAGCTCACAGCAACCTCAAACTCCTGGACTCAAGCGATCCTACTGCCTCAGCCTCCCCGGTAGCTGGGACTACAGGCATGCGCCACCATGCCCGGCTAATTTTTTTTCTATATATATTTTTAGTTGGCCAGATAATTTCTTTCTATTTTTAGTAGAGACGGGGTCTCGCTTTTGCTCAGGCTGGTCTTGAACTCCTGAGCTCAAACAATCCGCCCGCCTCGGCCTCCCAAGTGCTAGGATTACAGGCGTGAGCCACCACGCCCGGCTGAGATCCTTCTTAATAACTTTACCATCCCACCTTCTTTTCTTATGGACTATTACATTCTTTTTTTGTTTTCTTTTGTTTTGTTTTTATTTGTTTGTTTGTTTTTTGAGACAAGGTCTCGCTGTGCCCAGTCTAGAGTACAGAGTGCATAACTCACTGCAACCTCAAACTCCTGGGCTCAAGCAGTCCTTCTGCCTCAGCCTCTCCAGTAGCTGGGGCTACAGGAGCTTGCCACCACGCCTACCTAATTTTCCTATTTTTAGTAGAGACAGCATCCCACTCTTGCTCAGGCTGGTCTTGACCTCCTGACCTCAAGTGATCCTTCCACCTTGGCCTCCCAAAGTGCTAGGATTACAGGCATGAGCCTCTGTGCCCTGGCCTCTTTTCTTACGTACTATTTGAGGGACTTTATTCTGATCTCACTTGTGTTTTTCTTTCCCTAGGATGGATAGAATGACAGAAGATGCTCTTCGCCTGAATCTGTTGAAGCGGAGCTTGGACCCAGCAGATGAGCGAGATGATGTCCTAGCAAAGCGACTCAAAATGGAGGGACATGAAGCCATGGAACGTCTGAAAATGTTGGCACTGCTCAAAAGAAAGGATTTGGCAAATCTTGAGGTGTCACATGAGTTACCCACCAAACAGGATGGCAGCGGTGTCAAGGGCTATGAAGAAAAACTCAATGGGAATCTCAGGCCTCATGGAGACAACAGGACTGCTGGAAGGCCAGGCAAAGAAAACATCATTGATGAGCCTGTGGATATGAGTGCTCGACGGAGGTATGGCTCAGTTCAGCTGCCTCCAGAGACTAGGATCTTCTCATAAACTAAGCCAATGAATTCCAATGAGAGGAGGGTGTTTCTCAACCTAAAGTTTCTTGAAAGAAGATATATCTGTATCATCTGACTTTGACCATAAATTCCTCTTATTTCCAAATGAAACCAGGTTCCTCAAAAATTGCTTAGCATACAGAGTATCATAGTTCTTACTCTCAAGATAAAACAGGCCGGGCACGGTGGCTCACGCCTATAATCCTAGCACTCTGGGAGGCCGAGGCGGGCGGATCGTTTGAGCTCAGGAGTTCGAGACCAGCCTGAGCAAGAGTGAGACCCCATCTCTACTAAAAATAGAAAGAAATTATCTGGCCAACTAAAAATATATAGAAAAAATTAGCCAGGCATGGTGGCGCATGCCTGTAGTTCCAGCTACTCGGGAGGCTGAGGCAGTAGGATTGCTTGAGCCCAGGAGTTTGAGGTTGCTGTGAGCTAGGCTAACGCCACAGCACTCTAGTCCGGGCAGAGCGAAGACTCTGTCTCAAAAAAAAAAAAAAAGATAAAACAGCCATTTCTGGATAAAGGGGGCCCTAGAGAGCTGATAGCCCAATTAGAAGTGAGTTAATATATACCTTCACATCTAATCTTATGGCCATCTTAGGAGGGGAAAAAACAATCTTTTTTTCAGATAATTCTAGGAGTTTTAGTATCTGTTTATTGTAGCGTCCCAGCTTTTATTACATCAAAAAGTGTGGGCCTGGCTTTTCTTGTGTCAAAAAGGAAATTATCTTCGTGTGGTAAGTCACTACATTCTTACTATATCAGTACCACTCCCCCCAGCTCCCACATATGGCATATACATTTGTTTACACACGTATTTTTTTTTTCTCTCTCACACACACACCCTCAGACACATTTTCACAGGCCTTTTTTCTGGTGTCTGTCAAGGTTGAGTACTTGAAACTGTAGAGCACACACTAAGGAGAGATACCTGGAACTGGTGGAAAGTGGAATCTACCTATGTAGTGAATCACAGTATAGATAATGCTAGTTTTAAGAACATTCAGTTTATCAGCTGTTTCTGAACTATTAATAGACGTGAGAATTACTCTTTGGTGTTCAGTTGTCTTCCAAATGACCTTGCTGACTTTGTCCTAGGACTGATCCAAAACAGAATCTTTAAGAAGCTAGACTGATGGAGAAAGAAGAAGAAAGGAAGGAATGGTTATAACCTTACATGTGTTTTTTTCTATACCTTTTAATGTTTACTTACTAGTTTTGTGCCAGCATTATTTTTTAAACCACATTCTGCAAGGGAACATTATTCTTAGTAATATCATTAAAAACCCTTAGGAAACTTTAGATAAATTCCCTACTGGTTCTGGAAGAGGAGAAAAATTCTTGGAAGTTATAGGTAGTGTCAGCAGAATATTTTGCAAGTAGACTAACCTTAGATCCTTTGAAAGCAAAGAAAATGGATAAGTAAGATAGTGCACTTGAGCAACCCACTTGCCCATGATCACCCTTACCCTTCTGGAGCAAGTAACTGATTCTACATCTTACTAAGGAGGAAGTGGAAGGGAAATATTAGGCATATGTCTTACATCCCAAATTGGAACTCTGAGTGCATTTTTCATAGAAACATTGTTACACATTTTGGTAAAATCTCATTGATGCTGTTGGAATTGTACTATATTGCAGATACATTATGTATTAAAAAGTGTGACTGCCTTGAAAGCCCAACCATTTTTTTTAAATTTTATTTTGGGGTAGTGAACTTTTTTTTTTTTTTTTTTTTTAAGAGATGGAGTCTCACTATGCTGCCTAGGCTGGAGTGCAGTGGCTATTCATAGGCACACTACCACCTCGAACTCCTGGGCTCAAACACTTCTCCCACCTGAGCCTCCTAAGTATCTGGGACTAGAAGCGCACCATCACTCCTGGTGTGGGATGGTGAACTTTTGAAACATAATTTTCTGGAAGCTGGGGACTCCAGATACACTGACAGCTGTTTCTACTCAGCCCCAAGCTGTTCTATAAGAATGAACAAAATTGATAAGATACCAGCAAGGAGAACCATGTTTTCTTTAATAAGGATAAAAAGGAGAAAAGGATTTGAAAGCAGAAGGAAAGAGGAGTGCTTAACAGGATAGCCACCTCATAATTGCCTAAATATCTTATTTTGCCATCAGTTGGCCAAGTTGTGATATATGTGAAAGCAGTACTACTGTTTTCGAATGCTAGAGAGACACAGCGCTTCTTTTTGTTCAGTTGTTTTTATTACTGGGGTAAGGATTAGGAACTGTATAGTTTCTAGGAATGTGCCAGACTGAGTCAGAAGTGATACCAGCAGCAAGTAAGACTGTTAATAATCTCTCTATAATTGGTAGAGTTTTGGAGTTTCATACTTAAGAACCCCAAATATTATAAATCCACATACATGTTTGGGAAAGGAGCAAAATAATTTCTCTCCTGGAATATTTAACAAATGAGGCCAGAATCTCAGATCAAGAGTTAAAAAAATTTTGAGGAGTAAGACCTGACTTGGGCCTTACCTTTGCCCTATCTGTGCTATTTTATATGGGTCTGATTATATCTGGGAATAAAATATCATTTAGAGTTGATCTCAAATGTAACTTCCTGATAAATGTCACAGAATTCCCAAATCTCCATCCAGGAATGTCTCTGCTTATCTTGGTACTGGGCAGTCCCTAAACAGTATGTGGCACCCATTTGAGCAAGGAAGAATTCCTTACCTTTGAAATAATACCCTGTAATATATGTATCAAGCCAGTACCATAATAAAAGGAGCCTAGGCTAGAGTGCAGTGGCATGATTACCGCTTACTGTAATCTTGAACTTCTGTGAACCACTACACCCAGCTAATTTTTTTTTTTTTTTTTTTTAATTTTTTTGTGAAGACCAGGTCTTGCTATGTTGCTCAGGCTGGTCTAGAACTCCTGGCCTCAAGCAATCTTCTCACCTTGGTCTCCCAAAGTGCCAGGATTATAGGTATCAGCCATCACACCCGGCCCTAAAAAGAGCTTTTAACTGGTGATGCACACATTGGGGAATCAAGTAGAGAAAGAAATCTTCCAGATCCCAAAATTACTCACCCAGGTTAAACTTAGGTGTGGGGAGATGAAGAAATACAGAAATGAGGCCCGGTGTGGTGGCTCATGCCTGTAATCCTAGCACTCTGGGAGGCCGAGGCGGGTGGATCATTTGAGCTCAGGAGTTCGAGACCAGCCTGAGCAAGAGCGAGACCCCGTCTCTACTAAAAATAGAAAGAAATTATATGGACAGCTAAAAATATATAGAGAAAAAATTAGCCAGGCATGGTGGCGCATGCCTGTAGTCCCAGCTACTCAGGAGGCTGAGGCAGTAGGATTGCTTGAGCCCAGGAGTTTGAGGCTGCTGTGAGCTAGGCTGATGCCACGGCACTCTAGCCCGGGCAACAGAGTGAGACTCTGTCTCAAAAAAAAAGAAAGAAAGAAAGAAAGAAATGATAAGTAAATCACATCAAAAAAGTGACCCCAAACACTTTATTTAGGCCTGACCATTACTCCAGGAACTTGGGGTTAGAGAATAAAAGGCTCTTTTCTCCCTCTAGTGGCTTCTTTTTCTGTAACTCCACATTGTCAGCTTATTATGCCTGTGACCAGCAATCCAGACAAACTTAAAAGTTCACAAGATTCTCATCATTCTATTTCCCTATGCTATCTCACCAGCTAAATGTGGTTGATTTTGATAACTCAGTTTTACCCTATTGAGAAATTGAATGCCTGTCCCAAACATCAGGGGTGCCTTGTTCCAAAGGCATCTATTTCCCAACAGCAGCTGAGCCAAGAAGCCCTGAGAATTGGTGGAGAGGCTCTCACAAGTAAAGATCTGTGGGTGTTAAGGGTTTTAATTTACTCTTTTAAAAATAAGACCAACGAACTTGTTGCCCTAAACCTATGTGCTCCCAACTACACTGACAATCTCAAAGAAAGTAGGATCTAGGAAGGTATCTTTGAAATCAGAGGAGAGCTAGAAGCTATTGTCACTGATTTGGGAGCCTAAGGCAATTACAGTATCCAGGATTCTTGTTATCTAGGTCTTTAAGCAATGTGTGCCATTTTCATCACGTTACAGAAACAAGCATGATGTTTTTAAGGCTAGCTCCAGAAAGGCCAAAATAAGAGTTGTCTAATAAGTAGGGAGATTTGGATTTCAAAGTAATTTCTACACAGTTTCTTTCTGAGGGAAGGTGCTAGATAAAACTTTGGCAAGTAGATGCAAGCCCCATTTAATTGTGGACGTTTAATCATTCCCCATAAGGCCGCAGACATTATACTTGGCAATATCTGGTATCTGTTCCCTCAAATCACTGACAGTAGTACCTTCTTTTGCTCACTCTTCAGTACCTGCTCTTGACAGGATAGGCTATCATTGGAGTTGTCATGTAACCCCCTTTCTTATAAATCTTCAGATAGCCAGAACCATGTTGTTAATACAATGAACTGCCTCCTTAGCAGTGTATCATCTGTACCTAGGGTGGTCAAGTAAGCTGTACTGCCTTTGCCCTTCTTCCCTTGTAGAGCTAGCCATTTCCTTCTTGAGCGTCCATGTAACTAATAACAGCCCAATGGAGAATGAGATTCAGGGAAAACCTTTTTTTTAATTTCATTTATTTTTGTTTAAAAAAAATTTTTTTTCTTATCATTTTTTGAGACAGACTCTACTCTCTTGCCCTGGCTACAGTACACTGGCATCATCATAGCTCACTGAAACCTCAAACTCCTGGGCTCAAGCAGTCCTCCTACCTAATCTTCCCAAGTAGCTGGGACTACAATTGCACAACATCACGCCTGGCTGATTTTTTTCTATTTTTAGTAGAGATGGGGTCTTACTCTTGCTCAGGCTGGTCTTGAACTCCTGACTTCAAGCAATCCTCCTGCCTTGGCCTCTCAGAGTGCTAGGATCACAGGCGTGAGCCACCGCGCCCAGCGTCATTTATTTTTCTTTAGAGACAGGATTGTGCTGACGCACAGGCTGGAGTGCAGTGGCGTGACCATAACTCACTGCATCCTCCAACTCCTGGGTTTGGGTGATCTTCCCACCTCAGTCTCCTGAGTGGCTGGGATTACCGGCACACTCCACCATGCCTGGATAATTTTTATTTTTTGTAGAGACAGGGTCTGGCTATGTTGCCCAGGCAGGTCTTGAACTCTTGGCCTCAAGTAATCCTCCCATCTCAGCTTTCCTAAATGCTGGGATTACAGGCATGAGCCACTGCACCCAGCCGGTCTTCTTTATCCTGGGCTTTGAGTGTCTGTCTTCCCCTGTGTGAATTGGGACAGACCCTTGGATTTCTTTATTCAGTGTAGAAGAGAAGTTTTTAAACTTATTATGGACCTTCACTGTTGGAAATACCTTAATTTTTCTTTTTCTTGTTTAGTGAGCCAGACCGAGGAAGGCTAACCCCCTCCCCAGACATCATTGTCTTGTCTGACAATGAGGCTTCCAGTCCCCGTTCCAGCTCCAGAATGGAAGAAAGACTCAAAGCAGCCAACCTAGAGATGTTTAAGGTAAAAAGAAAGAAAAATCTCCTTTTTCATTCCATGTTCCTTCTATTTTCTCTAAATCTCTAAGAGTCCCAGTTCTGGTGTTTGACTGTTTACTTTTTGGAGCTAAATAACTATCCATTAATGAAAACTCTTCATAGTGATTCTCAACTTCAAGGGCATGCCCTTTTAGAAGTAACAAATCAAGTACAGAAGATAGTTTGAAAAAGCATATATATGCAGTTATACTCTATATAATTTATCTTTGGAAAATGAAAACCAAAGTTCATAATTCAAGTCACACAAAGTAAACTCTTGGCTGGAAAGATATCTTCTATAGTCTGTCCTAAGTCTCAGATCTGGTATGGAGAGATTCCTAAATTTTTATGTATCTCTGGAGGAAATGTAGCTTTAAGAGTTTTAGAAACATTATTTTAAAAGAAAGCAATGTTTCTCTTTTGTCATTCTTCTATCTTTTCAGCAATCTACCTGATTAACATTTATATGTGGTCTCCTGAAAGCATTTTTTGAGTACCTACTGAATGCCAGGCACTGTGTTAAACCTGACGTACAAAGATAATCCCATTGCCACTTCTGCCTCTTGTGGGAGATAAAGGTTTCAGACCTAAAAAGTAAAGATCATCTCTTGCAGGAAGGGATTGTGGGTACCTGCTGCCATAGCTGACAATCTCCATGTTTCTTTAGGGGAAAGGCATTGAGGAACGGCAACAGCTCATCAAGCAGCTGAGGGATGAGCTACGATTGGAAGAAGCCCGACTGGTGCTATTAAAGAAACTGAGACAGAGTCAGCTACAGAAAGAAAACGTGGTCCAGAAGGTAAAGTACCCTAGAACTAAGGATCTAGGGGGAAGGAAAGAAAAACTGGTTTGAGAGTCTGCTACCCCAGGTAGATTCAGTTGGATGGCTCATTCTTCTCTGTTTCCATAGTTTTTTAGTCTCTAGGAGTTGTGATTTTTTTTTTTTTTAATCTTAGGCCTTAATCAAGAAAACCTTGATTCCATTTTTCTCATTTTTCCTCCTGGTCAACAGGAGCTTCACACTGACAAGGAGTTTTAAAAGTCTAGAAATGTATCAGATTTCCACTTCTGATTATGGCCTTTTCCACAGTCGCATTTTCTCTTCCCTGTCCCAGACTCCAGTTGTACAGAATGCAGCATCTATTGTTCAGCCATCTCCTGCCCATGTGGGACAGCAGGGCCTGTCCAAGCTTCCCTCCCGGCCTGGGGCCCAAGGGGTTGAACCTCAAAATTTGAGAACATTACAGGTATGTGACCCATAGTGGTATCTTAATGTTGGAGGGCCCCGTCTATCCTGTCTGTTTTGGGGCATTTGTGAAGATTCTAGAAGAGCCTGGCCATGATAGAGGTGTTGTTACTACAGATCATCCTATTGGTCCTCTATGGCATGATATGGTCTGCAATAGAAAGAGGAGTAACCTCCTTTCCACCATAGTTTTCCTTTTCTGGAGAAGATTTCCAGCTTCTCTAGAGAAGGATTAGGTAGTTTTTTAACTATCTAACCAATATAGGATTAGATCATTTATACCAAGAAAGCCAGGAACTTCTAACCACTAATCAGGGTTTACAGTGATAGTAGATTTAGCCCATACTTTACCATACCAAGTCTTGCTGTGTTCCTGTGTTTCTACTTAGCTGTGTATTATAGGCAGTGTTTTCCTCTTTTGCATTTTGTGGGTCATTATACCACCTGTGAATAGTTCTTTTCCTCTTCTTTATTTTCAGGGTCACAGTGTCATCCGTTCAGCAACCAATACCACCCTCCCACACATGTTGATGTCTCAACGTGTTATTGCACCAAACCCAGCCCAACTACAGGGTCAGCGGGGCCCGCCTAAACCTGGCCTTGTACGCACCACAACACCCAACATGAATCCTGCCATTAATTACCAACCGGTAAGAGAGAGCCCTAATGCGGAAACAGAGAAATCCTTTGTTTGCTTCTTGTTGAAAGGGCCATACGTGTTAAGTTTTGGTACATAGAGAAACTCCAAGACAACAAGGGTGGGTCTTTAATTGAGAGCAGTTCCAAAAGTGGAAGCTTTGAGCAATTATATGAAAATAGTAGTAGAGGAGAGAGGTTATACAGTAGAGTGGCAATAGGCTAAAATCTGCCTAGAAGAAAGAGGTAAGAGTGATCTACAAAATAAAAAGCATAAGGATATGTTACAGAATGCAAAATCTGTATTTTTATCTTAGCAGTTTTAACTCATAGCCATCATCATTCTCCTTTCCTGTGTGTCAGAGGTTTTTGTTTTGTTTTGTTTTTTGGTTTTTTTTTTTTTTTTTTTTTCAGTGAATAAGTCAGACCCCTCTTAGTTTGTGGAAGCTAAGAAGTCCAGACTAGGATCAAACAGTGTCTTCTGCCAAGGAAGCAAGAATCGGTCCTCTCTCCCACATGCCATCACTGACCCTGATTCTTAATCTATTTCAGCAGTCAAGTTCTTCCGTTCCCTGTCAGCGCACAACATCCTCTGCCATCTATATGAACCTTGCCTCTCATATCCAGCCAGGGACCGTGAACAGAGTGTCCTCACCACTTCCTAGCCCCAGTGCCATGACCGATGCTGCCAACTCACAGGCTGCAGCAAAATTGGCTCTTCGCAAACAGCTGGAAAAGACACTCCTGGAGATCCCACCCCCTAAACCTCCTGCTCCCTTGCTTCACTTCCTGCCTAGTGCAGCGAATAGTGAATTCATCTACATGGTAGGCTTGGAAGAAGTCGTACAGAGTGTCATAGACAGCCAAGGTAAGGCTGTTTCTTCTAGTCAGTCTCTTTATCTAAGCAAGAGGTTGCCAAGCCTGATTGACGGGGGCACAGTATCACAGGGTACTGTGCAATATTAAATCACCTCTCCTAACTATTGCCAAACCACCTCCCCTCCCTTATTTACAGGCTAATTGGGAGCAACATATCAGAACTTTTTTCTTATGTGTGTATCTTCTGCTTAACATTTTTATTATGTGTTTTGTGTATCTTGTGTGGTTTTTGCAGTACTGTAACTCCTCATTTAATGTATTGATAGGTTCTTGGAAACTGTAACTTTAAGCAAAATGACTACAGCAGGTCCTTGAATAGTGTTGTTTTGTTTCACTTTGAGATTTAAAAAATTGGTTTTATTATGTTGTTTCACTTAAATCACAACCTTTAAGACCCTACCAACAACATTGAGGTTTTAATGTATACTGTTTAGTTCTTTTAAATGGTGCCTAGCATGATGCATGCATAATTTGGTGAATAGAACTTCTTTTATTGGCCGGGCGCGGTGGCTCACGCCTGTAATCCTAGTACTCTGGGAGGCCGAGGCGGGTGGATTGTTTGATCTCAGGAGTTCGAGACCAGCCTGAGCAAGAGCGAGACCCCGTCTCTACTAAAAATAGAAAGAAATTATATGGACAGCTAAAAATATATAGAGAAAAAATTAGCCGGGCATGGTGGCGCATGCCTGTAGTCCCAGCTACTTGGGAGGCTGAGGTAGGAGGATTGCTTGAGCCCAGGAGTTTGAGGTTGCTGTGAGCTAGGCTGACGCCACGGCACTCTAGCCTGGGCAACAGAGTGAGACTCTGTCTCAAAAAAAAAGAACTTCTTTTATTATTTATTTATTAATTTATTTTTTGGAGACAAGCTCACGCTCTGTTGCCCTGGTTAGAGTGCAGTGGCATCATCACAGCTCACAGCAAGCTAAAACTCCGGGGCTCAAGCGATCTTCCTGCCTCAGCTTCCCGAGTAATGGGGACTACAGGCGCATGCCACCACATGCGGCTAATTTTTTCTATTTTTGGTAAAGAATGGGATCTTGTTCTTGCTCAGGCTAGTCTAAGTCCTGAGCTCAAGCAGTCCTCTTGCCTCAGCCTCCCAGAGTGCTAGGATTACAGGCATGAGCCACCGCACCCGGCCTGAACTTCTATTTTTAATGTTAGTGTTTGTGCAGCATTGTGCTGAATTATCATATTCAGTCCCTGCCCTTTGAATGCTATGGTTGAGAAACTAGATATACTGATACAGATAACTAAGTATGACCACATAAAAGCTATAAACCAATACTGAACCACATTATAGAATATTAACCCTATACAGTCCAGACTAACAAGTTATTAAGCTTGAATTTCTAAGCATGTGGACTTAAGGGAACACCTGACAGTAGAGAAAAAGTGCCTAAAGGACTCCGTATTGGCTATAAGCAGATCACAAAGTGAATAATTCAGATACTGATAACTAAAAATTATAAATGTATATAACAGGAATACAGTTTGAGGTAAGGAGAATACCAAGAAGCAGAAGTATTGGTTGAGTTAGATGAAGTCCTTTGACTTTGAATTGACACAGTATTTTCTCAGTGTGATCCAGTAGGAAATCAAAACATGAGTTCTTGTCCCAGCTTTATCATTAGGAGCTATGTTTCTTAGACTTTGTTCCCTTGTTTGTAAGTGAGGATGGTACTATCTGAATTACCTAAACTGATACTGTTATAATCAGGTGAAATAAAACTATCTTATAAATTGTATTCTTTTTGTAGAGACTCTTTCTTAATTTAGCAGAATAAACTCCTGGAAAAGATCTATTTGATTAAGAGAAACAGAGGAGACAGGAAACATAAAATGATTATTATTTTTTCTAGGCAAAAGCTGTGCCTCACTTCTGCGGGTCGAACCCTTTGTATGTGCCCAGTGTCGCACAGATTTCACCCCTCACTGGAAGCAAGAAAAGAATGGTAAGATTCTGTGTGAGCAGTGTATGACCTCCAACCAGAAGAAGGCTCTAAAAGCCGAACACACCAACCGGCTGAAAAATGCTTTTGTTAAAGCCCTACAGCAGGAACAGGTAAGAATTCTGACTTCTGACCAGCCACCTGTACCAGGTTTGGTTTTCCCAAAGGATCATTCCTTCTAGTTTGGAGGAATTGTCTGTGTGATACCCACAGAGCTCTGGACCTAGAGGCCTAGGTTCCCTTTCTTCTTATTATCCCATCTTCCCATTTTCATTTGACTATTTCTATCAAATGGGTAAGAACATAGTAACATATAATGGCTAAGGTTAAGGAAAAAGGACAGAAGGCTTGAAACTCTTGGCTTTTCCATGGCATTCTATTTTTGACTTCATTTTCTCTTCAAACAGATGGATTTTGGTGGGTGGAATTTATATTTGCACTAGAAAATCTCTTTGAAAGAAGTAATTATTTGCAGTCTGTACTTGACGAGGAATGACAAATGGAAGAGTAGATTACATTATAAAGTAAGCCCAGTGGTGTTAGGATGTGTGAACATCTGTAGTAGTTATAGAATGAGAATATCTTGGAGAGGGAGAAATGTGCTGGGAAGCTCAGATCCTTTTCCTCTATCCCATGTCCCACTCTACTACCCACCAGACTCCTTTGTTTGGGTAGCGTCATAGACCTTTTGGAAAATGAGTAAGCAGGAGTCAAAAATAAAACCCCTGTAATTCATCAGACTTAATTACATTAGTTGGCTCATTGCCTCCGGCCAACTTCTGAGAGCCAGCTTTCCTGGAGAGAGAGGAGAATCCCTTAATCAATGAAGCAAGTTGGCTGCTTATACCCAGAGATCTCAGTGTGTAGCCACCCCAGCAAAATCTTTTGCCTTTTCCATATCCTTCCAACTAGCAGACAGCATGAGAGATAAGACCTCTGGGTTTTCTGGTTAGGAAATTGGGTGCTGTCCTGTCCAACCTGATCTGACGACTCCCAACAGGAAATTGAACAGCGATTGCAGCAGCAGGCAGCCCTCTCCCCTACTACGGCTCCAGCTGTATCCAGTGTCAGTAAACAAGAGACCATCATGAGACATCATACACTTCGGCAGGTGAGGAAGTTTTTCACTGACCCTGATTTTTCTCAAGAGTTTATCAGCCATTTATCCCAATTTGTCCTTTCTTCTGTGGGAAATCATATTGCTCTTCTGTACTCCCATATCTTTGCCTCCCACTTAACCTTCCATCATAGCAAAGTTGTGTCAACTGTCTCTTCATCGTTGCAGGCTCCACAGCCCCAGAGCAGCCTCCAGCGTGGCATACCCACATCTGCCCGCTCCATGCTTTCAAACTTTGCACAGGCACCCCAATTGTCTGTGCCGGGTGGCCTCCTTGGTATGCCAGGTAAGAAGAATTGAGCTGAAAATTGTCTTCACGGGTCGACTGTTAGTACACAGTTCTTTAGCAGTCCTTTTAGGTGAATTGTCCCTTCCTTTGCTTTCTGTTCTTTCTAAGGTGTACTCCATCACTCTTCTCTTATTCGGCAAATGTTTGTTAAATTCATATTATGTGCCAGCCACAGTGCACTAGGATTTTGATAGTGAAAATGACATGGTTCTTCCTATAAAAATATATAAATTAAATATATAAATTTAACATTTAATGTGTCTTCCATGGGCCTGTGATTATTGATCTCTTTGGGCCAGCACAGCAGGGTCAGCTGTCCTGTTTGAATGATACCCAGGAATCCTTCTCCACAATCAGCAGCCCCAAAATCAAAACATATTCAATGATTACATCTCTTTATCTTACTCATTTTCCTCTCACCACTGTTTGTTTTGGATTTTTTTTTTTTGGCGGGTGGAGACAGAGGCATCATAGCTCACAGCAACCTGAAACTCCTAGGCTCACGCAGTCCTCTTGCTTCAGCCTCCCAAGTAGCTGGGACTACAGGCACGCGCCACCATGCCTGGCTAATTTTTTCTATTTGTAGTAGAGACAGGGTCTTGCTCTTGCCCAGGCTGGTCTCCAACGCTGGAGCTCAAGTAATCCTCCCACCTTGGCCTCCCAGAGTGCTAGGATTACAGGCATGAGTCACCGAGCCTGGCCACACAACCTTAGATTTCTGAACTCAAGCCATCCTCCTGCCTTAGCCTTCTGAGTAGCTGGAACTACAGGCGCCCACCACCACACCCGGCTAATTTTTTCTTTTTCTTTTTATTTTTTGTAGAGACGAGGTCTTGCTCTTGTTCAGGCTGGTCTCAAGCGATCTTCCCACCTTGGCCTCCCAGTGTGCTAGGATTATAGGCGTGAGCCACTGCACCCAGCCTCACCACCGTTTTACTTGTCTCTCCTATACCATCAGGACCATGTTCATTACTCCTGGTGGAATTGAAATTTCAAGACCTCTTTTCCCAAAGCTTGAGAGTAGGAGTGGGTAGTTACTATTGAAATAAAGCTAGCTAAGTCTAGACAGGTGTAGGCTAATTCTAGTTTCCTCCCCATCTCCAACTATGCAGCCCTAGGGTAGTGTGGAAGGGAATGCCATTTCTTCTGTTAATACCTGCCCTCTACTTTTGTCTCCTGGGTCTAGGTGTCAACATTGCATACTTGAATACTGGCATTGGAGGACACAAAGCCCCCAGTTTGGCAGATCGACAGCGTGAATACCTTTTAGACATGATCCCTCCCCGGTCTATATCGCAGTCCATCAGTGGACAGAAATAACGCCTGTTCCACTTGTACTGCCCCAACCTTGAATCCTTTACCCCTTTCCTCTCCTATTCCCCCAACTTCCGTCGCATGCAGTGCCTGTACTGGTGCCTACCATACACGGAAAGAAAAACAGAAGACAAAAAAATAGAAATCAAGAAAACACACGCCCTGCCCTGCCAACTCCCCTTTATTTCACGCTGCTGCGATCTGTTCTTCTGCCGCTCTGTCTTCTCTCTTCGATTTTAACAGTTAGGTGGATCTTTACCTCTGTTAGAGGTTTGAATGGGGTCCTGGGGAGAATCTAAGCCCTCCAACATGTGTTTCTAAAGTTTGTTTTATTCTGTAATTATTATCATTTTTAATGGTGTTATGTGTCCTCCCTTTGTTCAGTGGACGGTTAAACCTTCCCCCTACCCCAGTCTTTTTTTTTCCTTTTCTTTCTTCCTTCCTTCCTCCTCCGCCCCCGCCATAAACACAGATGATATATTCAGTTCAATGATAGGAGCATTGCAGATTGCAGTAGGGTCCCCATCTGCCAAGTAGAACATGACTGGGAGTGTTAGGGGCAGAAGTTTTGAATGCACTTAATGGGGGGGAGGGGCTGGGAAGGGGGATGGGCAGCATCAAACAGGAGGAGTAGCACCCCACCTGTGAGTGTTTTGGGGCTGGACAGTTTGGGAGGCAGTGTTTAGTATTGAAGTTGGGCTCTAAGAATGAGGGGAAAGAGCCTGGAGGGAGAAGCTTTAAAACTCAACCACCGTGGAATTTACCCATGGAGGATGGCAAAAAAAGAGGTACGATGATGAGCATAATGGTGAGCCAGGGAGGACTGAGACCAGGTCCTGCCCTCGGGATGCTGAGGGGAATAAGATTGGTCTCCTGACCCCAGTGGGGACATGGAAGTCCAGGCCAAGTAGCCCAAAATTATTTCATCTTATTTTCTTTGTAAAATTATTTCCCACCCTTACCCCCCCTTTTAAAAATTCTAATCTATCCCCTCTAATCATAGCCCCATCTATAATATAGAGGAATGGCTGTTCCCACGCTGTTTGCTAGGTACCCTAACAGTTGGAATGGGCATGAAGTCAAGTGACAAAAGAACGAAATAGAAGAAGGAAGAAGGAATTTCTCTCCCAACATTTGAGATTCTCACATTTGTTTATCCCTTCATCCTCTGAGTGCCAGGCGTTAAGGTTAAGGGCACTTAAGCAGGTTGGAGTCCTGCCCCAATGCTGCTGCACTAACTGCAGAACCAGCTGCTCAAAGCCAGACAACTATGTCAGAACCAACTTAGGACCTCTGCTATACAAGTAGTTGTCATTTTTTTTCTCCCAGAATTCTATTAATTTTGCCTTTTGGGGGGTTTTTTTGTTTTTTGTTTTTTTAAGCGCTACTAATGTAGAGAATGAATTGAATTGTGCAATGTTGCTGTTCTGGGGATTGGGGAGATTAGCATCCCATTTGCCCACACTGTGGGGGAAGAGAAAGGGGACCAGGCTGTTTTTGAGGTAAGGGAAACCCCTTAAAGGTATGGGTTTCTGCTCTCCTCATAGTATATACCCACCTGCCTCTCTAGCTCTAGAAGCTGCCAGAGTGTGTAGGTGGGATAGTCTCAACAGAGAGGTATGAGGAGGATTTTAATATTTTGCCCTTGAAAGCCACCTGAGGAAATTCCCCCACTTTTATTTTTTAAAATTAAATAATTTTTTTAAAGAAGGCACTTTTAAAATTAACACACACACAAACTGCACATCTTCCCCATAAAATTTGGGGGTGAGTTGGGAGAAGGAGCTAAAATCAGGCTCAGTTCCCCCACTCTGACCTCTATTCCCTACACCCCAGTGCCACTGTGGGTGATTATACTGGCCCTACGGGCCTTCCTGGTTTTTTTTTCTTTCCTCCCTTCCCCCAAATTCATTGAGCACTTAATGAAGGAGCAGAGATGCAGCCAGTGTCTGGGCTCCCCCAGTGGTGAAATGATCTGGAAGCTAGATGCTAGTAACAGGTAGTGATCGGGTCTTTTTGAGTATTTTTCTGGGGAATGTGGTACCCCTGACTGTAAGTGGTGGGAGAGGGAGGGTGGGTTAATGGAACTGGGTCTGGGATTATTTTAAAATTATATATATATATATAAAGATATATTCTTACATCTTTTCTTTGCCCACTGTGCTTTGAAAGCACTGGATAAATCGTTTGGTTTTGCTTTTCTCTCTTCCACGAATTGGAAGCTTTTTTTTTTTTTTTTAATGTTTTCCCTACAAGTCATCTGGCCTTGTGGCATGTCTGTCTAGCCTCTCCTCCCCACTCCTCATGATGAAGTGCCATTTCTGTTACGTCTCTCTCTCCCCCAGCTCAGAGGTGCCCAGAGGTACAAGGTGCCCAAGTTTGTCAGTTGAGATTAAAAGTAAGGAACAGAGAATGTGCAATACCGTCTGGCTGGGAGCTGTCCCTGCCCTGCCCTGAGCTGAGTCCCTTCCCTGGGAGCCAGGCCACCTTTGAATGGGGTTTGGAATTAAGCTATGAGGAGATGGGGAATGATGGGGAAGGAAAGCCCATAGTCCAGGCCATAGGGGAGAGGGTAGAATTTTCCGTTTTTATCCCCTCAGGGTCAGTTACATAAAAGCTGCTTGTTGGCTAGTATAGCTCTGTGACCCTTTTTCAATCGCTGAGGTTTGATTTCTTACCCTCTCTTCTCCCCATTTTCATACCCTTCCTAGGGGTTAGTGATGGAGGTGAGGTCTCCCTAATCATGGTAAAGTATTAGCCTTCCACCTCCTCCCCTCCCTCTCCCCCAACTCTCTGTCTTCCTCTATTCTCTACTTTTTCATCACTGATTGCCTTGTGTCCCTCCAGGTCTATTGTTACTTTCCATCCCCAGCCCTTGGGCTCTGTAGACACTAAACCTCATGCCCTAAGGATTGGAGGAAAGACCCTCTGTTTGGAGAGTTACCCTTTATCACTGGGGCTCTGCAGTTCAGAGTATCAATAGAGTGAGGATCCCACCAGTTCTGCTTGGCTTCCGCCATCCCCAGAGACATTAAAAGTAATAGTTTATGGACTGTGTCTTCTGAGAAGCCTGAAAACGGGTGGATTAGTGGTAAGGCTTGGGTAAAACTGGGGGACAGAGGTTCTTATCTGTCAATTTTATTTTGTCATTTGACCATAGCATCTAGATTCCCTCCATCCCTGGAATAAGTATTTTCCCCACATTTTTGGATATATGTATGGTAGACAATTTTTTTTTTTTTAAGACAGAGATAAATGTTTTCCTGCTTTGGTTACCTTTCCTTTCCCCTTTAAAAGGAATTAGCTATAGAACTGCTTTGTAAAGATGCTTCTTGATATTTTACTTTTGTTCCTTTTCCCCAACCATTCCCTTTTCTCCCCACTCCTTCAGAAGGTATAACCCTTCTCTCCACACCCCCTACCCCCACCCCAGTCCTAGGCTCCCTTCCCTTCCATCAAGACCTTCATTAGCTTATGATATTTGCTGCCGAGATGTTATAACAAGGACTCATTCGTGTATATAAGCTATTTCTTGATCCATTTAAAAGGAATTGTACATTGTGTAGAAAAAAAAAAACTGAAAAAGAGAAAAAAAAGCCCTAGCCATGGATATTGTGAAACTGTGTTATGTCATTTTGTAATGTGCCCGTTTGTGTATGATCCGTGCAAAAGGGTTTCTGGGGAAGGGGTGGGGGTAGGGAGGCAGGGATGTGGAGGGTGGGTAGGGGAGTGGGCCGGGCCCAGCACACTGAGACTGGCAACTGCTCCAACCCCATCCCTCCTTAGAGATGCCACCTCCCCCACCACCCACCCCTAATTTGTGCCTTGCCTCCCCACCCTGGAGTAGTCCCTCCAGGTCACCAGCACTGCCTTGGCAGAGCCCACTCCCTACCCTAACCTGCCCACCCTCCCTATCCCCCAGCATTAGGTTGATACTGTGGGGAAGTGCTGGGGGTGGGAGGTAGCCGAGGAATGGGGCAGTTCCTGGGGGCATCGAAACCAAGTATTATTATGAATTGTAATTGTATTTGCACTGTTTTTTTCCCTCTGATTGCATTAGCATATATACAATATACCTATATAACAAAATTCAGTGTCAAGCTTTCTTATGCAAGGGATTTCCCCCACCCTACCACCTCCCTCCCAAAAAAAGAAAGAACCTAGTCTCATGGGCCTTTGAGGGTGGATTGTAGGGGATAATAGAAAGGATTTTAATAAGTCATCGTAAGGGGGTTTCACCTAGTGAGAGCCACATCCATCTGCACAGTTTTAGGCTGCATGAACTGAGGTGAGGCTGGGCTCCTGGTCCAGGACTCTGGAGAGTAGAAAACCACCACACAAAGCAGGTGGAGGGGGCTGAAGTCTGGAGACCTGGGGTCTCCTACTAATTTGCTATGTGACCTTTGGTAGAGTTAGTTTTCTGGGTCTCAGTTTTCTTATCTGTGAAGTGAGCGAGGAAATCATCTGGCCATCAAGTTTAAAATTCTATGCTGCTTTCCCCACCTGCCGAAAACAAAAAATATCTTGAGGTGAGGGAAGTGTTGGGCTGAAAAACCAGGGAGGAAATGAAGGTGACTAGTGTTGAAGTGGTTATATATGTGACAGTGCCCTTGGAGAGCTGTTAGTCCCCTACTGTTATCCTTGATGTGGTAGAGGCAGCAGAGTGATGTCCGGGACATCAGTTTAGACCAGTGACGTCTTTGTCTTTATGTCTCTAGTCATCTGAGGGCAGGGACCAGGACCCAAGCCCCACCTCACAACAAACAACAAAGCCCTTAAAGGTGGTTGACCAATGAACGCCCCAGGTTGGTGCTCTACTTACTCCCTTTGTGAGCTACATGATGTGGAACTTCCCCGGTCTTCTTGGAGACAAAATAGGAGAGCTCAGATAGAGTCTGCATCTTGTCTCCTTTCCACAGATAATCTGAACCCCCTAAAGGCAGCTGTTTCTGCCTCCTTCAGGGGCCCAATTTCCCCCCAGCCTGGGCTGAGTACTCCCACTCTCTTAAGGTTCTTGGCTGGTAAGGCCTGGAGATGATACAGGATGATGGGTGAGGCCCTGGTGAAGGTGGAAGGATAGATTGGGGTTGGGGGGTGGGAGCAGGGAGGTAGGATGGGGAATGGCCTTCCCTGAGTAGGGTGGGTGGGAGGGGAACAAGACCCTTTTGCACAACTCTTTTTAAGTTTCCTTTACTTTTTTTTTTTTTTTAACTCATTCTAATTTTCTGCATTGTGTTTGGGAAATAAAATGAAAAAACTAAGACCAATAGAAACTGGTTTTCAAAAAGGCAAATACACTCCCATCTGTTTCAGATGCTGCTGAGCATTTCAGCAGTGACAGATTCAAATAATAAGCTAATTTTTGGAGAAAGGATTAAAAGAAAAAAAACTTTGTAATATTTATCACTTGCAAGCTATGTTTAATAAAGAAAGGAATGGTTTCTAAACTTTCCTGTGGCTTGTGCTTTAGTCATGGTGGGGGTGCGGGTGGCGGTTTGGTGGGAGAATTTTAGGGGTAATTGGGAGATGAGCTATGGTTGTACTCCCTACAGTCCAGCCATGGAGTTTGTACCCTTCTCTTCAGTTGTGATGATTATTCAAAGCCCTTACCTACTTCTGTGTTCTTGTTCCCCTCCACCTCCAGCTGGAGTTAGTGTTCTGAGTATTCTGGAAGCCATAGTTACCTGATGACTTAAGGTCTAATGGTATGGTGGGAAGGGGGCTGGGTCTACATTCTCTCCTAGGGAAAGGTGTCCCCTCGCTGTCGTTGACCCTTCCCATCACACTGCTCTAGTTTCTAGTAACAGAATCCTCTGTAACAAGCTGGTTTCTCCAGATGGGTGCCTCATAACCATAGAGGCTCTTAGCAAACTGCAGAACATAGTTCCTTAACAGTCTGAGTGCAACATCCCCTGAAAGACCTACAACTGCTCTGTCCCATCACCTCCCTCCCCCAACTTCAACCAAGAGCATTAACCAGATTTATTTTTTCCATTTTGGTTATTTATTTCCAACAAAGCAGTTAGACCAGGCTCAACCAGAGGAGAGGATGTCATTTCCTCAATGACTTGAAGTTTTTGGAGCTGTTCTGAGCCCCCTTGCTCTCTGCCACATTTCTTAGTTACAGCTGCTTCTGCACCTTGTGCAGAAGGAGCTGTTGAGGACGGCCAGGGCCCAGCCCTACTGGAGTCTTGTCATTGGTACTAGGTTACTCTACAAGAGCACAGAGGAGACAATGTTTGGGGTCCCCTACGCCCTGGGCTTTCCTTCCCCCAAGACCCTTTCCCCTTTTTGGCACAATACTGGACAGCCCTGGAGGAAGAGGTTGATTGAGGGAATGGCTGGGGCTTTGGCTTTAGGGCATGACAGCTGGATGAGGTGGGCCTAGGGGGTCCTGGGTGCCATAGGCTGGCAGTGGGAGGAGTGGGAAAGAGGCACTCTTTGGACCCCTGGAATTGAGCGAGGGAGATAGATGGGATGCTCCACAGCCTCTGTGCTCACCTGTAAGTGACTCAAGACCGCCAAAACCCCGACTCGATCTCTTTCAAAAATAGAAATCAAATGGGGAGGGATTCCCCCTGGAGAGGGGCCAATGCTTTGGATCTGGGAAGGGGGAGATGGGTATTTGGTTGCTCAGAGAAGAGGCTCAGGTGAGCTTAGATGTTCAGGACTTACGTTGTTGGGAGAAGGAGGGCAAGGAACTTGGCACCCCCTTTGCCCACCTACCCACTCAGACCACAAGGAATGCAGGTTGCCTGCCCCTAGGTTGGACCTCAGCTTGGGCATGAGAAGACAAACTGAGATTTTAGACTAGAGGGATTCAGGCTGTGAAATGGAGGTGATGACAAAGCCCCTTGCCCTGCCTCCCCCTTTGAGCGGGGAATCCTTAAAGCTATATATCTTTGGGTAGGTTCATATTTGGATCAAGAGGTAGGTATACTGGGTGGGGTTATGAGGCAGGAGTAACTGGATTGGGGGTAACCTCTAGCTGAGCTTGTTTTAGTTTGAGGTTATTTGGTATGTTGGAGGGACAGATCCTCTCATTTCTTGAGGTTGTGGGAGAAACAGAAACCATGCTCTCTTCTCTCCCCCTCTGACCGGGCTTGCCTCTCCCCGGAGAGGGGCTGAGGGACTTTTGCTTCTTTCCTGACTCCGGGGTGACAGGGAAAGGTGAGGTAGATTCTTTGGTGGGTCCAGAGTTAGTGGCATCTAAGGGCAGCTGTTCCACAGTCACCTGAGGGTGAAGGAGAAGGTCAGGCCTCTGTACCAAGGCCCAAGCACACCAGTTTCCCCCACTAACTCCTTGTCACATGAATCCCCCTCACCTGGGTGATGAGTTCAATCTTCTCCCCTGGCTTCCCTCCACTCTGAACCTGGCCTTGATGGCCTCCAGCTCTGTCCGAGGCAGTCTGAGGCACTGCCCAGCATTCTTGGGACCCCTGTCTGCAGAGGAGGCTGCCCGGATAGGAAGGATCAGCACGGTGGCCTGTGTTCGGCTTCCCCTGCCTTAGTGTCGGCCCCAGCCCTTCATCCTGCTCCATACTCCCCAGGGATGGAGAGGTGCCCCCCCCCTTGCTTGTGCCACTGGATGGCAGGGGAACTGGTTCTGGCCCACTTCTGCCACCTCTGTCCTCTGCCTTGGGAGCCCCAATCCTCTCTGCCCTGCTCATGTAGCCCACCAGGCCACCTCCCACTTCTGGTAGCACACAGCTCTGAAAAGAACTGGCTCCCACTTTCTGCCTCAGTCTTTTCATTTGTAAAATTGGTTAGTAATAGATAAAGGCTCTTTCCTGCTCTGTTCGGTCCTGTGCCGCAGTCATGCAGACTGTCTCCCTCGCAGTTTTCCACATCAGCCCTTACCTGGCCCTTACCTATGTCTCCAGCCCAGGAAGAGGCAGAGGAGGCAAACAATGAGGGTGGCCAGGCCCACGTGGATGCCTACCACAAGCCCGGGCAGCGAGCTGCTCTCACCCTGGCTGCAAGAGCAGCCAGCTTTGGACTCTGTGGACACAGTGCCATCTGTCAGAGGACGTGGGATGGAGGCAAAGCCCAGCCTTCCTCCTCCCTGAAGGCTGGCAGCCTATCACAGGAGCTTGCTCTGATGCCAGCCCTACTACCTTCCTACTGTACCCCACTCACCAGGGGTGACGAGGGGCACGTCACGCAAAGAGACAAAGCGGGCACTGCTGTTCCCATCCCCGTTGCCATTGAATGCCTGGAGCTTGATCTCATAGAGGGCAGCTGGCTCTGCAGGGAGCAGGGGAACATAAAGGTGGCAAACACTGGGCTGGGAAGCTCAGTGCCTGGGGCGAGATCACACCGAGAAAGGGATCCCATGGGAGGCACGAGAAGCTTCAGAGCTCACCCAGGTCTGTGTAGAGGAAGGAGTTGACACTGCTGGCCAGAAGCAGGGGCCCCTAGAAGCAGGGGCCCCTCAAAATGGGCAGCTGGCAGCTTGCGACGAAAGAGTTTGAAGCCTTGGATGGGCCCCCTGGGGTGACAGCTCCCAGGAGGCCTGCACAGAGGTGGCATTGAGCACTTTGGTGGAGAAGCCCAGGGCAGCAGGGGCTGCAGAGGAAAATGAGTGAACTGGTTGGCAGCCCCTGCCCAGCCGAGGCCAGGGACTTTACAGGGCTGGAGAGGCTGCCACTCACTGCTGCCCATGGTGGAGGCGAGGATGGGGGCAGAGTCCTGACTGGCACCCTCTGCTGAGTAGGCCCGCAAGTGGATGGTGTAGGCTGTGGCAGGCTCCAGGTTGGAGAAGACATGCTCAATGGTGCCTTTGCTCACGGCCTCTTGGAGCTCCGGGCGGGCTGGCTCTGAGGAGCAGAGCAGCTTGGCACTCAGCGTCCTCCCTCACTAGCCACGTGCCCCCACCCTCCCAAAGTGGGCACAAAGCCCCTCCTGGCGCCTGCCTGGGCTCAGTAGGCCTCCAAGGAGGGCAGGAAAGGGGGCTGCAGAAGTTGGAGCTAGGATGAGAGAGGATGAGGATGAGAAAGGGGCCCTAAATGTCAAGCTGAAGAGCAGTAAGGAAGCACTAGAGAACCAGCCCAGACAACCACAGACCCAGAGGCTGGGAAGAATCCAGAAGAGTCTGGGGGTCACTAAGGAGGCTGGGGCCAAAAAAGTGACAGGGACTTGCCCAGCAGGACACCACCAGTCAGGGGCAGAGGTGGGCTGATGCCAGGGACTCCGGCCCCCATCCCAAGCTCTGAGTTCAAAGACCTGTCCACCCACCCAACACCCACCTCCCACAGGCTGGAGGTGCAGCACATAGCCAGTGATATCCCCGCTGGAGGGGACGGGCTCCCAGGACACTCAAATTGCAGAAGTGGAGAGAGCAATAGCCTGCAGGCCTCTGGGGGCAGGGGGTGGCTCTGGGACCCCTGTCACAGCCAGGCGGGCACTGGCTTGGTTGGAGCCTGCGCTGCTGGATGCCCTTTCCCCACCAAGCCCCACACCCTGGTGGGGTGGCCCTAAAGGAGGAGGCTGCCTATCTCAGAGATCTACAGACCTGCTCGGGGCAGAAGATACACACCACCTGGGTGCGGGCATTTCCTGTAATGGAGCAGGTAGGACAGAGCCTCCTGCCGGGGGGAGGGGTATTGCTGGAAGTGGAAGGTAACTTGCTGGGGGGTTGTGTATGGGTGTGGATTTTAGAGTAGATTTAGGTAGAGAGTTGCATGTAGGTGGGGTGGATGCCTAGGGTGGGTGGGGCTACCTCCTGTGGAGCAGTGGAGCATAGGTACCTGTTGTGAGTCAGCCTGATGTTATCCCCGGGAGTCAGCACCTTCCCATTCTTCAACCAGACCAGACGGGGCTCTGGGACGCCCTGAGCCACGCAGGTGAAGATGGCGCTGCTGCCCGGGGGCTTGGACAAGGACTGTGGCCACTGGACAAACTCGGGGGGAACTGGGCAGGCAATGGTGGGGAGGAAGGCGCTGTGAGACCCAGTCTCTTGCCCTCCTCCCGCCCAGGGCCCTCTCCCCTTCCAGGAGCCCGTGAGGAAGTTGGGGCGCTCCCTCCGGTCTCACCCTGCACGAGCAGGACGCCCTGGGCCGTGCGCCGGACCCGAGTGCCCGGCCGATTGGCGGCGCAGATGTAGATGCCCGAGTGCTGGACCGACACGTCGGAGATCATGAGGTTGCCGGTGCCCAGGACTTGGATGCCCTCCACGCCGATGGAGCGGCCGTCTGCGGGAAGGCGCGAGGGGTCAGGCTGGCAAAGGGCGAACGGCGGAGGGTCCGAGAGGCGGGGCGGGACGCACCCAGGCGGCTCCAGGACACTAGCGGCCGCGGGTGGCCGGTGGCGATGCACTCCAGCACCGCCATCTGGTGCACCATGAGTGTCAGGTTCTGAGGCCCTGACAGGATCTCTGGCTCCTGCAGCAGCCGCGGGGGTCCCACTGCGCGGTGGAAATAAGCAGGTCGGATTAGGAAATGAGAACTGCCCCCCAATGCTCAATTCTCCTTCAGGCGCCCGCTTGTAGCCCACACATGTCACCAGACCTCGGAGCTGCGCTTAGCAGCTGCTGTTCCAACCCCAATTTACAGATATAAAAAATGACTTGCCCAAAGTCTTATGGCAGTAAATATCAGGGCAAAGAAGCTTTGGCTGACTAAGCCAACCCCAGTCGGAGTAGGGGGAGGCGAGAGGAGAGCAGGTGTGCAAGCTCCGTGCACCGTGGATGGCCCCACGTTCCCTGGGCCTAACACCCTGAGGGGAAGGTAGAGGCAGGGGCCCAGCTCCCTTCCCTAAGTCACCACAAACTAGCAGAAGACCCCCCCCCCCCAGAAAGAATGTCAGGCCCTCCTAAGAACTCTGCGTCACCTGCTTAGGAGGATGTAAACGTTTTTCCAAAGTACACTACTGTTTTGGGTCTAAATCACATCTTCATTTTATGCCACCCTCCCCCATTTTATTAGTTCATTCAACAAATCATCACTTGGGGGCTACCGTGCCCAGGGACCTGCTCTCACACTGCAAATACAGTTGTGAACAATAGGGTATTAATAAAACACCTTTGGTTTTTTGTTTTTGTTTTTGTTTTTTTTTGAGACAGAGTTTCACTCTGTTGCCTGGGCTAGAGTGAGTGCCATGGCGTCCTCCTAGCTCACAGCAACCTCAAACTCTTGGGCTCAAGCAATCCTACTGCCTCAGCCTCCCGAGTAGCTGGGACTACAGGCATGCGCCACCATGCCCGGCTAATTTTTTTCTATATATTTTTAGTTGGCCAGATAATTTCTGTCTATTTTTAGTAGAGACGGGGTCTCACTCTTGCTCAGGCTGGTCTCGAACTCCTGAGCTCAAACGATCCGCCCGCCTCGGCCTCCCAAGTGCTAGGATTACAGGCGTGAGCCACCTCGCCCGGCCAACACCTTTGTTTTCCTTTATGCTGTCACCCACATTGTTTCGCCACTTCAATATTTTTTGTTGATGTTGTGCTGTGTTTGGGGTGTTTTTGTTTGTTTGTTTGATACAGGGTCAACAAACAAGACAGGTTTGTTGCCTGGGCTAGAGTGCAGTGGCGTCATCATAGCTCACTGCAACCTCAAACTCCTGGGCTCAAGCGATCCTCTTGCCTGAGCGCAGGAGTTTGAGACCAGCCTGGGCAACAGTGCTGGGATTACAGGTGAGCATCACCGTGCCTGGCTGCCACCTTGTATTTTAGGAGACCTTGTAATATATCTTTAACTTTTCATAAATTCCCTTTATTAAGAACATATTACTTCAGATAAAATGTGTCTCAAATGAAAGTTTGTCATGGGCTGGTCTAAAGTCTTAACACATCTTTAAATATTCTTCAAGGTCTAGGATAGTATTTCATTCATTCATTCCAGCAGCTATAGACTGAGGGGCTAGGCACTGCTCAGTTTGCCTCTGCCAAGGTCTGTACAGGCTGTGTGCTTGTCCTCAGTCAAGGAGGCTGTGTCCTGCCTGGCCAGACTGTTCAGTGAGGGAGCCTGAACCGTGTAATGCCACTTCAGCCGTCTCGGGCCGAACCCTGCGCCCACCAGGCATCTTTCTGTGAGCCTCACCACATTCTGTCTTAACCCTCACTACAGCCTGGGAGGTACGTGCTTTTATTTCTGCGTGTCTACATGAGAAAACCAAGTGTCAGAGAGGAAGTCACTTGTCCAATGACAGGGGGACTAGCAGGGCTGAGACTCCACCCTGGACCTTGGTAGCACTGGACAGCTGACAAAGAATATCCCCTCTCCAGCCACTGTGAGCTCCTAGAAAGTCTGGGAAACTGTCTTGCCCCGGTGCCCACCCAGGGTTCGTGCCAGGGGGTGCTTTAGGAGTGAACGGTTTGCGGCTTCGGTCCCCGGCTCCTGCCCCTGACGAAGAGTACACTGACCCAGCTCGTTTCCTGACATTTAGGCAACCCTCAAACCCTCAGTTACCGGTTGGTCCTCTCCCCCCAGCAGGTGGCTTCCTGGTGTCCCCTGTAGCTCTCTGGCCATTTGTTTCCCTGGCTCTGCGGGCAGCCTGAGAGCCGGCTGGCATTTGGCCAGGAGCACCAAGCATCATGGAAACGTGGCCTCCCGCCCTGCCCTTCTGCCCCAGACTGTTGATGAGAACAGAATGGAGGGGGCCAGAGGGACCCCACCCAGGCTTCTCTCTGCTCTTGCTCTTGTGCCCCTGACCCCACCCTTTGCTTGGAGTTTCTAGGTCAGTTCCAGATCAGAAACACAACAGCTCCCCCCTTCCCCTTTTAGTCAGCAGTTTAAAAATTATATATCCTAAAAAAAAATACTATATATCCTTTAGTGAAATTTCATCAGAGATGGTTTGGAAGTCTGTGCCCAGGTGCCGCCATGGTGCCCCAGGTACACTTGCTTATTTATACCCTGGAGCCCCCTAGTGGCTGATTTAGGTGTGACTTCCCCCGCACACACCCATGGCAGCTCCACTTTAGGTGGGGATCTAAGCTCAGTCTCTCCTGCTGGGCACCAGCCACCCACAAGCTCTGCTGCAGCCCTCACTTTGAGCACAAAACTCCCCACCAATTTGGCCTGGAAGTGGGGTTGTCCTGGGTGCTTTGTCTCAGGTACAAAGCTATTTTCATCCTCACCCCAGGGAGGAAACATGCACGTGTACATAAACACACTCACATGGACATACAAACGCAGATACGCATACACACAACACATGCACGTCCACACATGCATGCACACACAAGTACATACACGTGTGCACATACACTTGTTTGAGACACAGGCTGACTCAGCCGCTGCTCTGAAGCTTCAAGAGCTCCCACTGCCCTCTGGATCCAGTCCAGACTCCGTTCGTGACAAGCCTTGCCTACCTCTTCAACATTAACTCTTTTTTTTTTTTTTTTGAGACACAGTCTCACTCTGTTGCCTGGGCTAGAGTGGCGTGGTGTCAGCCTAGCTCACAGCAACCTCAAACTCCTGGGCTCAAGCGATCCTACTGCCTCAGCCTCCCGAGTAGCTGGGACTACAGGCATGCGCCACCATGCCCAGCTAATTTTTTCTATATATTTTTAGCTGTCCAGATCATTTCTTTCTATTTTTAGTAGAGATGGGGTCTCGCTCTTGCTCAGGCTGGTCTCGAACTCCTGACCTCGAGCGATCCTCCCCCCTCGCCCTCCCAGAGTGCTAGGATTACAGGCGTGAGCCACCGCACCCAGCCCAACATTAACTCTTTATTACCCCGAGTTCTGCCCATTCTATGGTCCAGCAACACAGAACTGCCTGCGTGAACAGTGCTGTTCTCAACCTTGTGCATTTGTACAAGGAAATGCCCCCATCCCATCTTCCTGACCTCGGCCTGCCTCTCTGCAACTCACCCTTCAACTCCCAGCATGGTGAGCTTACTCCAGAAGCCTCCGGCCATCGTTGCCCACAGCCCAAACCCGGCTTCCATAACAGCTCCTTGAGCCCCAGGTTGTGAGCTCTAGGCAGCAGGGATGGGCCAAGCCCATCAGTCCGTTTGCTGCCGCACTCCCACCGCAGGCACAGTGCCTGACACACAGGAGGTGCTGAAAATGTCTGTCTTTACAAAGGGTCTGTGTCATGCACAATCACAGCAGCCGAACCCTCCTCTGTGCCCAGCACCTGCCCAGGGCCTTGCTTACCAGTCAGGGTCAGCTGGGCGTCCTGGCTGTGAAGGGTACTGGCCACATTTCGTGCCACGCAGCAGTTAGGTGCCCACGTCAGCCTGGCTCACACTGGAGATGTGGAGGATGCCACTAGGCAGCAGCGTGACCCTGAGGATGTGGAGGTCAGGGGTCCACAGCCTGCACCCTAGCCCACAGCCCGCC
>CM052444.1:38960234-38970596 GCA_028533085.1 Varecia variegata
CTGCAGTGCAGTGGCACCCTCATAGCTCACTGCAGCCTTGAACTCCTGGGCTCAAGCGATCCTCCCCCCTCAGCCTCCTGAGTCACTGGGATTACAGGTATGAGCCACCACACCCTGCTCGTTCCATGAAAAAAAATTTAAATCACATTTCACAATTGCATTGCTATAAAGACAAACATAATCCAGGTTGGGCTCGTTATTATATATTTATTACTATGTTCATTTTTTTCTTGTGGTTTTAAAGAAATTAAAACATTTTGTGAGCCACTAAAAGTATCCCGGGCCCAAGGCAGGTGCGCAATGTGTCTGATGGCTGAGTCGGCCTTGCTCAGGCCCACACTGAGGTCCCCTGTGCCCCGAGTGCCTCCTGAGGGGGCCCGTGGTGTGCTCTTCCCCTGCCCGGGAGCAGCCCAGTCACTTACTTGCCAGCTGTACCTGGGCCCGCCGGCTCACCAGCCACCTGTAGGGGTTCTGGGCCACACAGTGGAAGGGAGGCTCGGGCGGGAAGGCAGGGCGGCCAGATGCAGGGAACCGTCTGGCATCAGGGTGGCGCCACTGTCATTGGCCAGGGCCATCCCATCCCGCTGCCAGGAAATGGACATGGGCAGCTCACCCTCCACCTGGCAGGGCAGCACCAGAGGATGCTCCCATATGGCCACCACGTCCCCCGGCTCCTGCACGAAGGCCAGCTCAGAGCCTGCAGCTCGACCTGTGAGGACAGCAGTGCACCCTGGACGTGGCAGCCTCCCAAGGCCCACCCTCTGCCCACCACCTCCCCCTCAGCTTTGACCCCTTCCCAGCCTGGGCAAGGGGCAAGGGGCAAGGAGACAGGACTTGACTTTGGGGGACGTCAGGGGAGCAGGGGGGAGCAGGGAGGGGGAGCGGGAGCCGCTGTGATTGACGGCCTCTTTCAGCTGGGGCCTGGCAACCGGAGGGGGCGGGGCAGGCACGATGGTGAGGTCAGGGGCTGAGGCGTGGGCATTGTGCTCCCCCGGGGACAATGGGGTCGCCCCCTCCCTCCCCCACCGGCCCGTCTGCCCGTCTGCCTGCGGGGTCAGCTTCCCAGGACTCCTGGCTCTCCCCTTCCCCCTCCCGCTGCGGGACGGCTCTGAATAGGGAAGGCGCAGCCTTTCCGCACACACTCATCGCCCACACGCACTTGGACTAAGTCACCACCCCACCTTCTAGACAGACAGATTCATCCCTGACACACACCGTCACGGAGGCCACGAACAGGTCACCTGGAGCTATCTCTACAGACTCAAAGTGACACATACGTACGCACAGGGCAACAAATAGCTGAGAACCCACAAACACAGACATGCATGGCGCCCAGGGCTCAGCCAGCCTTGGTGCCCGCAGGGACCGTCCGCAGGGAGAATGGGGCTCAGCCGACCACTCCCCACCCGACTTGGCCCGCAGCTCCCCTCCCAGCTGCTCAGTACTCCCTCCTGTGGCTCTCTCCTGCCACCCCTCTCCCCTCACTGTCCTTCAGGGTTTCCCACCCACTCTCCTGCCACCCTCATCCTGCCTCCCAACTCACTGCCCCAACATCTCCACCCTGCCCCTCGTTTCCCATTGCTCCCATGGCCCCCGCCTGCCACCCCACCCCTCCCCACCCATCCCCTTACCCCGGTCTGGGAACAGCAGCAGCAGCAGCAGCCCCAGCCCCATGTCCTTGCTGGCCCCCTTGGTCCGGGCCACTTCTCAAGCAGCCCTGGTCTTCTGCCTTCAGCTGTGGGCATTCCCCACCCCACACTCAGGGGTGCAGCAAAGGGGCTCTGGCCTTGCTTTAGGGAGCCAGGACCTGCAGGGGCTGAGTCTGGGGTGAGGCTGGAGGCTGCAGTCCTCCCCTCTGTCCTCTAGGAGCTGGGTCTCTCTCTGCTTTCAGCCTGAGCCCCCTCCCCACCCCTAACCCTGGCCCAGGACTGTCCCCTCCTCCCAGGCCCAGGACCCAGACACCAAGACAATTGTGGGGGAGAGGGGAGGAGGCGAGAGCCAATGAGAGTAGGGCAAAGTTGGGGGGTCACCCCGCCCCTTTCCCAGCCCATCAGACCCACCCCTCACTCCCTTTCAAACTACAGTCCACAAGAGTGAAGTTCTGGGAGGAGTTGGAGCATCTGGTCCTCGAAGCCCCTCCCTGGGTACCCAGGGCCTGGACGGAATTGGCTTGGAGTCTGATTTGGGGGTCCAGGGAGGGTACAAAGCCCCCACCCTCCTAGCAGAGTCGCTGTCTCAGGTGCTGAGCCAGGGTCGGGGTGGGGGACCTCATCCCATTAGTTCAGGCACCGCCATAGCAGCCCCCTCCGCATTCATGGTGTCACTTTCCAAAGTTGTTCTCTCTATTCTTATTGGGACAATGGATTGGGGCCGCCAGGGGCCAGGAGGCTGCCAGCCAGCGGGAGGTGGGGGACTGAGCCTCCAGCCGCCTGCCCCATTCTAAAGAAAAGAAAGAAGCCCAGACCTCCCTCCCCTTGCCAGGCTGACCACCTAAAACATGCAAAAAGAAGGGGTGACCCTTTTGCTAAAGGAGCTGGGACTGAGAAAAGAGCTGACTGTGAGACCTGCTATCTCTGCGGGACTCCCCTCTCCTAAGCTCCAGCCTTCCCCCAAAGAGCAGAGCTTCTAGAAAGATGAGAGGGGTTCCTGGGAAGTATGGGGGTCTCTGTGAGAAGAGATAAGGACAAAAGGCTGGACTGGGAGTGTCAGATGTGTGCAGAACCTGAGGCCACTAGCGCCCAGGCTTCCACCCCCAGCAGCCCAGCCAGTCTGGCTCTGACCCAGTCTCTCCCCACCTGTCCCCACCCCCACTCACCTCCACCAGCTTGTGTGTCTGACTTTGCCCTGCTCAGGCCAGGCCAGGCTGCCCCGACCTGCTCTCCAGCACAAGTGCCCATCCTCAGCCTCCTGGCTGGCTCGTCCCACCTGGCTCATGGGCAACTTGGAATCAACCCACAGGCCTCTGTCCCTCCTGGCTCAGCCTCCTGCTCCCAGACCAGCAGTCCCCAGTGTCTGTGCCCCAGGCTGGGGCTGCCCCTAAAAGAGATGGATGCCAGGGGAGAGGAGAGCTTGCAGCTTCCCTCTGGGGTCCCCCCAAACCTGCAGCTCTCTGTCCTAGAGCCTCCATGAGGGTTCCCTCCTCTTCCCCAGAGGGGCCTGTGGCAGGCTAATTTGCTCTCTGAGCCTGCCTCGTCCGGAAAATGGAGGTGGATGTGTGACAAAAACACCTTCCCCCGTGACTAGGAGGATGAAATGAGGTGAGGGCTCGCACGGAGTGTGCCACACGTGAGGACGCTTTGATATTTGATTATGCCCCCTGCTGTGGACTGAAGTGTGTGTCCCCGTCCCCCTAAATTAATATGTTGAAACCCTAGCCCCCAGTGTGACTGTATTTGGTGATAGAATTTGCAGGAGATAGTTAAGGTTAAATGAGGTCATCAGGGTGAGGTCCTAATCTGATAGGATTGGTGGCTTTATAAGAGGAAGAGAGGCCGGGGGCGGGTGGCTCATGCCTGTAATCCTAGCACTCTGGGAGGCCTAGGCGGGTGGATCACTCAAGGTCAGGAGTTCGAGACCAGCCTGAGCAAGAGCGAGACCCCATCTCTACTAAAAACAGAAAGAAATTATCTGGCCAACTAAAATATATATAGAAAAAGAATTAGCCGGGCATGGTGGCGCATGCCTGTAGTCCCAGCTACTCGGGAGGCTGAGGCAGGAGGATCGCTTAAGCCGAGGAGTTTGAGGTTGCTGTGAGCTAGGCTGATGCCACGGCACTCTAGCCCAGGCAACAGAGCGAGACTGTCTCAAAAAAAAAAAAAACAAAAAGAGGAAGAGAGATCTCTCCACGTGCAGCACCAAGGAAAGGCCATGTGAGGACACAGTGAGAATGCAGGGTCTGCAAGGTGAGGAAGAGGGTCCCCACCAGGAACGGAATTGGCCAGCACTTTAATCTTGACCTTTCCTGCCTCCAGAACTGTGAGAACTTCCCGTTGTTCCCACCCAGTCTATGGTATTTTGTTCTCGCAGCCTGAACTGACTCAGACAGCCCCTCTTCCCCAGCTGGAGCTCCCTGTGGCTGTCAGAACTGTCCACCTTGCTATCTGCACCTTGTCACCTCCGAATTCACACTCCAGTGTGGCTCCTAGGACAAAGAATGGCCAATACACAAGACCTGAGTCCAAAGCCTGTCACTCACCAGCAGTCTTACTTTGGGCTAGTGTCCCTCACCTCTCTGCAATTTGCTCACTTGTAAGAAGGAAGAAGTCAAGACCCACCATTCAGAGTTGTGGGGACTGAATGAAATGCCCTTTTTAAGAGGCAAGCACTTCCTGTTTTTTCTAAGACCAGCTTTATTGAGACATAATTTACATAGCAGAAAGTTCACTCATTTAAGGCGTACAATTCAGTGGCCTTTGGTCTATTTACAGAGTTACACAATTATCACCATAATCTATTTTAGAACATTTTCATCACCCCAAAAAGAAACCTAGTACCCATTAGCGTTCACTCCCTATCTGCCGCCTCTCAGCCCTGGGCAACCACGGTTGTGCTTTCTGTGAATCTGACTGCTCGAGGTACTCCCGTACCGCAGAATCAGGCAGCAGTTGTCCTTTTACATCTGCTTTTTTCACTTGGCATACTGTCTTCAAGGTCCATCCGTGTCGCGGCCTGTGTCAGAACTTCATTCCTTTTTATGGCTGGGTAATAGTCCATTGCGCGGATATTTGTTTCTCTGCTCATCAAGGAAGTGACACTTGGGTTGTTTCCACCTTTTGGCTGTTCTGAACAATACTGCTACAAACATTCCCAGGTGAGTTTTTGGGTGGAGGTATGTTTTCAGTTCCCTTGGGCATGCACCTGGGAGTGGAGTCGCCGGGTCCCACGGGAACTGACCCGGTCCCACGGGAACTGACCGCAATGTGCTGAACTGCAAACTGTTTTCCACACATTTTACATTTCAAGCACTTCGTTTTGTAACCTCAAGATAGAGATTAACTTTTTATGGGTCCCTGGTTGGTCCGAGTGCAGTGGTGTTTACAACTAATTGATCACAACCACTTACAGATTCCTTTGTTCCTTCTCCACTCCCACTGCCTCACTTAACCAGCCTTTAAAAAAACAAAACAAAACAAAACACCTTCTTATTGGTCCCAGGCCGCTTTGAGAATTTGAGGAAAGCCCACCTTGGGCCACTCCCCAGGCTGGGAAGTGCCGCCCCAGGGATGGAGGCCCCAGGGATGGAGGCCCCAGGGATGGAGGCCGGAATAGCTGCAATGCTGGGGAAACGCTGGCAGGACTGCTGTGCTGGTCTGGGCGCTGTGGCTCACGCCTCTAATCCTAGCACTCTGGGAGGCTGAGGTGGGAGGATCCCTTGACGTCAGGAGTTCAAACCCCCCCACCCATCTCTAAAAATTAGAGGAAAAAAAAGAAAAGACTCCTGTGCTGAGAGCTGCTTCCTCGATCTCCAGCAACTGACATGAGTTTCACAGCTGCCCCAGGCTTTTCTGGAACAACTTCCCTGGAAACTTTCAGCTGGGAGATAACACCCCCCCCCCCCCTGCAAACCCTACGCACACCTGGGACACTGTCTCCCTTCTCAGTCACTGCATCTCTCCTCTCAGCCGGGTCTGTCTCTCTCTGGGCCGTTTTATCTGACTCCACCCTTCTCTGTCTCTCTCCATCTGTCTCCCCACCAGGCCGGCAGAATACTCCCCCGGGGAGCTGCAAGTCCTAATCCCTGGAACCCATGGCTATGTTAGGTTACGGGGCAAGGGAGATTAAGGTTGCAGATCAGCTCATCTTGAAATAAGGAGATTATCCAGGTTACCCAGGTGGGCCCGATGTAATCTCGAGGGGCCTTAAAAGCAGACAAGGAAGGCAGGGGAGGGTAGCGGGAGGTGTGAGCACAGAAGCAAGTCGGGGTGGTGTGCTGGAGAAGGGCCTCACCTGACACACGTGGCCTCTAGAAACCGGGAAAGACAAGGAGCCACGTCCTCCCCTCCAGCCTCCAGAAGGAACGTAGCCCTGCCCACACTCGGATGTCGGCCCAGTAAGACCCATGTCAGACATCTGACCTGCAGAGCTGTAAGATAATACATTTGTGTTGTTTGAAGCCCTTACATTTGTGCTAAGTTGTTACAGCAGTCACAGGAAACTAATAGGATTCCTTGTCACTACAGCACATTTCGTTTCACACCTGCTTTTTCTGTTGTGTCTCCTCCACTGGAGTGTCAGCTCCATGAGGGCAGGGACTTTGTTGTGCTCCCTGCTGTGTCCCCAAAGCCCAGAGTAGAGTCTGGCAGAGTGTCATAGCCTTACCGGGTTCATTGCCCGCTGCTCAAGAGGAAGCCAGTACACTGGACAGCAGGCAGAGAAAGAGCTTACTGTTGCAGGGACCGTGCTGTGCGAGGAGATGAGAGGAAGTTAGTACGTCCATTCCCCACCCCCTCAGATGGATTTGGGAGAAAGGGTTTTTATTTATTTATTTATTTTTTTTTTGAGACAGAGTCTCACTCTGTTGCCCAGACTAGAGTGCCGTGGCGTCAGCCTAGCTCACAGCAACCTCACACTCCTGGGCTCAAGCGATCCTTCTGCCTCAGCCTCCCAAGTAGCTGGGACTATAGGCATGCACCACCATGCCCGGCTAATTTTTTCTATGTATTTTTGGTTGTCCAGCTAATTTCTTTCTATTTTTAGTAGAGACGGGGGTCTTGTTCTTGCTCAGGCTGGTCTCAAACTCCTGACCTCGAGAGATCCTCCTGCCTCGCCTCCCAGAGTGCTAGGATTACAGGCATGAGCCACCGCGCCCGGCCTGAGAAAGGGTTTTTAAAGTTATTCTGGCGAGCAAAGAGCTAGGCAATTGGGTCTGCTGATTGGCTGGGCTGGGGTAGAACCACAGGGGTGTAGAAATTGTTTTCTTTGCTGAATCCATTTAGGGTGGGGGGGGTCACAAGACCAGTTGAGTCAGTGCCTTGGTATGGGCCACTGGTCTGGGTGGGTCAGCTGGTCCACTGGAATGCATGGCCTGGGACATATCTCAAAAACTAGCCTTAGGTTTTCCAAGGGTGATGTTGTCTATGGGAGCAATGAGGACAGATAAGGATCTATATGACCACCAGCTATGTAATTCCTGAGTAGTGAGCAGCTGTAGGAAAGCAAGCTGGGAGCAGTGGCTGGTTATATATCTATATCTATATATATATATATATATTGCCACTACCACAGTTCCCACCTTGTGGCCCTTTATTAATTTTATAAAGGGTGATTTCAAGAGAAGGAAAGCCACTGGCCTTGCAAACCCATACCCAGAATTCCCTCCACTCTGGTCCACGTACCTTTTCTGAAGCCCAGCACAGAGCTGTGCAGAGGCAGCAGGCTTCCTGGGTCTCCCCGCTCGTCTCCAGGGCTGCCCCTCATGACCCTCCATCCTGCAGCGAGCGTGCGTTCGAACACTCCGTATGGCATCTGTCATCTGAACAGCCACTCTTGCTAGGCTCTCCACTGCCCTCAATGTGAGGTCTGAACTCGTCAACTTCCTTGCAAGGCTCTGCAGGACCCAGTCCCAGCCAATGCCCCATTCTCCTTGGCCCTGGTCCCATGGGGGCTTCATGTCCTGTTCTCTCTGCTGGACACATCTTCCTCAGTCGTCCCTCTTTCTTTGCTAAAGCATTTCCACATAAATCCTGGACATCATGTCATTTCACAGTGTTTGTCTTTAAAAATACAAACCTTTTTTTCATGACCACAATGTCATCATATATAACAAAATTAATAATAATTCCTTAGTATCATCTAATACCTAGTCCGTGATCAAATTTCCCTGTCTCAAAAATATCTTTTTAGTCTCACTGTTTCCCAGGCTACAGTGCCATGACATCAGCCTAGCTCACAGCAACCTCAAACTCCTGGGCTTAAGTGATCCTCCTGCCTCAGTCTCTGAGTAGCTGGGACTACAGGTTCACACCACCACGCCTGGCTAATTTTTTCTATTTTTTGTAGAGACAGAGTGTTGCTCTTGCTCTTGCTCAGGCTGGTCTCGAATTCCTGAGCTCAAATGATCCTCCCACCTTGGCTCATGCTAGGATTACAAGCATGAGCCACCATGCCAGGCCCTACTTTTTTTTTTTTTTTAATCAAGAATGACGTTTATACTGAGGTGGGAGGATTGCTTGAGCCTAAGAGTTCAACACCGGCCTGGGTAACATAGCGAGACCTTGTTTTTTTTTAAAAAAATTTTTAATTAAAAGAAGAACAAGGTTTATACACTGCATTTGGTTGTTTTGTCTCTTAAGGGTCCAATCAAAAGCAAACCCCATCCACCCTGTAGCCTTATACACAATTGAATTGTGGAAGAGACTGGGTAAATTTTCCAGTAGAATATCCCATATTCTGGATTTGTCTATTTGATTTTTTTCGGTGCTATTATGTTCCTCTATAAATGATGGTGGCTCTGGAGGTTTGGTTTATTCAGGTTCCACTGTTAGGCAAGAAGCCTTTATAGGTGGTGCTTTGTGCTGCGTTGCATCTCTTCAGGAGCTGCACAGTGCCCGGTGCTCTCACTTTTAGCGATTATAAGATCATTAGGGGCTTCAGGTGCTGACGGCCTGACCCCTCCTGTGCACAGTCTCCATCAACCTTTCATCCCACAGCTGTATCCAGGGATGGTGACTGCCTGACTGAATTATTTCATTAGCAGTTTCAAAATGGTGATTTTTCCAATTCTATCATTCCTTTCTCATTTATTAGCTGGAATTCTGTAAAGAAGAACTTTCGCACATCAACTAGGACAAAGCTGGTAACCCTGAAATACAGTTCACACAGGAAAGGAGGGACAAATGCTTGCTTCTTTCCTTTAATTGCCAATTTTCAGAGTAAGGAGTTGGACTCTATGGAATGTGTCTCTCTGTTATCCCTCCTTGCTTTAGTATCACTCTGAGCTGGCGTGTTTTTTATATTCAATGTTTCAAGTGTAATCTTTCTGATGTTCAAATTCCCCTATCTTAGGCCAGCAGGAGCTCCGTGTCCTTTTGCTGATTATCCTATTCTTGGATATCTTTGTATCCCGCACAATATGCCCCAGGCTCATTCTGAGTATTTCCTGCCCCAGACCTGGAATCATCCATTCCTCCAAGGAGTTGGTTGCCATCTGATTGTCACTTAAAGGCCTTGTTAGTGACATTACAGGAATTTTACTTGTATTATTTTATACTTACGTCTTTTTTCTTTTGCTCTGTAAATGGTGACTCCTAGTATGTGTCTTCTGATACAATATGTCATAAAATAGTTTCCAATAATAATACGTAATAATACCCATATTACTATTAACAAGTACACTATGAAATGAAATGTAAGATATCTTTATTTTTCCTTAGAGAAAAACTTTTCTCCTTGTGCAAAAAAAATAAACTGTTCTTCATTAAAATTTAGAATCTTTGTGGCTAGGTGCTATGGCTTATGCCTGTAATCTTAGCATTTTGGGAGGCCAAGGTGGAGGACTGCTTGAGGCCAGAAATTTGAGGCCAGCCTGGGCAACACAGTCAGACCCCTGTCTCCATAAAAAATAAAAAAATTAGCCAGGCGTGGTTGTGCATGCTTGTAGTCCCAGCTACTCAGGACGCTGAGGCAGGAGGATTGCTTGAGCCAGGAGTTTGAGGTTGCTGTGAGCTATGATGAGGCCACTGCACTCTAGCCCGGGCAACAGAAGGAGACCCTGTCTGAAAAAACAAAACAAAACAAAACAGAAAAACCTTTGTGCTTCAAATGACACTTTTCATGAGTGAAAAAGACAACCCATAGAATGAGAGAAAATATTTGCAAACTATATATGATAGGAGACTTGTGTCCAGATTTAAAGAAAAACTCTTAGAATCCAACAATAAAAAGGCAAACATCCCAATTGAAAAGTGAGCAAAGAATTTGAATAGACATCTCTCCAAAGGAGATATATAAATGGCCAGTAAACACATGAAAGGAAACTCAACACCATTAGCCATGGGGCAATGCAAATCAAAACCACAATGAGATACCACATCACACCCACTAGGATGGCTACAGTAAAAAAGAGAATAAGAAGTGTTGGAGAAGATATGGAAAAATTGGAAACCTCATACACTACTGGTGGGAATGTGAAATGGCACAGTTACTGTGGAAAATAGTTTGGCAGTTCCTCGTTAAGTTAAACATAGAGTTGTCATTTGACCCAGCAATTCCTTTCCTAGGTATATACCCATGAATATTGAACATATACGTCCACACAAACACTTGTACATCAAGGTTGATAGCAGTATTATTCAAATAGTCAAAAGGTGGAAATAGTCCATCAATAGACGAATGGATAAACAAATGTGTATCTTTTTTTTTTTT
>CM052444.1:38970696-38989289 GCA_028533085.1 Varecia variegata
AGGCAGGGTCTCACTCTTGCTCAGGCTGGTCTCGAACTCCTGAGCTCAAACGATCCGCCCGCCTCGGCCTCCCAGAGTGCTAGGATTACAGGCGTGAGCCACCTCGCCCGGCCTACAAATGTGTATCTTCATACACTGGAATATTATACAGCCATAAAAAGGAATGAAGTACTGATACATGCTACAACATGGATGAACCTTGAAGACATTACGCTAAGTGAAAGAAGGCAGACACAAAAGGCCACATATTGTATGATTCCATTTATGTCTAGAAATGGCAAATCCACAGAGGCAGAAAATAGATTAGTAGTTGCCAAGAATAGGGTGAGGGGGTCTCCATATTGACTGCTAATGGGTTGGGACTTCTTTTTGGAGTGATGAAAATGTACTAAATTAGACAGTAGCCATGCTTCCACGACTTCGTCAATATACTAGGAACACTAAATTTTACACTTTAAAAGGCTGAATTTTGCCAGGTGTGGTAGCTCACGCCTGTAATCCTACCACTCTGGGAGGCTGAGGAGGAGGGAAGATCGCTTGAGGTCAGGAGTTTGAGACCGGCCTCAGCAAGAGTGAGACCCCCGTCTCTATTAAAAATAGGAAAAAAATTAGCTGGGCAACTAAAAATAGAAAAAAATAGCTGGGCGTGGCGGCACGAGCCTGAGGCAGGAAGATCGCTTGAGTCCAGGACTTTGAGGTTGCTACGAGCTAGGCTGATGCCACAGCACTCTAGCCAAGGCGACAGAGCGAGACTCTTGTCTTAGAAAATTAAAAATAAACAAAAAATAAAAGGGTGAATTTAAAAGTATGTGGATTAGATCTCAATCTAGAAAAATCTATCCTGGCGTTTGTCTCCTAGAGGCTTGGGAGAACTCCAGATACTTCTTTGTTTCCACCCCTCCATGTATCTTTTTTTTTTTTCCCCAAACAGGGTCTCGCTGTCGCCCAGGCTGGAGTACAGTGGCGTGGAACTCCCAGGCTCAGGAGATCCTCCCGCCTCTGCATCCTGAGCAGCTGGGACTACAGGCGCGCGCCTCAGTCTTCCTGTTCCACAGGGATGAGGGGCCAGCAGCGGCGGCGGGCGGGGGCGCGGAGCAGCTCGCCCCGCCCACGAGCACGACTCCTCCCCTCCCCGGCCTGCCCCGCCTCCCTCGGCCGGCTCGGGTCTGCGCTTGCGCAGCGAGGCCGGGCTTAGGTAGGCGCGGGGCGGTGCTGCCGGAGCCTGCTGGGGGAGAGCGCTAGTGGCCATGCCGAGTAGGTCGAGGTGCTGGTCCCTCACGACTTTCTCGGCCTGGGTGGCTCGGGCAGTGCCCGAGGCAGCAAACTTTTTGCCGAGCCCCACTGGGAGAAGTCACCAAAGGTCGCCGAGGGAGCCTCCCCACCTTCCCTGCCTCACCATCTCTCCGCTCCGTGGGATCTCACGCGGCCACCCCAGGCGTCCCCGGCAGGGTGGGCTTCCCACCCCTGTGCGCTCACACAAGTAAAACTGTAGACCAGGCGCGGTGGCTCACGCCTGTAATCCTAGCACTCTGGGAGACCGAGGCGGGAGGATAGCTTGAGCTCAGGAGTCCAAGACCAGCCTGAGCAAGAGTGACACCCCATTTCTACCAAAAAGAAAGAAAAATACCCCAGCCGGGCCCTGCGGCGCGTGCCTATAGTCCCAGCTACCCGGGAGGATCGCTTAGAGCCCAGAAGTTGGAGGTTGCATGAGCTACAGTGACGCCACTGCACTCTACCCAGGGTGGCAGAGTGAGACTGTCTCAGCAACAAAAAAAACAAGGCAACTGAACACCCCTCCCTACAACCCCCACCCCTTCATAAAAAAACAAAACAAAACAAAAAAACCCCTGTAGCCCAGGGGTGCAAGAGGGACGAGGCCCTAGAGCAGCAGCCAAAAACTTTATGTCAAGGGCGACATGGTAAATACTTTATGCTCTGCAGGCCAGAGGATCTCAACAACTACTCTGCTCTGCTCTGCTGTTGCAGCACAAAAACACAAAAACAGCCATAGACAATTACAAACGAATGAGCCTGGCCGTGTTCCAAGAAAACTTTGTTTATGGACACAAATTTGAATCCCTTATAATTTTTACATGTCAGGAAATATTCTTTTGATTTTTTTCAACCATTTAAAAATAAATCACGCTCAGCTCCAAGGCCATGGCCGTAGAAAAACAGGCGGCATAACTTGTTAACTCCTGTCTTTGAGGCTGGTTGGGGATTGGTGCCAGTTACCTTTTCTTCTATTTGTCAAGGACACGTGGCCTAAACTACCCCCAGGGAAGGTTCCATAGACACAAAGCTAGGAACATTGGTCTCTGCTTCCACCATCCTTCTACTCCACTCTCCCAGAGTGGCTGTCCAACCTCCCTGAGAAAGGGAAGTCACCATCAGAGGACCCACCTAGTTCATCTTGGCAAAAGATCTCATAATCCCATTTAATTTTATTTCAGTTGATTTTTTTGTAGGACAACCCAATTATTATAATTTTTTTTTTGAGACAGAGTCTCACTCTGTTGCCCAGACTAGAGTGCTGTGGCGTCAGCCTAGCTCACAGCAACCTCAAACTCCTGGGCTAAAGCGATCCTCCTGCCTTAGCCTCCCGAGTAGCTGGGACTACAGGCATGCACCACCATGCCTGGCTAATTTTTTCTATATATTTTTAGTTGTCCAGCTAATTTCTTTCTATTTTTAGTAAAGACGGGGTCTCGCTCTTGCTCAGGCTGGTCTCAAACTCCTGAGCTCAAGCAATCCTCCCGCCTCGGCCTCCCAGAGTGTTAGGATTGCAGGCGTGAGCCACGGCGCCTGGCCCAACCCGATTATTTTAAAATTTATTTTAATTGTGATAAATAGAAAACCTAATTCTTTTGAATCAAAAGTCAGCCTTTTTGAAGTTTTCTATTTCTACCACTAGTTACAGCCTCTGTGACATAGCTACTTCAAAGAGCTGAGTCCCAAGCTGAACACAGGTCTGGAAGACAGAATGCAGGTCCCATGCCAGTGCCAGCCATCTGGCTCAGCCCCCTTTACCAAAATCCCCTTCCTCCCAGCTGCCCTTGCTTAAGTGCAGACTCTCAAGAGCAGGGATAACATGGGTACAACTGACGTGTTACACTTGGGTATTTATGGGTCTGCAGAGTGAGATGTGGGGTCAGGATTTAGACCAGCATTGTTTGGTAGAAATATAACGTGAGCCACATATGTAATTCCGGTTTTCTAGTGGCCATGTTTTATTTTTTATATATATATATATATATATATATATACACACGCATACGTATATACATATATATATATATATATATTTTTTTTTTTGAGACAGGATCTCACTCTGTCACCCAGGCTGGAGTGCAGTGGCATCATCACAGCTCACTGTAGCCCAGAACTCCTGGGCTCAAGGGATCCTCCTGCCTCAGCCTCCTGAGTAGCTGGGTCTACAGATGCCTGCCACCACACCTAGCTAATTTTTCTATTTTTTGTAGAGATGGGGTCTCACTATGTTGCTCAGGCTGGTCTTGAACTCCTGGGCCTCCCACCTCAGCCTCCCAAAATGCTAGCATTACAGGTTTGAGCCAACTCACCTGGCTAGTAGCCACATTTTAAAAGCAAAAATAAGTGAAATTGATTTTACTATATTTTATTTAACTCAATGCATCCAAAATAGTATTTCAACACGTAAGCGCTATAAAACAATTGTGAAAGTTTTCATCTTTTTTGGTACTATGCCTTCAAAACTTGGTGAGTATTGCACATTTGCAGCACATCTCACTATAGACCAGACACATTTCAAGCCTTCAGTAGCCACATGTGGTTAGTAGCTACCATATTTAACAGTGCAGATTTAGACCAAATGAAAGAGGACGTGTGGGGAGAAGAGCTTGGTGTGTGATTTCGCTTTGGGAGGAGGAGATGGCTGCTTGGCTCATGGGCCTGGGAAATCGGGGCTAAGGTAGGAGAGCAACTGCAGGAGGTGCCCCACTGCCAGCCAAGTGGCCACCTCCACTCCCCACACCCAGGCATACCCTAACTACTGTACACTTCCTGGGGAGATGAGAGAGGGGAGCAGAAAGAATTAAATCCCTCATTTACTGGTCAGCGAGTGAAGATGTCTCCTACACCTCTGTTAGCATGTGCCTCTGCTAGTCTGCCAGTGAGGCTTGGTGGTGGAAGGGGGCGTGTCGTACAGGAACCGGAGGGTTGGCAGTAGGGATCCAAGCTTGGCGATGGGGCATGCCTTCTGACCGCTCATGCTGAGGAGAGGGGCTGGAAGGGGAAAGATACCCAAGGGAAAGTAGCAGGAAATTTTAAGGACTCATTTCAAAACAGAGGGGGACTTTAGTTCCTAGGATAAGCAGGAATTTTATCATTTCAAGCTTTTAGGTGATGAACTTTCTTGACACCTCGTTCAGGGGCCAAGGGGAGGCCACCATCCCTCCTGCCACTACGTACACACAGGCACTCTGAGCCCTACTCCAAGGGGGGGTGATTCAAACTCCACCAGAACCTGAGGGGCACCTGAGTTGCTCCTTCTGAGAATGCCTGACAGCCATCGGGTCAGAGTAACAGACACGCACATCCTGGAGGCTGGGTGACCCCACCCTTCCCCCTCGCTGACTGGCTTCTCAGAGAGCTGTGAAGCAGAGGGGACTGGAGCTGGCCACAGGGGGCAGCGTTTCCACGTGCCTCAGTCCACCTCTGCCATTTGAGCCAAATCACCCCGCCGCCCCTCCCGCCACCCCCATCCTCCAGCTCCCAAGACAGAGCACTCAGGGATTAAACTGGGAGGGGACACACACGAGCACAATCACCAATCACCAGGGGTTCTCCAAGGACAAGGATCAGGCAGGGTCATCCGAGAGGAAAAACACCAAGGTCCAGATACTGTGCTCAGGCCCACATAAAGTCAGGGCAGGAATGCGGGGGCCTGTGGCTCCATGCCAGGAGCCAACTTCTGAGGAAAAAGCAGTTCCACAGACAGACAAAGACGAATCGGAAAGACAGAGCCAGACTGGCTCTAGCCCGTTTATTACAAAATAACGAATACAAATCTGGTATATAGAAGATCTCTGACAGCCCCTGGTGCACCTGCAATGGCCCCCATCCCACAAAGTCCCTTCCTCAGGCACTTTGGGTACAGAAGGTCTCAGATTCGAAGGTCCCCAGCCAGGAGAGCACCGCACCGTGCAGGTGTGAGGGGCAGGTAGGCACCCACAGCCTGGTCCAGAACATACAGGGGGTCAGACAATGCGCTTGGGTCAAAGCCCTCATTTGCCATCCGAACCTTCTGCTGTTTGAAGGTCTCTGTGGTGGCCAAAGACTCCTGGGGAGAGGAGGGGGGTTAAGGGAGTTGAAGGAAAAGGTATTCTGCCCAGCGGTTCAAGCGAGTGGCCTGAATTTTGCTAAGGAGCAAGTCTGGGGAAAGGGGTTAGGAGGTCAAGGTTTAGGAGAGAAGGTGACAGGGAAGAGAAGGAGCCAGGCTGGGAGAAGGAGGAGTACAGGGAGAGAAGTGGGGTGAAGAGCACATGTCTGCGAAGGTACTATTCTTTCCAGGGACTGTGTTATGTGGGGGTCCCTTTCTGGAGCTTGGGAGCCATCAAACTCCCAAAGTTGATATATGGGGTAGACGTATGGGGTGAGGGGTTGGGGTCGGGATGGCTGGTTACCTGGAGCCTTAGGAATCGAGGCCGGGCATAAGGTGGCAAGTTCTCGGAAACATGGCTGTAGAGCTGCACAAGGTCCAAAGAGTGGGGGGGACGCAGAACCAGGGCTGCCATTCCAGCCCTGCCTTCATGCCCTGGTGGGTGTGGGAGCCAGGGTAAGCCATGCCGTGGCTGACCACCACGGAGGCCTCATGCTCCCTGTGCCCAAGCATTACCAATTCAGGGTGGTGGGCTGGGTGCCTCCCCCACCTTCCATGCCTAGGCACCTGGCACAGTGACTCCATAGACGTTCACCTCCTGAAGAAAATCCAGGGCCTCCAAGACCTCTGCCACCTCAGTTGTGGCCACATTCTCCCCCTTCCACCTGTTGGAGAGCAGAGATCTAAAACCGGGAGTTGGAGGTCAGGGCTTTAAGAGCTTGGTGGGGAGAGAAAGAGGTCAGAGGTCAGGGTGCCAGGCTATCATAGCGACTAAATGTTTAGGGGGTCTGAGAATGAGAGATTAGACGAGGACCTGGGCTGAGGAGAGGTTAGGGAGTGGAGGTTTGGGTCACAGAGATCAGATGTCCAGGGTGAAGTGTCAGGACGTTATGGACAGATACCTGAAGGTATCTCCAGTACGATCGTGGAAGCGAAGAAAGCCTTGGTCATCGCAGATCAACAGGTCCCCAGTGTTGAAGAAAACATCCCCAGGCCGGAAGACATCCTTCAGCAGCTTTCCCCGGGCCAGCTCTGGCCCCCCGGCATAGCCCAGGAATGGGGAATCCTGGCTCACCGGGGCCACCAGCAGCCCTGGCTCACCTGGCAAAGTCGCCGGCGTCAGGAGCGGCTGCCCACTTCACCCAGAGCCTCCTGCCCCCATCCCAGCCCACTCTCCAATTCCAATCCTCTTCTGCCAGCCTCACCACCCCACCTGAACACGAACCTGGAGATGTGGCCGCACAGTGCCCCTGGGCATCCCGAATCGGTTCCCCTGTGGTGACATCATAGCGAATCAAAGAGAAGGGGAAGACGCGCTGGGGGACGGGAGACCAGGGTCATTTCAGCTGCATGAGCCTCCTTCCTGCCAGCCTCCTGCTGTTCTGTGGTTCTCAGTTTCCTCTCTACCTGTTACCTTGTAAAGCCAGGAGGCGCGTCCCACGGCGCCCCGCTGTCCCGTGTAGTTGAATGTGGCCACGTTGCCCTCTGTCAGCCCGTATGTTTCCAGCACCTGCAGGGGCCCAAAGCGCCGCACAAAACGCTCCCAGGTGTCTGGGCGCAGCCCACTGCCCACTGCCAGGCGGACCATATGGCCACGTTCCGCCTTGTTCTGAGATGAATGGAAGAGGGGCAGGAGCTGACACCAAGATGCCAGCTCTCCAAAGGGAAATCTTGCTCCCCACTCCCCAGGCCCCTCCCATTGTGACCTCCTTCAGATGCCCTTATCCTACACTGCCATTCTTCTCCTTGTTTCTTCTCCCTCTAACTCCCAGACAACTGTCTCTGTCTTCTGTCAAATGTCCTGCCCCCTGTGACCTAGCCCTGTGTCAGCGGCTCTGCCCAGGAACTGTGCCCACGCACCAGGGGCTGGTTGACAAGGTATCGGCACAACTCCCCGATGTACTGGAACACCGTCACCCTGTGCTGCTGGCAGTCCTCCCAGAACTGACCAGCTGAGAACTTGGACTTGAGCACCACTGTGGCCCCTGCCAGAAGTGGGAAGGGGAGAGGAAGAAGGTGAGGTTATGAGCAGAGAGGGGAGCCCCGACCCCTTCCTCCACCTAGTGCAGTTCCCTGAGAAGGACCTGCTGGCAGAGCCACACCTCTTCCTTTCCCACCTTGCCTTGGAGAGGCTAATGCCCTTTCCTTACTTCGCAGCCCCAAATACCCCATCCTCTGTGCACACCCTTGCCCCCAAGTCCCACCTCTTCTCTATTTGCCTCTTCTTAGACACAGCCTTCCCTCCTGTGAACCGTATGGCCTCCCTGGTTGCTCAGTCTGTAGGCCTGAGTGGTAACAGTTCCCACGGCACAGAGCTCCTGGAGAGGAGGGCCCTGTCGTCCCCCCTCCGGATCCTCTCCCCTGAAGGACTCCCACCCTTCATACATGTCTGTGCTGGAGGAATGAAGGGGAGTGGTGGCAGGGAGACTGACCAATGCCCAAGCAGCCCACAATGCCCAACAGGGAGCCAGACATGTGGTAGAGTGGGAGGGCGAGGTAGATCACATCCTCCTGGTGGACGCCGCACAGCTGGTAGAACCCCTGGCATTGCAGGATCTTCAGATGACTGATCCGAGCAGCCTTGGGGAGACCTGTGGGGTGGCGGTAGCGGGGAGATCAGAGGAGAGGTCTGAGCTCCAAACTCTATCGTCCTGTTTGCCCCCTGCTGGGTTTCCCACAGAAAGAGGCAGAGACCTGACACATTGAGGACAGGACCCAGACTGTCCTGGAAACATGGGTAGTTTAGGGGAGGTGGAGAAACGAAGAGCGGGTAGGAGGACTGGAGAGAAAGGTTGTTCTGCTGGGATCAGCATCCTCTCTGGGGATTTTGAGAGGGTGACCTGTGAGCTGAGCAGGTCCCAGGTGCCGTTCCCAGACCCCTGCCTTCCTCTGCCTTAGTTTCTGGGAGGTAAGCATGGTGCCCGGCCCTCACCGGTGGTGCCAGAGGTGAAGATGTACAGGCACGTGTCCATCATGCTCTGTGGGGCAGAGAGGTATCCCGGCACTGGCCTATCCACTTCGGCCGACATTTCAGACAGCAAATCTCTGATTCCAGCAGGGTGGGTTTCAGGGCCTGTAGCCCACAGATGGAGCCCCATGGCTCTCAGGGCCGGCAGGTCAGGCTCCAAGGACTCCAGAAACTCTGGAAAGGGTGCGAAAGTACAGCTCGGTGGCTTGGCCACTACCCAGAAGCCTTCCCCAGCCCTTAGCCTATTACCCCTGCACCCCCAGTCCCCCTCCGCACTGCTCTCGGTGAGGGTGAAGAGTACGGACATCCATAATGTGTCTGGGACCTGCGCTCCGGGGGAATCCCTGGGAAACCAAAGATTCAGCTTCATGGCTTCGCATTCCCATGATCCCCACTTTTGAACCCCAGGGAGACAGCGTCCTGGTGACAGGACCAAGCCTTTCTGTGACCCCAGACACGCCCCTTTCCGTGGCTGGCCCCAGCCTAGTCAGTTCGGCGTTCCAGCCTTACCTGGCGCCAGCACCAGCGCGCGCGCGCCGCAGATGCGGAGGCAGTGCAGCAGGGGGCTGCGGCGCAGGGCGGTGGGTACAAAGGCCGTGCGCAGCCCCGCCTTGGCCAGCCCGAACCATAGCCACAGGAACTCTGGGCTGGCGGGGAGGAGCAGCGCCACGGTCGCTCCAGGGGCCAGAGGGACCGCGGCTCGTTCTGTGGCTTCCCCATCCCCTCCACACTCCGCAAGGGCCGCTGTGTCCCCGGCGCCCTGCGCCGCCCGCTCGCCTTCCCCAGCGCTCCTCGCGCCGCCGCCGCCGCCGCGGCTGGGTCCCCCATCCCAGCCCAGGGCGCGCAGGAAGGCGCGCGCAGCCCGGTTACTCTCGCTCTCCGCCTCCGCGTAGCTAAAGCGACGCACGCCGTGAATGAGAAACGTGTGCACTGGGCGCTGCTGGGCCAGTTGCGCTAGGCGCCAGGCCAGGCTGCAGCCCCCCTGGGGACCTTCCGGGTCGGCGGCAGCCGCGGCCCGAGCACGAGCTCGAAGAGCCCTTTTGCAGCGATGGGCGCGCACCGCGAAGGCCAAGTCTGCCGAGAGCCAGCGCAACTGCGGCCAGACGTGCAGCTTCAGCAGCAGCAGCGGCAACAGCAGCAGCAGGGGCAGCAGCAGGAGGGCAGCCATGGAGCCGGCTTCCTCCACTCGGCACCGTCCGGCCCCGCCACTCTCGAACACCCCCGATAGTCCCTTCCGAAAAACCGGAGCCGATCGTTCCAGCAGTGAGACCTCTCCTTCTCGGGAGGAGCGCGCGTGCGCTGGCGCACGCCCCTTCCCACCCAGGCCCCCGCCACTCCCCACCCGCAGAGAGCGCGTGGGGGGCGGCCCGGACTCCCGGCCCTCCCCACAGCCTACGCTCCGCCCTAGGCGCGCTCTCCCGAACTGCTCGCGGCTCGCACCCTACCAGGTCCTGGGTGGTCCTCGAGCCTTTCCTCAATCCCAGAGTCATTCTCAAAAGTTCTTAATCCTCTTGGGCAGTTTAGGGATCTGGCTGGACTTTGGAGTCCAGTTCTGAGAGCCAGGGCGTTTGGATCGCAGTCCGTCTCTCCCTCAGTACCATTTTCACCCCTGATAGAAGGATACCACTGCTCTCTCCCAAGAGACTGAAGAACTTGGCCCCTGGCCCATTTGGTTCTGCAAGTCCCGGCAGGACGGCCAGACCCATGCCCTCCCGCCAGCTGCCAACGGCAGCTACCCTAGGGAATGGGTGGGGACTGAGAATTAAGTAGGGGAGAGGGAGAGGCCCAGACGGCCAGATTTCTGGAGGGGCCACGGCGGAGGCCCCTCCCTTTGGGCAAGGGTACAATAATTGGGGCCAGCCAGCGAATGCTTTCCATCCTGATTTTAATTGGCGCAAAGGAAACTGGGGAAGGAGAGAGGAAGGAAAAAGAGGCCTCCAGTGGTTTAGATTTTCAAAGGAAGGAGTAGCAGCTTTGAGGGAGGGGAGACCTTGATTCTGTAAACAGACAAATTTGCAGGCTGAACAGGAGGAGCTGCCTGCAGTTAGCCCAAACTTCCTTCGCTCCTCTCTCCTCAGCCCACTGCCAACCCCCCTGGACAGTAGGAGAACAAAAAGCATGGCCAGAGTACATGTGGACCAGCAAGTGGCCAGACTGAAAGGAAGAGGGCCCCCCCTCGCTGGTGCTTGAACTCTCCACCAGGCACACTTCTGTGCTTGGAGCCAAGGTGGAGCATCCCTTCCCCGTCAAGCAGTTAGCCCTCCAGTAATGGGAGCGTACAGACTTAACAAATTAGAGTGAGTATGACAAACATTAGCTTTTGGAAGCCTCTAGTGTCTTGGAGGAAAAAGCGGTGCGGGCAGATCTCAGCATCAGTTTCTGCACAAACAGGTCAGTGCCTGGCTCCCACCTCCAGTGGTGGCAGGAAGGATGGGTGGGGGGGACAAAGCCAAGACTCTCCTGCTCTAGACAAAAGCAGGGGCGGGGCAGGAAGGGAAAAGGGGAATGTTGTGAGGCTACAACTAGGGTGCCAATGAAATCAAGACCACCTGGACATGCACAAGGTAAATGCCTGATGCCTGTGGAAACTCCAGCACAAAAGACATTCTGGCTAGTTTTATTGTCATTTAAAAACAACTTTTAAGACGCGATTATCTCTGCCAAAAAAAAAAAAGAAAAGAAAAGAAAACAGACCCAAGGAAATGGGACCACTTGACAGTTCTGTGGAACCTGCCTCTGGGACTACCCTGGGCTCTGGCCCAGCTTGAGGTGCCAACCCAAGCCTCCAGGGCACACCGCGTGGGGCTGTGGCCACCCTTTCAGGTTCTTTCCTGAATGCTCATGACATTTGCCCCCACTCCGATTGGACAGCCACTTCACACTGGTGCGTGGAGGGAATGACTATAAAATGCCTGTTCAGAGCAAATCAACACCTGAAGGGGAAGCAGGAAGGGACACCTACATAGGGAGTCTCTACTGTCATCCTAGTTTCTCTGGCCAGCTGCTCCTTTCCCTTCTCTGTTGAAATGGCTCTTTCAGAGACTGGGGAGGAGTCAGGGGGCTGAGGACTTCCACCATGGTCCTATTTTGCACAGCCTCTGGCTTCAGTGAGAACCCAAATATCAGTGGGGGCAGCAGTGTGAGGGGCTGCGGCCCGGCCCGGGAGGGAGGGGAGGGGCTGGGGCTGCATGGCAGCTTCTGGCGCTGGGCCAGAGGAGGAGGCTCATCCTTCCCACCGGGTGAGCTTGGGGATGGCAGAGCGTGGTTCCCCTTTTACTTCCCCCGCCCCTATTAACCTCTGATTCACCAAGGAGAAGAGGGCAGTCCAGCTGGGGGTGGGATGGGGACCACAGGGCCTCAGTCACTGTCAGAACCCACTGCAGAGGACCCTTTTCGTTTCCGCTTGGTGGGCTTCGGTTTTGTGTCTTCTTCCTCCTGGAAGAGGTTGGGAGGGGGAGGAGGGAAATCACTAGCTCCAACTCCTCCCACCCCTATTGCTCCTCCTTCTCCCGCGCACTGGCTGGGGGCCTCACCGAAGCACTGCTGGAGCCGGACTCTTCCTCAGCGTTGGGGGGCTGTGTGGCATTCTTCCGACTTCGAGGGCTGGACAGAGCTGCTTTTCGCCGGCTCTTGGGTGGTTTGGTGGAAGAGTCTTCATATTCCTCCGCCAGGGAGAAGAGATCACTGAACCTAAGGGAAAGAATAATGAGCTCTGAGCAGGGACATGCTGGTCCTGTGGCCACCTCCCATCCTCTTCTCCCCCAGGCCTAGGTCTTGTGTTTTTCTTCAAGCCTAGGCAAGTGTGTGTCCCCAGCAGGCCTCCTGTCCTCTAGGCCTTCTCCCCACTGCTTCCCAAAGCCGAAAGTGGAAGGAGCCTCACTTCATCTTGTGGGCTTCGTCACAGCTGGCCTGGACGTGCTGCAGCGCCTGGAGGATTGGGGTCTGGCTAAAAACTAGAGGGAGAAGAACAGGAGAGCAGGGGAGGAAAAACAATTAGATGTCTGGGAGCTTATTCAATGGCACCCAAAGGTTTTATCCAAAGAGTTTGGCTTTGGCCCTGGGCGTGGTGCCCCTGACGCCAGCGTGGCCCCAGGCGGTCTGGGCCAGGGCAGCACCACACACTAGACGCAGGGAGGGCTGGAAAGCATACAGTTCTGCTTGGTGTTGGTCAGGTTGAGTCGCAGGTTATCCAGGTGCTCCAGGATCTGCTCCAGGGTCAGCTGGGCCAGCTTGCTGCTGGAGCTCCTCAGGCTGTGCAGGGAAGGCATGAGAGTCTGAGTGGAATGCGAGACACCCTCCAGCCCACCGGGGTGCTCCACCCCACATCAGGGTCCCCCCTTAAGACAGAGGCAGCCCACACAGGGAGGAGGACCGGCAGGCTTCGCGGGCTGGGTGGGGTAAGGGAGGTGTGCACGGGACATGGAAGCCCTGCCACGTGGGCACTAGAAGCAGGGGAGAAAGGCCACGATGGTCCTGCATGCCATGTGGCTTCAGACCACTAGATGTCACCTGCAAACCAGGCTGGGACTGCACCGGCCCCCCACTATTGCTGGGCAGCAGTCACTGCAGACTGCCCTGGTGACGGCCTGTTGACAGTGGGCAGGAAATGGGGACAGCCCTGCCTGGAGGGTCAACAGGGACCGTGCCCCACCTCTGTCTCTTGCGAGGGAGGCTGTTGTTCTTGATGAGCAAGGACTTGATGTGCTCGGCCAGCAGCTCGTCGTGCTTCATGCACCAGTGCCGCAGGATGCTGGTGGTGAACTGGTCGTCAGGGTGGCAGGGCCGGCTCAGCACCATCTTCACCATCTCCTCGCTGGGCCTGTGGGGCGAGGCGCTGGGTGCCGCTCACAAAGCAGCCTCAGGGACTGCTCGATCCCTCCCGCTCACTTATTTCCCGAACGCCGCCCTGCCCACCCCGTCCACCTGAGCCCCACGGCAGCTTCCTACTCTCACATCCCCTTCCCTCTGCTCTTTGGGCCAAGGAATGCCTGCTTTCATCCTCTGCGGAAGCCAGGAGATGAGAAGTGAGACTCTTCAGTTTCTGTGGTAGTAGGAGGTGTGTGTGCGCTTGTGTTGGGAAGCAGGACCACCCCATCTCCCCTATGCCCCCCACAACGGTCAGGAAATGGGCCGGGGAGGCAAAAGGACAAGCATGTCCCTGCCCCGGCCCTGCTGGAGCTGTGGGCCAGCCTGGAATCCAGCTTAAGGAAGGGGCAGGAGAGAGGGCTCTGAAGCCACCGTCCCACACAGCTGTCCACCTTCCCACTGCCTCCAGGACACCACACCATTTCTAGTCTCTCGGGCAAGAGGGGAGAGAAGGTGGAAGAAAGGCAAAAAGGTAGGAAGGAAAAGATACACGGCTGCTGTGCCATGGATCTGGGGAGGCTGCTCCAGCACCTGTGAGGGGAGCGGGGGTCTTCCGCCCTCTCCCCTCTACGCCCACCCCGGCAGGGAGCACAGTGGGTTCAGCCAGCTCTGCTCTGTGTAGGTAGAGGAGAGGACAGTGTGTGATCCCTCTCCTCTGACCCTTCCTCCTCTTGGATTAGACATGTGGCGGCTTGCATGGGGGAGGGGAGCAGGAGCCACCAGGGATTAGAACTGCTGTGGCAGCAGGAAACAGGGATGTCCGGTCCCCACCTCCCCACCTCCAAGGGCAGCTCCTGGTGGGCAGGGGGGTATGTCGAGAGGAAGCCCAGATCCCAGGGGAGCTGCTTATTTGTAAGTCACACTGGGGGAAGGGCAAAATAAGCAGATGTCAACGACAGGAAAAAAACATGGCAAAAGGAGCAGGGCAGAAGCCGTTTACACCACAGTGTCTCTTGGTGTGTCGGGACTGGAGGCTAGAGAGCGCCGGGGTGGAACTCACTTCTCTCTTCGGAGCTGAAGCAGGAGGCAGGACAGGGCCTCTGGGTGCTCTGTGAGGGAAGGAGAGGGGAGTGTATGATTCCAGGAAGGAATCTGGGCACCTCTCTCATCCCCCAACCAACAGCCACTAGAGGGAGCAATGACAGCCTTCAACCAGGAGCCAGGGAGCAGCCCCTACTCCACTCCTATCTAGTCCCTGCCCCCCCCCCCCGCCCCCCAGCCCCTGTGCAGTCCTGGCTCACGGTGGCCCTGCCCTGGTGCACTGTGGTGGGGAAGGGAGCGGTGGATCTGGGCTTGGCCTGAGTCCCGGCTGGACAGGCCGTGTCCTCTCCTGCTTGCTTCCAACCCACAACCCTACTCACCCTTGTATTTGAGGTGCTGCAGGATCGGGATTATGGTCTCCAGGGGGATGTTGTGGGCCAGGAAGAGCTGCCAGGCACAATACTGCTCAAAGGTTTCCCAGTCCAGGCTCTGGACTGCAAGAGACAGAATGAACATCTCTCTCCCCCTCACACACATGTGGCTAGTCCACTGACTACCAGCACCCCAAGCAGGGATGGGTCAATGGTACAGAGGTAGGGACAGTGACCCTAAATCTAGACCCTTTCCCTTCCCACACAACACTGATTTCCAGTCTTCTCACAGCTTCTGTATTCCCATGAGCCCTGAGGTTGGAGGGGGCAAGGGTAAGTCCTTCCAATTTACAGAGCAAGAAACAGATCCAGAGAGACACTGCCCAAGGCCACAGAGCAGGGTGGTGTGACGTTCTACCCCTTAACTTCCCAGCCCCAGAGCTGCTTTCCTGTTGGTGAAAAATACACATGGCTGACACCCTGCTCCTGTCACCTCTCTCAGGTACCTAAAAGGTTTGGTCACTTACTGAGTATGTTGAGGACCGAGTCTTTTCGAAACATGACTAGGTTCCCCATCATCACGTGGCAGACCAGCTCCTGGAGCTAAGGAAGTGAAAGAAGGCAGAACCCATGAGCTCTAAAAAAGGCCAGGAAGCTAGTATGGAGGGAAGAGCAGGAGGGCTCATAAGGGAAAAAATCAGAGGACGTGAAAGCCTAGTTTGAAGGGGTGGGGAGGAGATGGCACATGATGAATGCTGCAGTCTCTGAAGGATGGAGGGGCTGGGAAGGTAGCAACAGGTCTGTGTGGGAGCCACAGGCCTATTTTGGGGAAAAATAGTTATGGAAAACTACCCCCCACATCCTGATGGCAGAAGGAGAACAGGGAACTTCTCTACCTGGCTTTAGTCTGGGCCTGAGGAGGAGGGAAGGATCCTGGGAGGCTCTCAGCACAGGTGTGGGCAGGGGAAAGGCAAAGGAAGGACCCTTGAGTGCTAGACTTCCTCTTTTTTTTTTTTTTTTCCTTGAGACAGGGTCTCACTCTGTCGTCCAGGCTAGAGTGCAGTGGCATCAGCCTAGCTCATAGCAACCTCAAACTCCTGGGCTCAAGCGATCCTCCTGCCTCTCTAGGACTACAGGCACATGCTGCCACACCCAGCTAAATTTTTTTATAGACATGGGGTCTTGCTATGTTGCCCAGGCTGGTCTCGAACTCCTGGGCTTCCTCTTTAATGAACAGGAACTGAGTGGAGAAGAGGAGAACAGAGAACTGGGACCTCTGCTCAGGCTTGAGATGGATCCAAGCAAAGCTACAGCCTCTTGGGGACCTATGCGTGGTAGAAAGGTTAAGTAGAAATGGTCTGACCATTTTCATTCTAAGCCAAGGGGAAGGCATCCAGTTGAGAGCTAAACAAACAATCCCCTCAGCTTTCCCTGTGGAAAGAAGAATGCCCAAAGAATATGGAGAATGAGGGAAACTCTAGGCAGGGTTCACCTGCCACCCTTGGGGCCCACTTTCCTTCCCAGTTGCTACTGCCAAAGGTGCACACACCTATACCAGGAGCAGAGTGCCTGGGAGCATGGGCCTGCAGACAAAGCAAAGGCCCCGACTTCCCCAGTCCTCCCTTCTGGGCCTCTCTGGGGAGGTCAAGGCTGGATGTGTACCTGTGCAGAGTCAATAACAGCCACGATCATGTTCAGCAGCTCTCCGCTCCTCAAGGTTTCATCTGGAAACTGGGTAGAAAAAGAGAGGGGAAGAGTCCAGGGTGGACCCCTTGGCTTTCATCTCATAACCCGTTTTTCTTCCTTATCACAAGCTCAGGGTCTGGCTAGGTCAGCCAGACACAGGCTCTAATATAACCCCCTAAACAGATATCCAACAGCTAGGAAGCTGAAAGACTTCAAGAACTTGAAGACCCCAACTTTTGCTATTGATGTGTGAACACTATGAGGGGTGTGTGTAAGGAAAGAACAGGGAGCTCTACAGGGATAAAGCCAGAGCTGAAAGGACTGGACACGCTGGCTGGTTCTGTGTGGGAGTGGCAGCAGAGAAATCCAACCTGTGCTGACCCTCAGCCAAAGAGAAGGTGTAGAGTGTCTGGGGTTGGGAGGGTTGTGTGGGGTAGGCACTGCCCCATCTAGAGAGGGGGAACAGGGGAAGGGACGTGCCCTGTGTCTGGCATCTGCACCCCTCCTCCCTCCACTCGGTGGCTTGGCTGAGATCACAGTTCCTCCTAATGTGCCCACATCCTGGGTCCTCATTTACTTCTTCTGAGAAATTCTACCAAGAGGAGGAAGAACTGATACCTCCTGAATCCCAGTTCCTAGAGAAGAGTTCAAGTGAACCAGGGGAATGAGAGTCAGTCTCCATGACAGCAGCCCTGGTCCTTGGGAACCAGTAGAGAGAATCCAAGGGCAAGCCATCAGAGGGCAGGAGGGCTTGGGATGTACAAACACGGATCTCAGTTAGGAGACCAGTCATGGGTCCAGATGATGGGGCCCAACTTGAGAAGCCAAGTATATAGGCCCAGGCCCCAACTCACACCACAGTTAAACCAAAGGTTAAAAATTCTGGGAGTTTTAGAAAATTTTAAACTTTTAATAGAGGTAGAAGGAGGGGACAGCTGTGCTGTAGGAAGCAGTAGTCTACCAAAGTTAGCAGGGGTGGGCAAAGGAAGGCCAGGGTTGTAGGTGATGCTCAAGAGCGTGCACTGAGGTGGGCAGTCTCCTGTGAGCCCCCTGCATGGCTGCTCCCACCCTCCAGCACGATGTGGACGGAGGCACCAACCTCTGTGTAGATGGAGGGCGTGAGGTGGCACAGTAGCCGCACGTCGTCTTCCTGGCAGGCCTTCATGTCCATCATTAGGCATGTGTGCAGATCACCCAGCTGAGTGGCCTGGGCAAATGACTCGTACAGGTTCATCTTCCCCGCGGCAGCTTTGCTGCAAGACGAGATGGGCCTAAGCCAGTAGCCTCACCCCAGCACCCACCTTCAAACACTGTTGAAATCGGCTCTCACTCTGGAATTGCCTGTCTGCCCTAGATGTGCATCCGTCTCATGTCTCTCCCTGCCACCTTCCCCAAGGGCTTGACAATTTATGGGAACCAGGAGACATTATATATATATTTTTTTTTTGAGACAGAGCCGAGTTCTGTTACCCCGGGTAGAGTGCAGTGGCATCATTGTAGCTCAATGCAACCTCAAACTCCTTGGCTCAAGTGATCTTCCTGCCTTAGCCTCCTGAGTAGCTGGGACTACAGGCGCATGCCACAATGCCTGGCTAATTTTTCTATTTTTGTAGAGATGGGGTCTTGCTCTTGTTCAGGCTAGTCTCAAACTCTTGAGCTCAAACGATCCTCCTGCCCCAGCCTCCCAGGGTGCTAGGATTATAGGCGTGAGCCACCGGGCCTGGCCTGAGACACTCCTCTTTCTCCCCACCCTTCCCCAGTGCTCCAGATAGGGCTCCGACCGCAATGAGTGAAGCTACTGACTGATGAGCACCAAGAAAAGAAAGAGGGCTCAGGTCAGGCTTTCTCTCTTGCTTTCTGGGCTCTAGCCATGAGGGCAATAACACCTCACACCATACACAAAACTCAACTCAAAATGGCTTATAGGCCTAAAGTAAGAACCAAAGCCACAGAACTAAAACTATGTTCTCTTAGAGAAAACATAGGAGTAAATCTTCATGATGAAAGCACACATGACAAAAGAAAAAAAAAAAAACATAAATTTGACTTCATAAAAATTTAACACTTTTGTGATCCAAAGGATGCCATCAAAAAAGTGAAGATATGCCTTTCTCCTGGTGTTGGAAAAAACAAAAAACAACACAAAAATAAAGATAATCGGCTGGGCGCGGTGGCTCACGCCTGTAATCCTAGCACTCTGGGAGGCCGAGGCGGGCGGATTGTTTGAGCTCAGGAGTTCGAGACCAGCCTGAGCAAGAGCGAGACCCCGTCTCTACTAAAAATAGAAAGAAATTATATGGACAGCTAAAAATATATAGAGAAAAATTAGCCGGGCATGGTGGCGCATGCCTGTAGTCCCAGC
>CM052444.1:38989789-39026887 GCA_028533085.1 Varecia variegata
GAAAGAAATTATCTGGCCAACTAAAAATATATATAGAAAAAATTAGCCGGGCATGGTGGCACATGCCTGTAGTCCCAGCTACTCGGGAGGCTGAGGCAGTAGGATCGCTTAAGCCCAGGAGTTTGAGGTTGCTGTGAGCTAGGCTGACGCCACGGCACTCACTCTAGCCCGGGCAACAGAGTGAGACTCTGTCTCAAAAGAAAAAAAATAAAAATAAAACGGCGAATTTTCTATATAGCCATTACTTTTAAAAAAACCAGCAAACACATGGAAGGCCCTGGTGATGACAGCCACGGGCGGGACAGTGAGTGTGTAGGAGGAGACGGGAAGCATGGGGGGCGTACCCACCTGGCCCTCAGGTAGTAGAGCAGGTGGTAGCCAATCTTGGGCTGCTTCTGATATAGCTCAGAGAGAAGGTCCAGAAGCAGAGAGAAGCTGCTGTTGTCTTCCTGCATCTGGCATAGGTTCCTAGATGGGGGGGTGAGAGGAGAGGAGCAGAGCTTTACCTACGGCAGACTCACCTATGGAGCTTCTGGGGTAGCATGGGCTCTGTGCCCACTGTATACCTCCTCCTTCCTGGAAAGGGGCCCCATTACTCCAGGATGGGAGCACGTGTGTGCTGTCAGGGAAGACAGAAGACAGTGAGATGTCTCCTACAGTTGGGTGCTTACCTAAATATTAGGTAGAGAGGCTTTCCTACAGACTCCTCCAGGGACCTACGAGAGGAAGGTTACATCTGAGAATCCACATGAGGGGAGGGGAAGTGGGCTGCAGGCAGATATTATGGAGGACCAGCTTAAGGCCAGATGCCAGCCTGCTCCTTTCCTACCCAAAAGGCAAACTTTCTGCTGCTCCAGAGGCTTAGTAACAGAGAAAACAGGTTTCTAACATGGAATCACAATTTGAGGTTGTCATCCTCATTGAAGGTGAGACTCTTGCCCTTCAGGGAGAGAGTTCAGTCCAGGGTCCGATCCCACATGATTCAGCAAAGGTTGGGGCTACTGGGCCCAGCAGTGGGGGTTGAAGCAAAGGGAGTGTGTACCTCTCCTAGTATACACGGTGTTGAGCAGGCAAAAATAAACCCTTGTTTAAATGAAGCAGTACATATGATAATAAAAACACTAAGTGAATAGATTATTTTTCTTAGGTTCACAGCAAAGTGCATCTTGGATTTGGACTGTAAGAGAGCACTCTGGCTCCTGAGTTAGGGGGGCCAGGGCAGACGAGCCTTACTCCTCGGTAACCTCTTCGGGCAGCACTTCCCCTCGAAAGTGGGCCTTGAAGAGCTCCTGCAGGCAGGAAGCGAGGACAGACAGCTGCTCCGAGTCAAAGTCCTCCTGGGTGGTGAGACAAGGGAGGGAGTGTCACTACTAGACCCAAGCCTTCCTGCCCCCACTCTCCCACAGCCTCGGAACTCATGTTTCCACCTCCAGGATCAGCAAGCTCTCCACCCCCCGTCAGAGGGAACCCATCTGAGGAAGGAGAGGACGGAGTCAGCGTCCCTGGGAGGTGTCTGCAGGGAGAACTCTACGCTGAGCAGGCTGGGCTGCTTCCTCCCTAAGGGGCTGGGTTCCTCCTCACCTCCAGGACCTGGTCCACGATTTCCTGCATGACCTCACACTGGGCCTCTGTATCACTGCAGGACAGAAGTGAGAGGAAATCCCAGGGACATAAATGATAGCAGAGGGCAGGACACACACCCAGAACAGTGTGCACAAACACACTCACATGCACAACATGCTCAGAGACAAAACAAAGGAGCTCAGTGTAAAATCCCAGCTTGGGGGTAGGGGGAGGCTGTAGGGCAGAATTTGCTGCTCTTGGGCAGAGGCACAAAGAAAAGGGAAATTCCCATCAACCCTGCTTTGGTTCCCAGAGGCTCTTCTCCCCAGAATCTATGGAGTGGGAACCCAAGGTATTAGGGAACGAGGCTGCCCCACTCCCAGCCCATACCCTCCAATGTAAACTGCAGAAAAAACCCTCATGCAGCTCCAACTACCTCTCCACACACTCCCATCACATTTTCCTCCAGCCTCCACCATCCTGCCACACCCACCAAGCACCAGGTAGAGAGCCTGGGGCTGGACCTCCTGAGGTGGCGAGTGAGGTCGGCACCCACCTCCCCTTCTGTAGCTGGAGTACTTTGTCCCTTAGGGACTCATCCAACTGATCAAGGTAAGGGGTGATATCAACAGGCTCCTCCACGACTGTCTCCTTGATTGGGTGGAAGCGAAACTCTCTCTTCTTTCCTGAAAGTAGTAATGTGGGAAAGAAGTCAGTTTGCCCAGATGCTAGCAACAGGGACAGTCCCCCGAACCATCTGTCCCTTCCTCACGTGCCCTAAGTGTGCACCTGTGTACTCAATGTTGTGTGAGTGCCTAAAGCGTCTCCCTGAGTGTGCACATGTCCTAGCTCTTACAAGCAAAAAAGTGCAGGAACCCCTTCTTTTTCCTTCCTGCCTTCAGTGTTGAGTAAAGGGCTCTGCACTCGGGAGCCTCATCCAGTAAACCTGTTAACAAAACTTTAACTCACAGGGCAAAGGTGATAGAAAGGTTGCAGAGAGGCTGCTCCTAAGAACTGGTCTCTCCGGGTTGACACAACCCTGAATGAGCCGTTGCTGCTGGCCTCACCTTTGCTGTTGAGATCCTCCTCATCGTCACTGAAGGCTGCCTCCGCATTGTCGTAGCAACTCTCATCCTTATCTGACATGTGGTTGTCCATCTCCATGGAAACTGGCTCCTCAATTTTAACTTGGGAGTAAAGAAAAGACAAGGCATTTCATGGCCTCCCGTGTCCTCTAACATGTCCCATGCTTCTGGGAAGGGAGAGTGGAGGGCAAGCGGGAGAATAAGGAGTTTATGACCTAAGTGGATTACTGACCCTGGAAGGACAAACCTCTTGTCCTCACAACCCTCCACGACCTACAGGGGGATGCTGCCAGGGATAAGAACAGCACAGGACATGACTGCTCAGCTCAGAATTCGTGACTAGAGTAAGACCAGGGACAGTCCCAAGTGTGCTTTAATTTAAAACCAAGTTGGGATATACTGCTTGGCTTAAGGCCTTTATTGACAAATGAAGTTCTGTAAAAAAGTAATAAATAAAACCAAGGTGAGATGTACTGCTTGGCTTCAGCCCTTATCCCAAAACAAAAAAGCGTGGTGGGGAGACGGCAGTCTGGAATCGCGAGCAAGATCTGAGACCCAACATGACAACCTCTCATCAGGGGCCAGGGCCTAGAGCTCAACAGAGAGAAGAGATGGGCAAAGCTAAAGTGAGATAAACAAACATTACAAGAAAGCCTTCTACCTGCTGAGAAGGGGTTAATAAGAGAAAAAATTAGAGTTAAGAGAGCAAGAAAGATGAGCGAAAGTCAGATAAGATTAGATGAAGAGAGACAACACAAAAATGAATGAGCAGAAAAACTGGGGAAGGAAAAGCTGTGATGGGCAGTGTCACAGAGGAGGAGACCCGCGCAGGAATGACATCCTGAACAGGACTCTGGTCTGAGAACCTTGGATGGCGTGTCCCTCTTTTGACACAGGTGATGGAAGGGGAGGGCTCCATACCTTCCACAGGCGGGGACGGTGAGCTGCAGAACTCAGGAAACTTCTCTCTCAGCATTGCCCGCAGCTCTTTATCCAATTTAGGATTGTCAAACAGGGGAGCCAGGTGTCTAATGGGAAGCACAAATGAAGGTCAACATCAGAGCCCCTCATTTCTAGCTCAGCATGGAGTTACAGAGATAGGTCTAAGCCCCATCTGTATAATTGGGCCACACTCAGATTCTTGGAAGGGGTCAACAGGGAGCATGAAGGCATCTGAAGCCCTTTGTGATAAGACAGCATGAAAGAAATTCCTCTAAGGGTTGGGAGGACATATGTCCAGCAGCCTGAGGTGGAATCGGTACTTCTATACCTGTCAAGGAAAAGGGCCAGCAGTGGTATGGCAGTATCTGGATGTGCCTGACCTACAGGTGACTGGACCTAATGAAAAATGGGAAAACAATCCCCCAAACTTCTTACGCCAAGACCCGTTTCTCCACAATGTGGTTGAGGGAGGAAAAGACACCTTGCCGCACGTGGCCCTCCAATGGTGGATAGAAGTTGGGAATAATCTGGAAGGGAAGAACGGGAGGAGAAAATGAGCACAGGACGCTCTATCCAGAGTGTCCCACTGAACCAGATCTAAAAAGCTGCTTTTGTTTGATCAGGGGACACAGGGGAGTATGGCTGCAGAGAGGACTGGCGTTTCTGACCATTCCGGGCCACTAAAATGAGAAACTCTTACTGGACCTGGGTGCTCCTCAAGGAGACTAGATTCCACCATGAGTCACCATCCCTGTGGCTGAGAAACCCCAAGGAAACACGGGAAGACCCACTGGAGACGGTGGGAGTACGGAAGGGAAGCACACTCACTGAGGGGACAGGACCCATGGCCACTTCTGCTCCCACAGTCAAGGGGCGCTGAGAAGACTCATTCACTGGCAGATGGGGGGGATACACTTCATTCTGCTCATCCAGGCATGGGGAGAAAAGAGAGCTAGGGCACTCACGCGGCACATGAAGTCCAGGAGTGTGGCAGTGATGGCTGGGTGAGGCTTCATGGAGTGATGCATGACCAGGATAGCTGGTTCTGGACAGTGTGGAATGAAAGGGCCCCCACATCAGAGAGTCTGTTTCCAACTCCGTACGATGGGATGCCAACATACATGAACAGTTCTGGGGATGCTGTGTCTATTCCTCCCATTCCCACTGAGCAACCCAAAAGTAGACAGCTCCCCAAACAGCTCTCAGCCCTTACCTCCCTTCTTGCCCCCAGCACTCAGCATGGAGAAGGGAGGCAGTAGCAGAGGAAAAGCGGGACATGGTACAGCCTTTCCTCTGCCTAGGCCGTCCACAGCCCGAGCCTAAGGCTGTGGTGAGAGGGGTGAAGTGACTGCTCAGCCTCGTCAAAGCAATTCTCCTTCTAGGTCAAGGGAGAACTGATGAGGAACAACGGAACTGCTCCCAGATAAGCTGCCTCCACTCCACGCTGCCCTGAGATTTATGACTGCTATCACTAAGACAAGGCAGTGGGGACCTGGGGGATGGGGAAGTGGCGCTGCCTGGTCTCAGTCACATACCTATGTTCATAATGCTATCCTTGTCTGGACTAAAGAACAGCCAGTCGTAAAACAAAGCCAGCTTGGCATTAGAGGCGGCAACATTTGACTGGAAAAGAGAGGAGAAAAAAAAGAGGCTCAGTTCATCAACCAGCTCCCTTCCCTTCGGAGGCCCAAGGCAGATGCCAGGGCCCGCTTAGCTGCTCCGTCCGTGAACGTCAGCTCCTAGTGAAGCAGGGTGGAACGCCCAGGGGGCGAGGGGCACCTGAGTCTGTGTTATGCACGAGTGGGCCTAAGTGGCCTTACCACCAAGAGGATGGGGACTGGCCTGGGTTCTTCACATACCCAGCAGCACACATCTCTGATCCCCACAGGAGAGAACCCTTGTACTGAGAGCCCACCGATCACCCCTGAGCTGAGGCCACACTCAGACCAGCCCCCCGGGCTTCCCTTGCTGGGCTCCCTCAGCACATTCCTGAAGAAGAGACCCCTGAGGAACAGCCTGTTGTCATATCTGAATCAGCACATTCCAAAGACCCAGTCAGATGGGGGAGGAGTAACCCTGTCAGAGGAGGTCAGGGGGCAGCCAGATGCCAGAGAATGGACAGTTTCCCACCCCAGGCACAGGGAGGGAAATGCTGGGAAGGAAATGGCTCCACTGCAGATTTCCTACATCCAGAGAAGGGAAGTATCCAAGCTGATGCCAAAAGGCATGGAGGTAAGGGTCTAAAGACTGCAAGCTCTGAGTGAAGAAAGGAACAATTCAGAGGAATAGCCATTATGTAGTTTCTGGAAGCTAAAATGAAAAAGGCAGGGATGTCTCAGAAATCCCAGCATTGGAGGTAGGCAATAGAACCTGTTCAACCCCAAACCCAGGTGGGAAATAATGAGTATAAGTAAATTTCTGGAGACTCAAAGGGAAGTGGGACAAAAGGCCAAGGCATTCAAGAGAACCAGAGTGAAAAAGGGGCCCTCAGGGGTGAGATAGGCCTGCAGTGAGGAAGAAGCATGGAAATATGGGGAACACGAAGGAAGAGGCACCCTGCACCACCCAATATCCTCTGCCCCGTGGCCCAGCCCCTCACCGTGCATGTCGTCAGGAGCCAACCAATGATGGCCCACCGGGGCAAGATGTCTGAACTCAGTACTTCATTAGAAGGGTGGACTACCCCACAGATGTAGCGAATGAGGTCACAGCGCAGAGACTGACTGTCTGGAGTTGACAGGTACTGGCGCTGGAACCAATCCTGATATCGCTTTTGTTGACCAAACCGTACCTAGGAGAAGTTGGAAAAAGAAACTCAGAAGGAAGGGTGGGGTCCCTGAACAGAGGAAAACAAGCAACATTCAACTCTAGCCTTGACCTAGACCTCCATTTCTTCCCATATCATATTCATTAGCTCATACTGTCTCTCAAGTCTCCCCTCTTTTGGGAGGACTTCCTAATTTAAGAGCATGCTGACAGTTTCTAGCTTGCCTTGCACACGCCAGTGGCACGTTCATTTTTGCCACCAAGCTGATACTATATTTACCCCCAACTGCAACTGTAGTCCACTTTTGGCTCCTTACTCCTGGTCTTTTCTCATTTTCTTGAGCCACTGGTGAACAGCAAGGAATGTTCCTCAAGAGCAAGAGCTGCTGGGCACGGTGGCTCACGCCTGTAATCCTAGCACTCCGGGGGAGGCTGAGGCAGGCGGATCACTCGAGGTCAGGAGTTCGAGACCAACCTGAGCAAGAGTGAGACCCGTCTCTACTAAAAATAGAAAGAAATGATCTGGACAACTAAAAATATATATAGAAAAAAACTAACTGGGCATGGTGGCGCATGCCTGTAGTCCCAGCTACTCGGGAGCCTGAGGCAGGAGGATTGCTTGAGCCCAGGAGTTTGAGGTTGCTGTGAGCTAGGCTGACGCCACAGCACTCTAGCCTGGGCAACAGAGCGAGACTCTGTCTCAAAAAAAAAAAAAAAAAAATTAAAAAAAAAAAAAGACCAAGAGCTGAGCCTGTTCACCACTCAGCACTGACTGAGAGCTTCCTGCTGCCGAGCAAACTAACAGAACCATTATCCAAGGCATAGAGTCTCCAAACTCTCTTGCAGCTAGTTCTTTCCCTAAACAGACCCTAAATGGTGACAAACAGTAACACCAAATAAGGAAAAAGATCTGGTCTTCGTCTTCTTCTATCCCCCATCTGTCAGAAGAAATCAACCACAATAAAGCAAAAGGATAAAAAATAAAACAAAAAGATACCCCTAGACCAATACTGTCAAACAGAACATTTCTGCAATGGTGGTGGCTATTGAGCACTTGAAATGCAGCTATTGTGACTGAGATACTGAATTTTTAATTTTACTTTACTAACTTAAATTTAAATTGCAACACATGGCTAGCACATGGGACGGCACAGATCTAGACAGTTCTGCATGACTTGGGAAACTGAAAGCTGGCTAGGGCAGTAGTTCCCTAAAGCCAGACTGACTGTAGAGGAATTGCCTGGGAAGTTTGCTAAAAACACAGATTCCTCAATTGGATTCTCTGGGAGAGTGGGACCCAGGAAACTGCATCTTTAACATGTTTCTCAGGTAATTCTGTCATAATTCAGCCATGTTTGGAAACCAAAAGGCCACAGCCTCTTTCTGAGAGCTGATGGTTTCCCTGGAGCAACTGTGGATTTTCCTAGAATAAGCACTCTCACTCTACCCTTTTATAGCACATTTCACACTTCTGAATGATATTATTTGTATACAATTACTGGTTTAATGACTGTTTTAGACAGACTGAAAGCATCACAAGAGCTAGAACTGTATCTCTCTTATTCAACACTGTACCCCCCAATTCTTAGCACCATGCCCACTGTGTAGGCACAGAATGAACACCCAGGTAGCAGGGGCACCCCCTCAGCCACCACTCCACTGTAGAGCGGTGCATACTGCGAACTGATCCACAGACTGAAGCAAGAAGCCCAGCTGGCACCTGCAGCCCTCTTCCCGCTGCAGTGGGTTAGCTTACCCGGGATGTCATGAAGAGGAGCTTAGTCTCCATGTCTGGGGTTAGACGACATGCTAGGAATTTTCGGGATGTTCTTGACTGAAGAAGCTGTAGGATACCTGAACCAAATGTGGAAGGGAAGTGAAAAGAAAGAAGCCTGAGAACCAGAAGGAATGGAAGACAGGTGGCGAACCTTGGCCAGGTACTGATGGCCAGTGATCTTAATTATGGGGAAATTCTATTAATAAGACAAGACCAAGGGAAGTCAAGCATAGGTACAAGTGGGGATTCTAACCAGCATCTGTGTGTTCTGCTCCAACCATCCACCATCCCCAGGCCTCAGCTACATTAATTGCCTTCTTCTGTTGGCCTTCCAGAGCCCCCTACCCACATGATTCCAGTTGGCAACAGGTTGCAAAGTTAAGGGAATCATATGGGAAACTGTAGCCTCTCTTCCTGCTCCTGATGGTCCCATCAAAGGGTCAGGATCAATGTGGTATTCTGGCATGAACACAAGCTCTGGAGTCAGAAAGACCTGGATCCAAATTGTGCCTCTGTCATTTACTAGCTGTGCAGCCTTGGGCAAATTACTTAATCTCGTTAACCCTCAGTTTATCTATAAACATGGAAAGGAAAATACTCATCCTACAGGGCTGTCCTGAAGACTAAATGAGTTAACATACGTGTGCCTATCAGAGAGGTACTCAAAGCAACTCAATACATGTTCAACATAAGGTAGGCCCAGCACTGTCTTCTCTCCTGACTTCCCAGGTCCTGGACAATTGCTTTCAGTTTGTATGTGTGCGTGTGTGTGTTGGAGATGGGGTGGGGAGCAAAGCTGTACAGTTATTGTTCAGACCATAGCAGGACCCTGGGAAGGGAAAGGCACATGAAAAGGACCTTGTCAAAGTGAGGCACACAGAGACTCTTTCCCTCCCCCAAAGATTCGGGACAAGCTGGATCCTTGGAATTAGAGGCAAGACTTCTCCCAGGGAGGAGTCTTCTCTTACAGGATTATTTCCAGCCCCTCTGCTGACTCAGTCTCACGAGTTGACCTCTGACTCCCCTGCTGGACTCAGCAAAGCTAGAAACTGGTCATCGGCTCACCTCCTGAGCCAAGGAGCTGCCGGGAGGGGAGGAGGAGGATCACAGTTCTGTCTCACTTTTTTCTTGGTAGTAATGACAGCTGGAGTCTGCCAAATAGGGGATGTCTGAGAACCACATGAATTGTTCTGCACCTCTGCCCCCATCCAGCTGTACTTGGCAAAGCCTGCCCTGTCCCAAGCTTTCTATATCTGACAGCCAAAGACTCCTACCCACCAACCTCTACCTATTTTTTTAAGAGACAGGATCTTGCTACGTTGTCCAGTCTGGTCTCAAACTCCTTGGCTCAAGTGATCCTCCTGCCTCAGGCTCTCAAGTAGCTGGGATTACAAGTGTGAGCCACGGTGCACAGCTCAACCTCTACCTTTCCTGATTCAGGCAGGACATATACATTGACCTCCCACCTCTCAAGGATATGATGCCCAGGCCCTTACTTACCTGTGAACTGAGGACTCAAGGCCTGAGGGTTATGGATAATATCTTTCCAAAGCAGTTCAAATTCTGGTATCCTAGCAACATTCTGGAGTAGTCTTACAAGGTCTCGACCAATCATCAAACATTCCATGAACTTGATGGGGAGTAGGAGGAAAGAGGGGGGAAAGGAAAGAAAATAAAAACATGGATTGTTTACCTGCTGGAGGGAGGATAAAGGAACAACATGTTCTCAGGAGGGAAGGAAAGAGGGTTGAAGGGACTATATGATTTCTTCTGGAACCAAAGGATTGGCTCCTAGCTATTCAGGGGAAAAGAGCTGGAAGCTGAAGACTGATAACAAGAATGAGAGCTTAATGGGAAGTGCTGAAGCCCGCTGGCTTTCACATTAATCTACTCCCCTTACCCAGAACTGTTTCAATCCAGTTCATGGGAAACTAAGATTCCAATAGAAGGGGATTGGCAAATTGGGCCCCAGACCATCCCAGAACTCATCCTGTCCAATAGAATTCTGTGGGTCCAATTCTGTGGTAACAGAAATGTCTATACCTGTGCAGTTCAAACAAAACCCATTAGCAACGTGGCTAATGCAACTAAAAAACTGAATTTTAAAGTTTTATGTAACATTAATTTTAATTTAAATCACCACATGTGGCCAGTGGCCACCATATTAGCACAGCTCTAAGATATCTCTCTTAGGAGATCTGATAGTGGACAATTCATAATCCCACTTGAACATGGGAATTACCCAGGAGAGTAGGTAGGGGAATGATGTAAGGGTGGGCACACAAGGACAGCTAGTGTGTGTTGTACAACAGTGTTCATGAAGGTGACTAGGAAAATCCCTGGAAAGCCAGCATGATGGGAACTAGCATTTCTAGGAACTAGAGCTGTTCCATACTGATTCCCCACCTCTACCCTCATCTGCCTAAGAATGAAGAACACTAGATCTTAAAGTACCCCCATTTCTAACAAGGCATCCCTGACCCAGGTGCACAAAACCTATAGTTGCAAGCTTGGCTCAGGCTAGGGAAAAAAGCAAAAAAGGAAAAAAAAACCTATAGAGGTATGCCATTGTGAGTCTCACTTCCCCATACTGTTTGGTCCAACACCCTCACCCGCTCCCGAAGCAGTGAGATGCAGAAGTCCACTTCCTTCTGCCGCAGAGCCTGGAGCTGGGCGGTCCCGTGGTGGTCGACAATGAGGCGGAGGTATGTGTAAACAGCCATGGCGATGAGGATGCTGCTCTTCAGTACCCACTCCCTGCAGGGAGGGAAGACACTGGCACCTCACTCTATCTAGACCCACTCACCCTCCAATTCACCCCTGCCCTGGGCTTGGCTTCTGCGCCTCAGAAACGTTTGATGACTAGACACTGGGAGTAGGTCCTTTGGTTTTTTGCTCACTCGCTCATGCTGTTATTATCTATCTTGGACTCTCAATCTGCTAAGGTAAGGGCAACTTCCTAATTTTCTCTACCTGGTGCCCAACAAAGATAAGTGCTGAATGAAAGCAATTTCTCCTTACCACATAACTACTTAGCTTTGAATAAAATAACTTTTGTTTGTGGCTCATTCATCCAAACATTTACTGAGTGTCTGTCATGTACCAAGAAATGTGCGAGATACTAGGGACAGAGATAAGCTACCGCATCTACTCAGCTCAGAATATAGGGAAAGAGTTTCATTAAGTGTCCCTAAGTTAGCAGTTCTTAAGGGTGGTGCAAAATTCTCTGGGGATTTCCACGATCCTTTCAGGACTCTGAAGTTTTTAGAACATATTGTACTGGCCCTGTTATCTGTTTGCCATTAGCAGCCTACCATGCCACAAACCTTGCCCTGGCTCTCTCTCTAGTAACCAATGAGTCACCAGCCCTAAATCACAATTTGGAAGAAAAGAACCCCATCCTGGATGGCAAAACCCATCTTCCAAGGAGTTTTAGAATTTCCCTGGGGAAAAAGGGTATAATGAAAGAATTGTTCCCTGCTGCTTTAACAGGGGTAGAGAAAAGGACACAGTGAGGAAATTCCCAAAACTCTAATGCTCCAAGTGCCAAAATTGGGAAGCTGTCTCCCCCAAGCAAATAGTTTGTAATGGCTTTGGCACTCTTGCTGGAGGGCAGGGAACTGGAGGAAGAAAACATGGAGTTTGGTTAATCCAATCAGGCAACATCCTGATTCCGGAAAAGTGCTCAGGCCACCTAATTAAAAGACTCTGGCCTTTTCCTTTCACAGAATAAAAGCACTAGCCAAGGTCACTGGTGAGGGTTCCCTGCCCCCACCTGCTACCTTGCAACTCCACAGCCCTAGAAACACTTGGAAAGGAGTGAGAAGGAGATTGTAGAAGAACACACAGTTTTCAACTTCCAGGTACTCACTTTCACCAAAGGATTTGAGGTTTTTGGAGGGTAGGGAAAAGGTGGGGCAGTTATCTGGCTGTTATGGGACACTTGTATACAAAACTCAGCTTTAAGGTATGGGGACAGGAGGAATCTGGCACCAGGAAGAAAATAAGGACAATCACTTCTTAGGAAGATTGCTAACAGAAGTAATAAATACATCCAAATGCTAGAATGTTATAATAAAGAGAAAGAGAGAGATGACAGTGAGACCCTCTGGCCCAGGACACTAAAACGGCACAGAGATCTAAGAGAAGAGACTGTTTAAGAGACTGCTAGGATCTCAGGTGCTAGCGCAACCATAAGACTAAGAAGTGCTGCAGGGCCAGATGTAGCTGCACATCCACGCCCAGGGCACTAGGTGGCACTGCATAGCAGACCTGGCAGAGCTTTTAGGCTTGGGCAGAGCACCCGACACAGCCAGCGTGAATAATGGGAGGGGAACCATTCTTCTAAACCGCATATGGTAGTAGGGCTATTAGCTTTCTCAATCAGTTGACTACTATGGTGTCCTAACCCAGAAAGAGACTCTGAAGTCAAGCAAGAGGAAGACTGAGGCCAAGGGCAGTGCCTCATCCCCAAACAAGTTCAGATATGGAACAGCCCTCATTAAAATTTCTGGTTGAGCAATGAAGGATCACAGATTCAGAAAAAAAAAATCCTTGCTCTTTATTTTGATGAGGAAGGAAAAGAATCAGCCAGAAAGCCCAATATGCCCCCTTTATGCGCTCTATAACACCAGAGCCTCCAAGCTCTATATGCAAACTCTAGCAGGATTCACTGATCTCTATTACCTCCTCATGCCCACTGCCCCGGGCCATTTCAAAAACAGCATGGGTTGGACGGAGAGGCTTGGAATGGAGAAAAGGGGTACCTGCCAGGCCTGGGTAGTTGGCTGGCCCCATGCTGCTGAGCTCATTCTCCCTCAACTCCCCCCAAAGATAAACATTCCAAGGAGGTCTGCATCAAAAATAAACTCTTATCAGATGAAACCAGTTTTTCCTGGGCTCTGAGATATTTTAGCAAAGACCTCTTTCCCATTCCTCCATCCATGGGGCCACACCATGGCATTAATTCCTTCGCTTGCCACCAACACACTTGTCTCTGCCTCCCCTTTCCTCCCTCTCTCTAACTGAAGGTGTTCTTGGGCCACACAATCCCTCCATCCCCATTTCCCACACTCACACCCCTGATGGCCATTATCTGGCTCTTGCCCCACCCTTCATGGTGGACTCTACCTCTGCTCCGTCAGGATATCCAGAACACTTTCTGCCAACCAGATATTTTTGGCTGTAACATCTCCACCTGATTTCAAAGGGGGAAAAAGAAAGTCAGAATAATTTTGATTAGCAACTCAGCTAATCCAATACATCTCTTCAGCCATTCTACTGGTCCACCCTAACTGTTATTCACTGTTGTCCTGAATGCTAGAATAAAGCTCCTTCTATTCTGCCAGGCTTTAAAGTTTCCCCCTTTGCCTCCAGAGGGAAGGAAAGGGAAGGTTCTGGATTTTTCCAGAAACCAGAGCTGCTACTTTTCCATAGATTGGGAGTTGGAGTGGGAACACTCTGGTCCTTGAAAAGGAATGTATGAGAAACCCATAGTTGGAAAGAAGGGACGGTATCTCAGAGAGGGCCTGAGAGGTACAGGTGGCTGGCAACAGCTACAGTCCAGCATCTGGATGTCCTAAGTCCTGTGCTCAGGCTCACAACCAGCCAAGAGTTTCTTGTTTCCAGATAACAGTCTTCAGTGCTTGCAATGGAACTTCCTAAAGCAGAATTAACGTGCAGCAATGCCAGACCAAACTCTTGGGATGAGAAATGGGGGCTGGAAGTGCCAAACAGGGAAGAAAGTGCCAGGAGAGAGGATAAAAATAGCCAGCACAATGCTATGCCTTGCCTCAGGTTCCAATTTAAAACTTTAATGTTCACATAGTCACACATCACACATATTAGGGTTTATACACATCAAAACAGGAGCATCAGTGTTATATAAAATCCTAAAGAGGAAGCAACGCCTCAATGGGCAAATGGTGAGGTAGAGTGGCAGGGTCATTTTTAAACAAACACATGCAATCTTCAGAGTAGCCTCTTGGATATTCATTGGCTCAGACAGATGTCACTGATGCCAAGATGATAATACAACCTAAATGTCAGGGTCTGTTCTGTGACATAGTTTGTCCCTCAGATTGGCTCCAATTAGATGTTATGATTATTAGTGAGCAAGTGTTCAGAACATGGGGATGGAGTCAGGGAAGATGTCTAGGTTTCCTAAAGCATGACATGGGAACAAATTATTTGCTCTCACTTCTCTCCCCAGCCCCACTCCTTCCTGATCTGATATGCCATGAAGCCTCAAAGTGAAGACTGGCTAAATTAGGCCAAATATTCTGTCAGGCCTTAGGTTTGGCAAGGAAGAAAATGAGGCAAAACTTATTGCTTCAAAAGACCTCCTATGATTTTTCTTTCTTTTTTTTTTTTTTTGAGACAGAGTCTCGCTTTGTTGCCCGGGCTAGAGTGAGTGCCGTGGCGTCAGCCTAGCTCACAGCAACCTCAAACTCCTGGGCTTAAGCGATCCTACTGCCTCAGCCTCCCGAGTAGCTGGGACTACAGGCATGCGCCACCATGCCCGGCTAATTTTTTATATATATATATATATTTTTTAGCTGGCCAGATAATTTCTTCCTATTTTTTTAGTAGAGACGGGGTCTCGCTCTTGCTCAGGCTGGTCTCGAACTCCTGACCTCGAGCGATCCACCTGCCTCGGCCTCCCAGAGTGCTAGGATTATAGGCGTGAGCCACCGCGCCCGGCCCTCCTATGATTTTTCAATCAATTTCTTTCTGTAACATAGGTGGCCAGAAGATGTTTGTATCAGAAGAAAAGAGTCTAAGCAACTGAGGAATTGAGTCCCTTAGGCACATTCTCCATTGACTGTAGTTAGTCTCTGGGCTCCCCTCCTTTTTTCCTTATGCTCCTGCCATCAAACTCACCTGCTATCTGCTTCATAAATGTCATGCACACACCATCGGCTCCCAGAACCCCACTCTTCACTAGTTCCCGTACCAACCACACCAACTAAAGGAAAGAGGAAAAAACAGACGAAGAGCAGGGCCTGTGAGTTTGAGAAAGGAGCTAATTCAATCACATTATAATTCAGGTGCACAAGGGTAGGAGTGTGTTAGCCCCGATTCCCCCTTTCCTTCCCTGCAAGAGAGAGGAAAGGGAGGCTTGGTGGGGAGAAAAGGGGTACCTGCCAGGCCTGGGGAGTTGGCTGGCCCCATGCTGCTCAGCTCATCCTCCCTCAACTCCCCCCAAAGGTAAACATTCCAAGGAGGTCTGCATCATTCCTCTCTTTTCTTTCTGGCCTTACCTGAGTACGGCAGGTATCCTGCAACTTCAGGTACTTCTCCATAAGTATCTGGTTGATTTTATTCAGGACAATATTCATGCCGTCACGACTCACCAGAGCCAAGTCGCGGTAACACTGTGAGAAATGAGGTCTGTGAGCAGCCAGCAGGCTGAGAACGATGCTCCTGACCCCACCTGTAGTGGACCCCCACCCTTGAGTTTCTTAAACAATACCAATGGGATACCAAGCAGCAGTGAAACACTCTCCTTCCACAGGGCTCCTCCGTCCCAAACCTATCTCTTGCTCTGCCACACAGGGTGGGGAAAAGGAACTGGGCTATCCTCTAATAAGTCAGGAAAGCCTGCTGAGCAAGGTTCCTGGTCGTGTCCCTGTCCTCCCTCCCTCCCCTCTTAGGAAGTGTCACACTGTTTGATGCCACAAGCTGAGCAAAACCAGGTGGAGGCCATCTGCTTTTCATCTGCTAGTAAAAGGTCACCTCAGAATGGGGTTGGTTGAACAAGCCAGATAGGATCCCAAAGAGGTTTTTAGACCTGTACTGACCCAGCCAGATGCAGCAAAGGGAGTATTAAGGGAAGAGGATCAGGGCAGGCCCCAGACAGAAAGGGCAGAACCAAAACTGAACTTCCTTAACGAAATGTCTTTCTTCTCTTCACTGGATGCCCTTTGCTTCTGCCAAGTATTGGAAAAGGAGAGGTCCTTTAGCATATTCAACCCTGGGGGAGGTTAGGGAGGACATGCCAGTTTCTTCTGCGAGAGTCATTGCTTCCCTTCCATCCCCTTAGAGCTTTTTTAACCCTGTCTCTATAGTGAGACCAGACTCCTGGAGGAATACCTTAGGGGACCTCATTAGCGACCTGCTTAGCTTGCTGAGTTCTGTCCTGTCAGGGTCTCATCAGAAAGGGTAGAGATCAGGTAGGTAGCTTCCCACAACCTCTGAAGGCCAGTAGCAAAGATGGCATCAACAATAACAATAATAATAGCTAACAATCATTGGCACTGTGCACAAACTTTATATTGTATAATATATGTAATTGCATTTGATACATAAAACAACCTTTGAAATAGATAATATTCATTATTATCTCTATTTTTACAAATGAGGAGACAGGCATAGAGAGGTTAAAGCAATTCACCCCAGGTCACATAAGAGATTAGAGGTAGAACCAGGACTCAAATCCAGGCAGTCCAATTTTAGATTCCATGCTTAACAACCTCTTATACCAACGTTAGAAATAACTAGAAGGAAAAGAGGCTTCTAGGGATGGAGGTGAGAGTTTGTGATGGTTTTGAGACAACTACATTTCTAAACTCTTTCATCCCGAGCATTCAAAAGAGATGTACCCCTCAAGACCAGCTGCTCTCCGGCCTTGGTGTGACAAGGGACTCCTTACAGATGAGATACTGTTACTTTCTCCTGCCTCTATTGTCCTTAAGTCAAATAAATTGATCCGATAAAAATACCAACAGTTAGAGATCCCCTATGTGCCACAAACTTTTTATACCCAAAGGAGAATTTACCTTCTGACTCCATCTGCAGGACAGTTGGGAGATCAAAAAAACAAGGAAACAAGGAAGAGATAAGGGGGCCCAGGGAACTGATGGGAATGTGCTGGTCAGCAAATGTTGGTATTGAAGCCCTGGAGCCTCCCCCACAGGTAAGTCACAGAATGGGCAGAGAGGATGTGGGAGGTGGCGGTAGGAAAATCTGTGTCAGGCCAAAGATAGAGACAGTGCTAACCAGAGAAGAAACTTGTTCAACTGAAAACAGAAATCCTGGAAGTGCAGAATAGACTCAGGACAGGGAAGGACAAGTATCTCAGGAGATACAGGGTCAGATGAAAAGAGCAGACACCGTCCGCCTAATTCCATACTCCATCTGGGACCTTTATTAACCATAACTGCTGGTTACACACGGCAGCTGGGCACCAAGAGTATCATATCCCTAAGGCTACCAGTTGTCTTATCAGTCTCTGTGCCAGTTTGATGACTGGCAGATGGGGAAAAAAGAACCTCAGCGAAGAACAGAGAAGAAAAGCAGAGGGTCTCAAAAGAAAGGGAATATGACAGGCTGGTACTGAGGTAGCACACCTCTCCTGACTGTGTCAAGAGCAGTATTGTTCCAGCCTAGGCCCTTATAGCCCCCAACCTTCTTTCTAGACCTGCCTGGTGGGAGAATCACCCAGATCAAGAACTGCCTGGGCCCTTGACCCTTTGATGAAGAGAGATCTTGGCACCGATGTTAGACCCTTTCCCATTACCTTTATCTACTGACTGCTGGAGCCTGCACAGCTTAGGCCTACAGCTTAGCCTCCCTCCTCAGCACAGTTCCCCAGCCTAGGCCTGTTCCAGCTGTTTAGCTCAGACACTAAATGGGATATTATAAACTTCAAGAGGCATTGCACAGTGGCTCATGCCTTATGATCCCAGCACTTTGGGAGGCCAAGGAGGGAGGATCGCTTGAGCCCAGGTGAGAGTGAGCTATGATCATGCCACTGCACTCCAGCTTGAGCAACAGAGCAAGAGCCTATCTGTAAAAAAAAAATAAACTCAAAGAATATAAACATTCCTAGGAGTTGTCAAAAGAGCAGATGCAAATCAAGAAGGTACAACTGGGCCGGGCACGGTGGCTCACGCCTGTAATCCTAGCACTCTGGGAGGCCGAGGCAGGTGGATCGCTCGAGGTCAGGAGTTCGAGACCAGCCTGAGCAAGAGTGAGACCCCCGTCTCTACTAAAAAATAGAAACAAATTATCTGACCAACTAAAAATATATATAGAAAAAATTAGCCGGGCATAGTGGCGCATGCCTGTAGTCCCAGCTACTTGGGAGGCTGAGGCAGAAGGATCGCTTGAGCCCAGGAGTGTGAGGTTGCTGTGAGCTAGGCTGACGCCACGGCACTCACTCTAGCCCGGGCAACAGAGTGAGACTCTGTCTCAAAAAAAAAAAAAAAAAAAAAAAAAAAAGAAGGTACAACTGGAACAAAATCCATCTTATTTATATTCTACTCTTTACCAATACCTGACCTGCTTTCTCCTTAACTGAGTTCTTTTGTTCACCTGTTCAAACCACCCTAATCCCACCCACTAAATCCCAGACAGCTGGCCCTGACTCCTTGAACCTGCCTGCCAGTATTAACAGGCTCCTCGGCTCATGTGTTTCCAGAGCAGGTTTCCAATGTGTTCAAGACTCAGTTTTCACTACTACCTTCTCTACCAACCCCACCACCTATCTCTAGGCCTGTGGAGATTCAGGGACAATTAAATCTCAAATCCATCCCAAGGTTTCTGTTTCAAAAGTAGAATCACCCCCAAATATAAACCCTTAAAAAACAGTCCCCTTGCTTTAAGCTGAAGCCTAAAACTGCATTAGGACCAGTTCTCTCATCAGTAACTCCCACCTAAAACTTCTTTCTGCAGGACAGAAGTTTTTTACAAAGTAATTACTCTTTTAGGGAGAAGGATCAAAGCTCTAGGGAGATACGTCACTAATTCTTCCACCACACTCTGACCTGGCTCAAGGTCTCTGAATGAGTCACTACCTGATACTTCCTCACTCACCTAAAATTGCGTCCTCCTAATTCTGTCTCTACTGCCTTTGTCTGAAAAGGCCTGACCTGGCAACTCAGCCTAGGAGGCTTATAGGTAGCAGAGTCGGAAAATGTTAGCATGTGAACATGAATCCTGACACAGCTGTCAACCAGTTATAAGACCCAAGGCAAGATGTTTCACCTCCCCAGAGGGCCTGGGCCTCCTTCATGGGGTTGTCATAGGGCAAAAAGAAGAGGAGATGCCCTAGTCTCTTGCTGTGTCTGGATGGCCAAATTCATGACATAACAAGCATTTACAATGCAGAGCCTCTTACTGCCAAGCCAGGCAAAGGGCTAGAATTACCACACACACCCTGCCCCCTTCACTGAGGTTTACTGATTTACCCTGGCTGATTCAGATTATCTGAAACAAACAAACACACCAAAGCTTTCCAACAGACAAGACTAATTTGCGTGAGATGACTAAATGAGATTTTAATTATATTTTAAAAAATTCACACAGAGAAAATTAGCCAGGCACAGTGATCCCAGCTACTTGGAAAGATGAGGTGAGAGGATCGCTTGAGCCAGGAGCTCAAGACCAGCTTGGGCAACATGGCGAGACCCCATCTCAAAAAGAAAAAGGTAGGGGGGGCGGAATTAAACCTTGACCCTAATCCATCTACCCCCATCATTGCCAACAATTTCTTTAAAACAGATGGCTTAGACTGGATCATAGCACCACCAACTTGGAGACATTCACATGTCTTCAAGGATCTTGATGATAAACTCAGTATGAAAATGAAATAGCAATTTAACTCAACAAGGTCCCAGCCCAGAATGGCCTTGGCTGTCCTTGGGAAACCAAGGAGTTGTGAATACTTGCTGCCTTACTGCCCACCCTCACCCTCGACCCTATTCCAGCTGGCATCAGAGAAGTACAAATAGATCAGGTTCCCATGTCCATAAATCCTTCCCCAGAGGCTAACTCAAGCAGCTGTGCCAGGGGACCATGAGCATCCTGTTCTTGTTTCTGGGAATGATTTTCCTTTGGTTTTCCTTGATTAAACAAATGACAACATCTCTGACCTTCAAGCCTCACAGGTAAACTAGAAGTAGTCTGGGGGAGAGGATAAAGCCAGCAACCTCATATGGTTTTGGGGGGAGGATAAGATGAGATCTTGTCTGGATAAAGCCGAACAGAACACTGGGCACAGAGCACATTTGTTTCCTTCCATATCACCCTGATTCAGGGAAGAACCAAAGAGAATACTGAATTCCCTCTTGTTAGTGTCACACAGTCAATGCCAGATACCAGAGACAGACTTTACATCATCATATCAAGACCCAAAGGACACAGAATTGCTGGAAAGAGGAAATCTGGAGAGGCAGAAAACAGAATTTTGCTACTTTATTACAAACAGAACAGAATACAAATAGATCACCCTGTCTAGTCCCTCACCTCGGAAGGACCCCACTTAAACCATTCCACATGAGGGAAACTCTTCTGTTTGTGAAGAACCCCAGACTAGTTTGTAAACGATATTCTTCAGGAAGTCTGACTCCAGCGTACCTCAGTGTTCTCTTAATCACTACATTATTTACTGCATCAATCATGTAACATTAAGCTGTCTAACCTAAATCCTACTTGCTGCAATTTTAAGGCTGCTTTCTATTCACCTGCCAACGGCAGAACCTGCAAACTACAGGTCATGCTCTACTGGATAAAAGCTTGCATGGACTTGGTTATAGTTGTTCTCTTCTCTGCTCTGGATTAAATTCCAATCCTTTTAGCTTTGCCTCATAAATCTAAAGTTTTAAATTCTATGTGCTTTTTCACTCTCACAAGTGCCTTTTCTTGCCTTTTAGCTTCAGAATCTGGAAGTAGAGAAACGACTTTAGTTAGAGGATGACCGAGAGTAAAAAGGGAGGTGTAAATACATCTGGAGAATAAGGTGATCCAGCTCTGGTTAAAGAGTCTCATACTACCCCAGTTAAACTATTAAGTTCCACTATATTCCCAGATCATATATGAGCAGGGTTTGTGGGTCCAGAGCAGGGTGTCTTACCTTCTGGGCTTGCGCAGGTTCAGTAAGGACAAGAGTAAAGAGGCCCAGGCAAATTTCCTCATGCTGGGGGGGCCCTTTGCATACCTGGAATGTGAGGATGAGAAAAAACTAGTTGTCACTTATAGGTAGAAAGTTCTCAAGCAGTTTCTCCCAGAATACATGAGACTCCTGCATAACATGCAAATGGTAATCAACAACTCTTAAATCTGATGATTTTCTCTTCTTAAAAGGGATAAGGAAGCCAGGTGCGATGGCTCACACCTGTAGTCTCAATTACTTGGGAGACTGAGGTGGGAGGATCGCTTGAGCCCAAGAGCTTGAGGCTGCAGTGAGATACGATTGCGCCTGTGACTAGTCACTGCACTCCAGCCAAGGCAACATAGTGAGACTTTGTCTCTTAAAAAAAAAAAATAAAAAGGGGGGAGGGGATGAGGCAGCTGTTTTAGGAAAGAAGTGGAAGGAAGGGATAAACTCTTACTGCTTTCTCCAAAAGTTTGGTGCACGACAAGGGCAGAAAATTAACAATGTTTAAAGTGGAAATAGGCCAGGGGTGGTGGCTCACGCCTGTAATCCTAGCACTCTGGGAGGCCGAGGCGGGAGGATCGCTCAAGGTCAGGAGTTCAAGACCAGCCTGAGCAAGAGCAAGACCCCATCTCTACTAAAAATAGAAAGAAATGATCTGGACAACTAAAATATATATAGAAAAAATTAGCCGGGCATGGTGGCACATGCCTGTAGTCCCAGCTACTCGGGAGGCTGAGGCAGTAGGATTGCTTGAGCCTGGGAGTTTCAGGTTGCTGTGAGCTAGGCTGACGCCACGGCACTCTAGCCCAGGCAACAGAGCGAGACTCTGTCTCAAAAATAAATAAATAAAGTGGAAATAATCAAAACAAAAAATCCTACTCCACTACCACCTTTATCAGAACTTCATAGCCTTCAGCAGAAAGAGAGCTGCAAAGAGTCAGTCATGGATCAACAAGCACATCTACCAAGCTGTTCCCATGGGCAAATCATTGAACTTCTGAAATTTCTAAAGTGAAGACACAATAAGAATAATATGTTACAGGGTGAGCATCCCTAATCCGAAAATCTGAAATGCTCCAAACTCTGAAACTTTCTGAGCGCCAACATGACACCACAAGCGGAAAATTCTACAACAGATCTCACGTGATGGGTCACAGTCAAAACTTTGTTTTACGTGCTAAAATATTAAAAATAATGTATAGGCTGGGTGTGGTGGCTCATGCCTGTAACCCCAGCCTTTGGGAAGCCTAGGTGGGAGGATCACTTGAGGCCAAGACCTGAGCAACAAAGTAAAGACCCCATCTCTACAAAAAAATCAAAAGGAAAAATTGGTTGGGCGTGGTGGCACATGCCTGTAGTCCTAGGTACTTGGGAGACTGAGGCAGGAGGATTGCTTGAGCCCAGGAGTTTGAGGTTGCAGTGAACTACGATTGTGCCAGTATACTCCAGCCTGGGAGACAGAGTAAGACCCTGTCTCTGCAAAAAAAAAAAAAATGTATAAAGCTGGGTGCAGTGGTGCACCTATAGTCTCAGCTAGTTGGGGAGGCTGAGGCAGGAAGATCTCAGGGCCAGGAGTTTAAGGTTTCAGTGTGCCATGATTATATCCGTGAATAGTCACTGCACTTCAGCCTAGGCAACTTAGCAAGGCCCCGTCTCTATAAAAATAAAAGGTTCTTATTTAAAGATGTCCAATTTTCCAAGAGAGAGGCTCCCACAGTAAGAGAGAGGAGCTGGGAAATCTAGCTCTGGGAGCCAAGATATGAACTTCAGTCCCCTAGCTGCTTAGTCTTTCCGTCTTTTTGGCCATGACTCAGGGCTTTCACAGCAGCAGAAATGGCTGTGGGAAAAGCATTCTACTTACGTAGGCATTGAGGGCATCATTGGCCTCTCTCTCAGAGACACCAGCAGTCATCGACGTCACAATGCTCATACACCTTTCCAACCTCTGGGAAGGGGTGAGAAGAAATGAAAAGTGTGTTATAACACCACCTAGGAAGTACTTCTGGCCCTAAAAAATTTAAAAATTCCAACCTGATTGTGCCTGTAGATCTGTTTACGAGTAAAGTCACCATGGGGATATAACCAGCAAAATCCACAATGTGGAAACCATGACAGGTGACCTGATTTCCTTAATGCATAAATTTCAAGGAAAAAAAGCAAGGGGAACCCATATATTAAGAGACCCAAGATTATAACCCATTGAATAAAATAAGAATTCATAGGCCGGGTGCCTATAATCCTAGCACTCTGGGAGGCCAAGGCGGGAGGATGGCTTGAGGTCAGGAGTTAGAGACCAGCCTGAGCAAGAGCGAGACCCCATCTCTACTAAAAATAGAAAAAATTAGCTGGGCACGGTGATGAGTGCCTATAGTCCCACCTACTTGGGAGGCTGAGGCAGGAGGATCGCTTGAGCCCAGGAGTTTGAGGTTGCCATGAGCTAGGCTGACGCCACAGCACTCTACTCAGGGCAACAGAGTGAGACTCTGTCTCAAAAAAAAAAGAATTCGTGAGTCTATTCTGATAGATACATATATAATAAAGGAGAAGGGAAAGCTCTCCCTTATAGTACAATGCCAATTAATAACACAGAAAGAATGGCGGAAGTAATAACTGATTCAGGCAAACATCATCAATGGACACTAAAACCAGTAGTTGAAACTTTCAGGAGAAAGACAATATTTACATAGGTTCAAAATACTTATTAATTACAAAGGAAAAATAATAACTATAGGAAAATCTGGAGGATACCACCTGAACCAAGTGATCAAAGTTAATACCACCAATAATGAGACAAACTGACACCATCTGCCTCTGATATGATGCATTAAAAAAGATTAACATCATTTTTATGGTTTTCTTGCCAAAAATGCATAAACTCAGTCCATTCATCAAGAAATTTCAGCTGGGCAGTGGCTTACCCCTGTAATCCTAGCACTCTGGGAGGCCAAGGCAGGAAGATCATTTGAGCTCAGGAGTTTGAGAACAGCCTGAGCAAGAGCGAGACTCCATCTCCAATAAAAATAGAAAAATTAGCCAGGTGTCATGGTGCACACCTATATTCCCAGCTACTCAAGAGGCTAAGGCAGGAAGATTGCTTGAGCCCAGGAGTTTGAGGTTGCAGTGAGCTGTAATGACACCACTGCAGTCTAGCCTGGATGACAGAGCGAGATGAGATGAGAAGAGAAGAGAAGAGAAGAGAAGAGAAGAGAAGAGAAGAGAAGAGAAGAGAAGAGAAGAGAAGAGAAGAGAGAAAAGGAAAAAAAAGAAAGAAAGAAAAGAAAGAAATTTCAGATAACTCAAATTAAGAGATATCCTACAAAATAACTGACCTGTCAAAAATGTTTAAGGTCATGAAAGACAAACATAGATTATGAATCTGTTCCAGATCATGGAATAATAAAGAGATATGACACTTAAATGCAATGTGTGAGCCTGGACTGCTATAATGGACACTATTGGGACAACTGATAAAATCTGAATATGCACTATAAATTAGATAATAACATATCAATGTTAAATGATCCAATCTTAATAAGAGAACAGTAGTTATGTAAGAGGAGACTCTTGTACTTAGGAAATACACATTGAAACATCTAAATCTAAAAGGGCATCATGCTGAGGCTTACTTTTAAAAGGTTAAAATAAGAATATGTATAAAGATAATGACAAAACAAATGTGGCAAATATTAATAATTGATGAATCTGGGTAAAGAGTCCTATGAGAGTCCTATGAATTATACCTTTTAAGTTTGAAATAATTTATTTCTATTTTATTTCATTTTTTAAAATTTTAGACAGTGTCTTGCTCTGTCACCCAGGCTGGAGTGCAGTGGCACAATCATAGCTCACTGTAATGTCAAACTCCTGGGTTCACGTGATCCTCCCAAGTAGCTAGGACTACAGGTGTGTATCACCATGCTCAGCTAATTTTTAAAAAATTTTTTGTAGAGGAGTCTCACTATGTTGCTCAGGCTGGTCTTGAATTCCTGGGCTCAAGCAATCCTCCTGCCTAGGTTTCCCAAAGTGCTGGGATTAAAGGCCAGCCTTGAAATTATTTTAAAATAAAAATTTATTATAAAATTAAAGAAACATATCAACTGAAATCAATATAAAATGTGGACCTCATTTGATTACTGATTCGAACAAACCAACTACAAATGGAGTTTATGAGACAATCAAGAGAAATCTGAACACTATTTGAATATTGTTTATATTAAGGAATTATTTTTAATGCTTTTAGGTATAAGTATTGTGGCTAAGTTTTTTAAAAAGTCTTTCTCATAGACATACATATACAGTATTTACAGATGTAATGACAGATCTTGGATTTACTTCAAAATAATCCAGAGGCAGCTGGGGGGAAATAAAACAAGATTGTTGAAGCCAGCGCTTAAATTAAAAAATCAAAAAAAGCCAAACATGCTGTCTCCTCAGCAGGGAGAACTAGCCTCTACTCTGTCTGTGGAGTAGATCTTCTATATTTCCTAAATAAAACTTGCTTTCACTTTAAAAGAAAAAAAGACAAGATTGCCATGTGCTACATGGAGATTATATTATTCTCTTCCTTTTTATGTTCAAAATGTCCCCCCAAAATGTTAAAAACAAACTTAAAAAATGAGAGCATTAAGAAAGGAAAGGAGTGATGGAGAACAAAAGACCAAACTGAAACCTGCCAGGGTCTCTAGTTAAACAAAGGTGGGGACAGCTGCACTAAAGCCTACCCAAGGGCCACTCCAGTTTCAAAGGCCAACCCTAACATGGCTCAACATTCTAAGGAGATCTTAGTCACTGGTCCCTGTTCCGAAGAAGCAATACTGGTAAAATACTGACAAAATGTTATCTCACGTTTATAAGTCAGTGAATCTCTCCATTATCATCATCTAAACTACTTGCTGGGGCCTTTAAAACTTTATCAAGATTAACCCCAAAACTGTTTAGGGAAAACCAATTCCTAGTGATAATGATGCTGGCAAAACAGGGACAAAAGGGACAAAGGCAGGCTGGTTTACTTCCACCTGATCTTAGAGGTCAAATATCTTACTGAGAAGTGATTCTATTGCAGCATTTTAAGAAACTGACATATAAGGACAATGGGGAAAAGACCTAAGAATGAAAGACAATCATGTTTCTCCTTTGACCATCACTCTCAGGTTGTATATGTCCATCCTATGGAAAAGTATATGGTGGCACAGGGTAGAACTCAGTGTTAAGGCAAGGAACTCCCATAGCTACAAGACTTCAACCTAAAATAAGCCCTTCTGAACAAAGTTAGAAATATCAAAAAAAAAAAAAAAAAGCCCAAAGTTGCTTGGGTTTGAAAGTACTACATCAGTCAGGTCTAAGTATCCCCCAAATTAGGTCAGATCAGCAGTTCGGCCTTAATAAACAGCACCTGCGTACTTGTGAAAAAGAAGTGTGAGATCACATGAAAGCTGAGCTGTGACTCTCGCAACCCACCTCTCCCACGAGCTCTGAGATCCATCATTACCTAGTCCAACTCCTATATAAGGGGAGGGAAGGAAAAACCTCAGGCTGGATTTTCTCTTTTTAAATCTTATCCCTCTCTACTCAAGATAGTTATCAAGGACTGAAGGATCAATTACTTCAGCTGCTAGGTCCAGACTGTCCTTGCTGGGAGATCTGGGGGGAGCCCGGTATCCAGCCTAGGCTAACAAGCAGTTTCAGAGTAGAGAGAGATGGTGAACAAACAGTAGCACAGCATCCTAAAATTCTAGATATTGCTTCCCATCAAAGGGAGAAATCTGTGCTGAATCAACAGAGCAGAGAGGCAAGAGAAGGCAAACAGCAGCTAGCTAAAGAGCACAGTGACTGACAGGAAACGCAGTATAGAAGGAATCCTCCACCGCTTGCTAGCCATAGGCTAATCTTTGGTTATTTAGCCTCTCTAAACCCTGGTTTTCTTATCTGAAAAACAGAGATAATGTCTAAACTGTTGTGCCTGTAATCCCAACTGCACAAGAGGCTGAGGCAGAAAGATCACTTGAGTCTAAGAGTTTCAGACCAGCCTGGGCAACACAGTGAGATCCCTGGCTCAAAACAAAAAATGAGAGATAATGTCTGTATTGTAAGGTTGCTGTGAGGATTAGACAAAATATCATATGTGAAAGCACCTAGCATACAGCCTCAGAATTAGACTCTGTTCAATTTGTAGGAAGCTCAGCAATTTGTACAACTAAATCGATGAGGACTAGACCCCATCCCGCTATACTCTGCCACTACCTCTAATGGCATGTCCTTAAAGATTCTTAAAATCTGGCTGGGTATGGTAACTCACACCTGTGATTGTAGCACTTTGGGAGGCCAGGAGTTTGAGATCAGCCTGAGTAACATAGTGAGGTGCCATGTCTACAAAAAATACAAAAATTAGACAAGTATGGTGGTGTACACCTATAGTCCCAGCTACTCAGGAGGCTGAGGCAGGAGGATCACTTGAACCCAGGAGTTTGAGGCTGCAGTGAGCTTTGATCATGCCACTGTACTCCAGCTTAGGTGACAGAGTGAGATGCTGTCTCTTAAAAAAAAAATTCCAGAAAACTAACTCCTACCACAGGACATGGATAAGTGCCTGACCAGGCTGAAAGCATTCTCTCCTACCTACCTTCTGACTAATATACCCTGTATCAAGATTCTACAAAGCTGGCTACATAGCTTTATGGGCTAGCTGAGTCTCTAGCTGTGATGTAACACTCAAGAGACCTTGGACTGAACAGTTTCTCTAGGCCCCTCCCCTGCTCAGAGGCTTTAGTCAATTCTATGGGTCATTGCCCAGTGAAGGAGAAAAGTGGCCTCTTGCAACAGGGAGGCCCAGCTAAGGATGTAGAAAGTGGGAGAGTCCAGAATTTGGGTAGGTAGATAAATGCAATGGGGAAAGAAACGTAAGTGCCAGTCCTTTTTCGGTAACAGAAGTAAAGAAGATGCTATTCTTTCTGAACTACAGAAATTACTTTTCTAAACAGGGATGGAAGAATTTATTATAAATCATTCAGAGTGACAGAAGGACCATGTCCTCTCAAAGACAGCCACAGGAAACCAGATCCCTACAATCAAATAAAAGTACCCCTCTTCCTTCAGACTCTAGAGTCCCTTAGTAAAGATGGAATCATGCATGCAGTTGCCAGCAATTGCTGGCAGAATGGCTCTGTTCAAAGTAAGCTCTCCATGACGGCACCTCAGAGAGCTGAGTAAATATTTACCATCTCTAGGAGCTCCTGAACTAATTTGTCTAGTACCAAGACTACCTGCCCATGGTTTCCATGACAGCAACAGTAGATAGAATGGGGAAGGAAGGGGGGAGGCCTTTCTGTTTGCCAGTGTATATCCAAAGCTGGAGACTCAAGTTGGAGATCAAGTTGGAGGGATCCCTCTCACCTCTCCATTTCCCCTCTCTCAGCCAGGTGAATACACAGTTTGGTAAAAAGCATATAATAAATACTGCTGCCCTTGTGGGAAGTCGGTGGCCCTGAGGGATTCCACCATCTTCAGAAAAGGAAGGTACAATCCAAACTACAAAATCCCCAAAGACCCATATCGGTAAGGAGTTATTGAACAAACTGGGTTCCAAGTATTCCACAACGAAGAGTGACCTGTATACAAAATGACAATTTAAAGGGACAAAAATTAGAAATGAAACCCATTCCCTAGAGATTCCTCACAGAAAGGACATGAATTATTCCTTGGGAAAAACCTGGTAGGGTCATACCTCTAAATGCAACCCTGAGACCTATCCATAGCTTAAAAGGAAATTGACTTCTAGGACCACAGCTCCTGCTTTCAACCTGACTTCCAGTGACTGGTCCCCCTTGGCAGAATAACCAGGAGCTGCAAAGGCTCATGAGACTAGGAACTACAAGTTCTAAACTCTTCCAATCTCTGGCACTATTTTTATCTCATTCCCTCCCCAGACTGGGAAGGGGATGGGCAAGAAGACTTCCGCCTTCAAAGGGAGGAACAGGGCCAAAGAGAAGAAAGGATAACAAATGCTCCCTAGGGTAGAAGAGTTACGGTGCTTCATACTCCAGACCTCTAAAGGTCCTTTCCCAATCACACCCAGCTATAATGACCCATCTCTTCACTACGCCTTTTACCTTCCTTGTGGGTATGTTAACTCAAGCCTTTGGACGATACGCTCTGAAAGGCAGACCTTGGATCTCCCCCATTCTATTTTCCTACCAGATTCAGCACACAGTAAGCATATATGGTCAGGAAGCTACCTCTGTGTTCCTGGGCAATAGGTAGATCTGTGATGGAAAATAACCAAGCCAGAACAAGCAGAGGTCGGTTGGTCAACACCAGGTTTTGATAACTTCTGAGTGCAGAGATCTGTGGGGAGACCCAGAGGAAGAAGCCAGTAAGTCTTGCCCTCAGAGACACTCTGGTCTAGTGGGGTAACAGAACCACACACATGGGGGAAAAAATAGCGTGACAAGGCTTGCTGGAAAATTCAAAAGCAAAGGACAAAGGGCAAAGAAGTAAAGGGGCCAGTTTGAGACATGCTAGGAAACATCCACATCATGAAGGAGAGATCAGAAAAGAAGGAGACCCTCCTTCCCCCTTCTCCCTGGAAACAGTTGAAAGTTCATTTTCAGACAGTCTAAAAAAGCAAGAAAATAAATGCTTCCTCTTTTTGGCGGTCTCCTCCTGCTATATCATTTGATTTACTAGCAAATACGTCACTGCTCAGAACAGGATGCTTACTGTCCTGCGGTACAAATTAAAGCAGAGACACAATGATCCCTCTAAGAATCATGATGGGTATTCCAACCCTTGGGGTCTTTTCCCCTCCACCCAAACTGGTGGAGGGATCCAAAACAGCCAACTATTGACTTTCTACAATTCTAGAGCTCCAGTGCTAGAATACAAGGCTCAATGAATACCGACAATCATAGTGGCCATCTCTAAAAAAGTGGATAATTCAAATTGCCAGGCAATCGTAAAATCATTTTCATTTGTTTTGGGAATACATTATTTTTAGAAGTATTATTTACACTCCTAATTATATCTACCTTAGTTGATAAAAAGAGACAACAGAAAACAAATTCTGATTTATCTAAATACACATAGAATTGGGGAAAAGCATGATGGGAAGCCAGACTGTGAGCAGACATTCGCTGGTGGATAATCCACAAAGTTGCTATACAGCCATCTCTTGATTCACAAAGTTCATTTTTGCATGTATTTTCCACCATCTTGTAGCTGAACATTTTTTCAAATCTAAACTCTGAGTTTCACCTATCTGCCTGCCCACCCTCTAATATCTGATAAAGAGCAGTAACAAATTCAGAAGTAGGGAAATGGCCAGTGAAGAGCCAGGGTCTGTTAATTTCCCCATCCTGTCCCTGGATAACCACTGAGTTGAATGTACTAAACCTTACAAAGAATTGATCATGTCCCACTTCTGGGTCTCATATACCTAAGTATGTCACCTCCTGTGTAGCAGTGGAAAGGCATACATGATCAACTCTGGGCTGGCGGGGCAAGAGGAACAAGTGGGGGAGGGAGGGGGTCCTGTAAAGTCCCCACTCAGGTCCATCACATTGTCTCACTCCACCCTTTCTCAGCACGTATGTGGTCTCTCTTCTGTTTGCATGCTATCTGGCCCTGAAGGAGAGTCCCCTAGGTCCCATTCACCCTCTCACCCCACTGCTGTAACTGATGCCTCCAAACTAAACACTACTCACTTTTCTTTAAGTCTTCACTCATTCTCAATGCCCAGCTGACTTCACTGGCAATTGGCTATGTCTACATGAAGCCCATGAAACCATCTAACAGGAGGGTCCGAGGTCTGTTGCCCACTTCTATCAGCCCCCAAACACCTACACAAACACACATTACTTCTCAACTCAATATATGACCTACGTCTGAAACAGGGTTGATAGTAAAAATAGCTGTGGTGTGTTATGTGGGAAGAGAATGTCAAAAATAAATTCGGTAAATCTGGATGCTGTATCCCTTCCTTCTCCAATGCCCCCCACCCATTTTCATACTAGTGGCCGCTGTTTCTATGACAACCTGTCCAGGAAGTTGGCCCACACTTCTTCCTTCAGGCGCAGGAAGCTGGAGCAGTTTGTGTTGCTTCAGAAAAAACTTGAAGGCCTCCTTCCCCAACCCCCACCCTCACCCCGATTCCGCTCCAGTATCCCTCCTCAACCCAATTTCTTAACTCCCTTTTCCCACCCCCCACACCTACCTCCTCTAACTCATCCTTGGCATCCAAACTGGTTGAAAGTAGCAGCCTCCCCCCTCCTGGGGCTCCTGCTCCCGCTCCTCCTCCTCCACCTCCCGCTGCTCCCGAAGCAGCTGCTGCTGCTGTCCCTTTTCCCTTCTGTAACTCCATGGCTGCAGCCAGGAGACAGGAAAAGGTCAGGGAGTGGATGGGTGGAGAGTCCTAGAAATGGGGAACTCTGGGTTGCCAGGGACCAGGGGCAAGAGGAACAAGTCGGGGAAGAGGAGGGCAAGGGTCCCTGTCCTCTCCACTCCTCCCTCCAAAAGGCCGCGCCTGCGGAGCGGGTGAAGGCGGACGGTCCTCTAGGTCCTGACTTTGCAGTGGCAGTGCTGAAGGAAAGCCGTTAGCGCCGAAGTATAGTGGGGTAAAGGTCTGTGCCCCTATGGGAAGGGTAAACAGGCTTCCGCCCCTGCAGTGGTGGTCCCTAAGAGCTTCTGACCCTAAGAGAAGGGAAAACCCTAAGTTTCTACCCCGTTTCCTGGTGGGGGGAAAAGAGGAGTCCTGCCCCTGAAGTAGGGGGTAGGAAACCTTCCTGGCTGGTGCCCCAAGGGTTGGGGAGCGAGGCTTCTTTGGATCCGGCCCCTAAGGGGTGAAGGTGAGGCAGTAAGCGCTATAGGAGGACACGGAGGACCAGCTTCTCCCTACACCACACAGAGGCGGCCATGGTGGAAGGGCGGGGGGTAGGAAGGCTGAGGGCGATGGCGGGGGGAGGGGGAGAAATCGTCGAGGCCCGCGCCGGAAGTGAGCAGTCGCTGCCCCTGCCCTCCGCCAATAGCGGCTTCCGCGGTGGCGCTGAGTCTCCAAGGAGTAGGAAGACCACGGCTGACAGGCCTTTTCCCCGACTGCCAATTGCATTGAAGAGAAAAGAGCCCGGTCTGATGGACACCCAGAATGCCCAATCGCATCCCTTTTTTGCTCTCGGGGGGGGGGGGGGCGGGACGGCCGACACCGGGGTTGGGTGGGAGTGCAAGGCGATGAGGAAGGAGAGAGGCTGCGCCTGCGTACACCGATGCGCATGCGCGATGTGGCCCTCTGCCCTCTTCCTCCCTCCTTCTAGAACTTGGTTGGGTGCTGAAACCCAGACGCTCTCCCTGGGTGGCTTTGGGAGACGCGAAGCTTAGCCACGAATTGGCAATTCAGGGAGAGAGAGCGGAGCCCCAACCCTTAAGCAATCAGAGCAAACGCCATCAGATGGTATGGAGCCAGCTCCCAGAGCTGAGAGTGCATCACCTGTGTGTGCTCACGCAAGGGCAGTTATCAGCCAGACTTTGCAAAAAGTGCTTTGACCCACTTATGCAAAACAGATCGTTAGAATCATGCCAGCACTAGCTCTAGCAAAAATTCGCTAAACGATGGAACCATCTTTGTCTTTGAGTATGTGAGACTGACCCATGTCACTGAAGTCATTGTACTCTCATCCGCAATCCAGTGTAGAACGTTCTAAAGTGTTGTGAACGCATTGTACCCTTGAATGCCTGTGAGTGCATTTCTACTTACTGGTTATTCACCTGTGCATCTCAATAGCATTTTCCGTTTTTTCAGGAGTACTGAAGGATTCTCTTATACGGATCCAAAGACATCATATTTCACTATTTTTAATACCTGTTTAAAAAAGAGTTATTACCCAGGCATGGCGGCACGCGCCTGTAGTCCGAGCTATTCGGGAGGCTGACGAAGGAAGATCACTTGAGCCCAGGAATTTGAGGTTGCTGTGAGCCATGATAAGGCCACTGCTCTCTAGCCTGGGCAACAGAGTGAGACCTGGTCTCAAAAAAAAAAAAAAAAAAAAAACCCTGCCTGTTTTACTTTCTGTAAAATGGACACAAGGGGACCTACCTGTCAGCTTTGAGAGAATTATGAGAACTAATGGGTATGAAATCACTATAGAGATACTATATAGAGTTACTCTATAGCTACAGCCAGTCCTATTTATTTTTATACTTGTAATGACTTTTAACATTTTAACTATATATGCTTTTATTGAAATGCTGTGGATGCTCCTTTAATTTGGCTCACTCATTGATTTCTTTACAATCTATATTAGCTGTAATACCTAGGCAAGTAATTTTTGACTTTATGTTAATTATCTATAAAATAAGAGGTGGACTGGCTGATCTCTAAATAACATTCCAGCACTGGAAGTCTGTAGTTCTATTGAGTATCCTTTGTATTCCTTCTAGGTGAAAAGCACTACATTAGCCACTGAAGAATACAAACTTAAGTCACAATTTCTGCGTCAGTGGAAGCAGGCATATAGGTTGGAAAAAACAAAAGTAAGGTGTAGAACACTGTGTCTACATTATGCTTCCATTTGTGTATGGGTTTTTAAAAGTGGGAGCTGGGAAATGTGTATAAATGTATTTGTATCCAGAGATACATAGTCTATCTCTGGAGGCATACACAAAACCCCTGTAATACTGGTTGTCTCTGGGTAGGAGACTGGATGGCTGGGACATGGGATGGAAGAGAGGCTTACATTTTACTGTGTGTGTTTTGATGATTTTTAAATTAAGCACCATGTAAATGTAGTGCTTATTTTTTTAAAATGTGACATAAAAATATTTTGATAGGAAAACTTATTTACCCTTCTCTAGTAGCTTACCTGTTGGTCAGGGTATAGGCTACAGTTCTTATATACATATTAATAAAGCAACAGCTTACATCTATTAAAGGCTTGCTACATGCCAGGCAACAGTCCAAATACTTTACATGTTGTAATTCATTTATACCTTGAGTTAAGTACTATTATCTTCCCCACTTTCCAGATGAAGAAACTGAGGCACAGAGAAGTTCAATAATTTGTTCAGGTCATATGGCTTAGGAAATGTCAGAGCCAGGATCTGAACCCAAAGGGCCTGGCCCCAGACCATGCACACTTTGCCCCCTTCGTCGTACTGCCTTTTTGTTAATACAAAGTAGAAAATGGAGTGGTGATTTGGGAAATTTTAACTTTTCAAAAATAAAAGCATTTTTGCTGTAATTAACTCCAAAAAGCTGATAACACCTTTCTCTAAGTCAGAGTGCCTAGCTCTGTAACGTAATACGTGCTAAATCTTAAATAATCTAAGAAATGATAAATTAAAGTGAATAGGCATTTGGGAGTGGTCAATTCACTGATTCATTATGAGAAAAGCTTCTGGAAGCTCTGCATTGTCCTCCCATTGCTTCATCTGTGTCAGTGTCAGCATTTGCCCCCAGCAACGTAAGAGCAGAAGCTTGTTTTTGACATTCATCCTTTTTTCTCCCAGATTCAATCAGTTAGTAGAGACCTTTTGACTTTTTTGTTAGAAACGTCTCTGGAATTTGTTCCTTCCTTCTGGCCAATGCTATGTATTATATATACACACATGTATATGTATCTCCTTAGGGATTACATGGATTCCAATCCATTCAAAATCCTGCTACTTTTCTAAGTTTCTTGAACTACCCTCTCAGAAACTTTCTGAATTCTCCAAAATCCTTCATAATCTTATCTGATCCACACCTACCTAATCAACATAATCTCCCATGACTTATTTTTTTTAACTTTTAGATTATTCTGTATTTTAAAACAAATGGTTTAGGTAATAAAAATTCATTATTACAATTCCAACATTAATGTAGAAATGAACCCTCTTCCCCCCCATGTCCCCATCCAATCTCACTTCTCCTGAGTCATCAGTATCACCAATTTGTTGTATATCCTTCTCTACTTTTTCAAATATATATGAAGACATATCCACAGTTTTTTGCTTTGGTTGCTTGTTTTGTTTAGTTTTTTAACAAAAATAAGATTGTGTCCTACATATTCTGCTTCTTGCTTTTTAAAATAAACATTGTATCCTGGCCAGAGTTTTTTAAAATTAAAACAGGGAGATCTGCTTCATTCTATTTAATAGCCTCCTCCTCTCCTCTGGAGAACTTTAGGTCTTTCCTGATCCTGTCCCCATCTAGCTGATCCCCAGAACAAAGGACCTTCTACCTTGCATAAAAGGCAATTGGGGTTATAAACTGCAACCCACCCTGCCTAGAAAGCAATTGGGGTTACAAATAGCAAGGTTGTAGGGCGTTACAGTTATGATTAATAAGAATCATAATAATAAGGCCCCAGAATCAAGAAAAACAAAAGGATTCACAATGCTGCAGAAAGTTTCTCCATCAAAGAAAGAACAACCCAACACCGAATGATACTGAATGGGTTTTGGGTTGTGACAATGAAGGAATTTCCCTACTTCAGATAGAACGATGAATTAGTGAAAAGGATTGGGATGAAGACTAGAAAGGCATGCTTATCATATCTATAGGAAACATAAGGCTAAGACTGCCAGTTAATAGACTGGAGTACCAGATTACATTGAAAAAGTTCTTGACAGAATAAAAGAATGAACTAAATATAATAATAAGATATTTAATAATGATAAATGTGCTTATGTATATACCTAGGCCTTATTCTAGAATGTATTTAAGGCAAATAAGATAAATAAGAGTTCTTGTAATTAATTTTTAAAAATTAGTGAAGGGGCTAGGCAAAGATTTCTTTTCTTTTCTTTTTCTTTTTTTGGAGATAGGATCTCGCCCAGGCTAGAGTACAGTGGTACCGTGATAGCTCACTGTACCCTCAAACTTCTGGGCCTCAAGTGATCTGCCTGTCTAAGCCTCTTGAGTAGCTAGGAATACAGGGGTGTACCACCACACCTGGCTAATTTTTAAATAAAATTTTTGTAGCGGTGGGTCTCGCTATGTTGCTCAGGTTGGTCTTCAACTCCTGGCCTCAAGCAATCCTCCTGCCTTGGCCTCCCCAAGTGCTGGCATTATTAAAAAATTACTTGGCTATGGTGGTGCACACCTGTAGTCCTAGCCACTCAGGAGGCTGAGGCAGGAGGATTGTTTGAGCCCAGGAGTTCAAGGCTGCAGTGAGCTATGATTGTGCCACTGCACTCCAGCTTGGGTGACAGAGCAAGACCCTGTTTCTAAAAAAAAAAAAAAAAACAAAAAAACCCAAAAAGAGCCATTCCATTTACAATATCATCTACAAAGCAAAATATCTAGGAATAAATTTTAACATGGAGGTGAAAGACTTGCATGTACACTGAAAACTACAAAATGTTGCTGAAAGAAATTAAAGAAGTCCTAAATAAATGAAGATATCCTATGTTCATAGGTTGAAGACTTAATATTGTTAATATGTCAGTACTACCGAAAGCAATATACAGATTCAATACAATCTCTATCAAAATTCCAGCAGCCTTTTTTTGCAGAAATGGAAAAGCCAATCCTGAAATTCATATGGAATTGCGAGGGTTCCTAAACATCATAACAATCTTGAAAAAGAACAAGGTCAGAGGACTCACACATCCTGATTTCAAAATTTATTATTACAAAGCTACAGTATTGAAAACAGTATGGTGCTGGCATAAAAATAGACATATGAATCAATGGAATAGAACTGAGAGTCCAGTAATAAACCCATATATCTGTGGCCAGTTGATATTTGGCAAGGGTGCCTAGTCACTTCAAGGGGGGAAAGAACAGTCTCTTCAACAAATAGTGCTGGAACGACTGGATTTCCACATGCGAATGAATGCAGTGGAACCCCCTACCTCATACCATATACAAAAATCAACTCAAAATGAATTGACAACCTAAATATAAGAACTAAAACCAGGCCGGGCGCGGTGGCTCACGCCTGTAATCCTAGCACTCTGGGAGGCCGAGGCGGGTGGATCGCTCAAGGTCAGGAGTTCGAGACCAGCCTGAGCAAGAGCGAGACCCCGTCTCTACTAAAAAATAGAAACAAATTATCTGGCCAACTAAAAATATATATAGAAAAAATTAGCCAGGCATGGTGGCGCCTGCCTGTAGT
>CM052444.1:39027387-39080878 GCA_028533085.1 Varecia variegata
TACAGGCATGCGCCACCATGCCCGGCTAATTTTTTCTATATATATATATTTTAGTTGGCCAGATAATTTCTTTCTATTTTTAGTAGAGACGGGGTCTCACTCTTGCTCAGGCTGGTCTCGAACTCCTGACCTCGAGCGATCCACCCGCCTCGGCCTCCCAGAGTGCTAGGATTACAGGCGTGAGCCACCGCGCCCGGCCAGGAGCAAATTTTAAATCCACCTCTCAGAGAATTTGGGGCTAGGATTTAAGGGTTTTCTAGTGGAGATCCTTGACTGTTTGAAGTGTGCAGGGTGAAGTCATGGGATAAGGAGATAAAGAAACTGCATTCTCATGCTAATTTGGTTCCTCCATGGTGGCCTTCAAACTAGTTGGAAACAAAAGCCTTATGATTCCAACTTCAGGAAATTTTAGGTTGTAATGCAGTGGCCCACTTCTGTAATCTTAGCACTTTGGGAGGCCAAGGTGGGAGGATCACATGAGACCAGCAGTTTGAGACCAACCTGGGCAACATGGCCAGACCCCATTTCTAGAAAACAATTAAAAAGTAAATAAGGGCCGGACGCGGTGGCTCACACCTGTAATCCTAGCACTCTGGGAGGCTGAGGCGGGTGGATTGTTTGAGCTCAGGAGTTCGAGACCAGCCTGAGCAAGAACGAGACCCTGTCTCTACTAAAAATAGAAAAGAAATTAGCTGGACAACTAAAAATATATATAGAAAAAATTAGCCGGGCATGGTGGCACATGCCTGTAGTCCCAGCTACTCGGGAGGCTGAGGCAGAAGGATTGCTCGAGCCCAGGAGTTTGAGGTTGCTGTGAGCTAGGCTGACACCACAGCACTCTAGCCCAGGCAACAGAGTGAGACTCTGTCTTAAAAAAAAAAAAAAAACTAAATAAGATTCACTCTCTCTGTCTGTCTTTGAGCTAGGATGTTGATCTTCTCCTACATTCTGACTCAGGAGGTACAATAACTAGTGTCCCAAGCTTAAGATTCCTGGTGGAGAGAGCAGTTGCAGAGCAGAACACAAAGGAGCAGGACATTGGCAGAGACCAACCCCTAAGAGACTTAGAGTCCAGTGAGAAGGGTAGGTGGTGCAGTTCATTTCTCCCGTCCCCCAACATCTCTGGCAGGCAGTGGGCTCCCAAGCTCCTAGCGTGCTCTTCTACCCTCATAAGCCCCAAAGCTGCTGTCACCAGTGAACTGGGAGCTTCTTGAGGATGAAGCACCAGGCTGCCGGCACCCTAGAGGTCACCTCCCCACACTGCAGACCCGAGCTGAGACCGCAGTTACCATATTGCTTCTCCACCTATTATGCACCTTTGTCCTCCCCAGGGGGCTTCATCTCCCTCAGTTTTTGTCTCCCTCATTCCCACACAAACATTTCCCAACTTCAGCCTAGACTGCAGGAGCCACAGGAAGCCGGTGGGTCCCAGGGGATCTGCGTGACCCCAGAGTCTGGACATTCTGGGTGGGCTGCCTTCTAGAGAGGGGGACAGAGATGACCAGAGTGCCAGCTTTCTTCCATTCAGACCCTTTTCCTCCCCTCCTCCTGCCCTGCCCGTGGATGCTGAGAGACGGTTGAGCCAGGGCTTGCAGGAACTGCTTTTCCTCTCAGTTGGTGCATGCACTACACCAGGGCTCCCATAGAGTGTGGGGCTCAAGCCTTTCCGGACTTTTTTTCTCCCCTTGCCTTCCCCCACCTGCAGCTGCTGAGACAGACAATTGAGCCACCCTGCCGAGGCTTCCACAGAGAGTGGGGGCCAGGCCTTTCCCCTGGGAGATGTGCAGTGAACTAAGGGGTGCTCAGACTGTGAGCTCCCTGCCTGCTGGCCTTCCCTGGTGCCACTTGCCTGGTGACTCCATCAGGACGGGGCATGCCCCAAGGTAGAGGGACATCGAACCTGTGTGGGCACCCCATGGGCAACTCAGGACCAGCGTGTTTCTCTCTGGTATGGTGAGGGATTGATCTTGGGGACCCAGAGGTAGGCCCAAAGGTCAGATCCTGTACCCCCAGGTCTCAGTCACATTGCTTGGGGGCAAGGAGGGGAGATTTGTGATTGGGTAAGGCCACTATGGCCCCTCCCTGGTGGCTTTGCCTGGAAGCTGGGAGCAGACCTTTGACCCTTGCTGAAACAGATACCTTGCCAGCTTTAGTGGAGACTTAGGGCAAGCTCACCCAACTCAGTCCTGCTGAGTCCCCCCCAACACCCACTGCTGCTATGGCAAAGAATAAGGACTCACCTGAAGTTCCAGGGCCCCACCCAACCCCTGGGGCAATCAAGTGCTTCTCCTGAGGGACTAGGGGTGGTCACAGGACCCAAAAGTAACAGTGCAGCTTGTTCCTTTTGGCAAGAGCCACCTACTGACCGGGGGCGGGGGTGTCAATTCACACACCCTTTACAGCATTTACTGATGCAATCATACATGATATAGTTGAATTTCACCCACAAGCACCACCCACTGTCCCAGAGATTAAACTGGGAATGCCATTATCTAAAGAAAATCCAAAAATAAGAAGCAAAAGGTGCTCCAGATGAGAAGAAATCAGCATAAGATCTCTGGATACAAGAAATCAGAGTAAAAGGACACCCCCCAAAAAGAAAACAATAATTCCATACCAATGGAAACCAACCAAAATGAGAATATTGAAATGACTGATAAAGCATTTCTTTTTTTTTTTTTTTTTTTTGAGACAGAGTCTCACTCTGTTGCCCAGGCTAGAGTGAGTGCCATGGCATCAGCCCAGCTCACAGCAACCTCAAACTCATGGGCTTAAGCGATCCTACTGCCTCAGCCTCCTGAGTAGCTGGGACTACAGGGATGCGCCACCATGCCCGGCTAATTTTTTCTATATATATATTTTAGTTGGCCAGATCATTTCTTTCTATTTTTAGTAGAGACGGGGTCTTGCTCTTGCTCAGGCTGGTCTCGAACTCCTGAGCTCAAGCAATCCTCCCGCCTCAGCCTCCCAAGTGCTAGGATTACAGGCGTGAGCCACCTCACCCGACCGTTCTCAGTCTTCTTAAACAGAATATGGCCAGCCTAGAATTTTGTATCCTGTAAAATAAAGTTTCCATATGAGGGAGAAATAAAAGACTTTCTCAAACAAGCAAACACTGAAGGATTTTGTCAAGACCAGACCTGCCCTGCAGGAAGTACTCATATCTGCATTATACCCTGATCAGCACAACAGACACCTCCAGTGTAAAACCACCCAAATGCTAAAGTTCAGAGCCCAATTACCACCACAATGGCTCAGGAGGTAAAATAAAGCAAGAAAGCTCTACTCAACAGGATGAACAGAAATCCACTCTCCTTGTCAACACTTTCAATAAATGTGAATGGCTTGAACTTCCCACTGAACAGACACAGGCTGGCTGAATGGATAAAACAATACAAGCCAAGTATCTGCTGTCTCCAGGAAACACATCTAACCCAAAAGGACTCATTCAGACTCAAGGTGAAGGGATAGAAAACAATATTCCATGCAAACGGAAACCAAAAAAAAGCTGGTGTAGCCATTCTCATATCGGATAACACAGACTTCAAATCACCAAAAGTGAAGAAAGACAAAGACAGTCATTATATAATGGTGAAGGGAACAACTCAACAAGAAGATATAACAATCCTAAATATCTATGCCCCTAACATGGGGGTGCCCAGATTCATAAAGCAAATACTACTTGATCTAAACAAAATAATAAACAACAGCATTGTAATAAATAGCTGAGGACTTCAACACCCCACTGACAGATCCTCCAAGCAGAAAATAAACAAAGAAACAGTGGATTTAAACAGGACTCTAGAACAAATGGGCCTAACAGACATTTACAGAAAACCCAAAACTACTGAATACACACTCTTCTCATCAGCTCATGGACCATTCTCTAAGATTGATCACATCCTAGGCCACAAAACATGTCTCAACAAATTTTAAAAAATAGAAATTATACCATGTATCTTCTCAGACCACAGTGTAATAAAATTAGAAATCAATTCCAACAGAAACACTCAACTCTACACAAAGTCATGGAAATTAAACAATCTATTGAATGATTATTGGGTCAAGGAGGAAATTATGATGGAAATCAAAAGATTCTTCAAACTAAATGAAAAAGGAAACACAAATTTACGAACATCTGTGGACTTCTGCAAAAGCAGTCCTAAGAGGAAAATTCATAGCCTTAAATGCCTATGTCCAAAAGACAGAAAGATCACAAATCAGCAATCTTATGAATTGTCTCAAGGATTTGGAAAAGGAAGAGCAAACCAATCCCAAACCCAGCAGAAGAAAAGAAACAACTAAGGTCAGAGCAGAGCTAAATGAAATTGATTCCAGGCTGAGCATGGTGACTCACACCTGTAATCCTAGCACTCTGGGAGGCCGAGGCAGAAGGATCACTTAAGCTCAGGGGTTTGAGAGCAGCCCGAGCAAGAGTGAGACCCTGTCTCTACAAAAAATAGAAAAAGTTAGCTGGGTGTGGTGACACACACCTGTAGTCCCAACTACTTGGGAGGCTGAGGCAGGAGGATCACTTGAGCCCAGGAGTTTGAGGTTGCTGTGAGCTAGGCTGATGCCATGGCAGTCAAGCCTAGGCAACAGAGTGAGACTCTGTCTCAAAAAAAAAAAAAAAAATTGATTCCAAAAGAATTATACAGAAGATCAATGAAACAAAAAGTTGGTTCTTTGAAAAGATAAACAAAATCAATAGGCAAAATCAATAGGCCTCTCACTAGATTAACCAGAAACACCAGAAACAGAAAAGAAAGGACCCTAATAAGCTCAATCAGAAATGAAAAAGGAGAGGCCAAGGCAGGAGGATCGCTCGAGGTCAGGAGTTTGAGACCAGCCTGAGCAAGAGCAAGACCCTGTCTGTACTAAAAATAGAAAGAAATTAGCCAGACAACTAAAAATATATAGAAAAAATTAGCTGGGCATGGTGGCACAGGCCTGTAATCCTAGCACTCTGGGAGGCCGAGGCGGGCGGATCGTTTGAGCTCAGGAGTTTGAGACCAGCCTGAGCAAGAATGAGACCCCGTCTCTACTAAAAATAGAAAGAAATTATATGGACAGCTAAAATATATATAGAAAAACTAGCTGGGCATGGTGGCACATGCCTGTAGTCCCAGCTACTTGGGAGGCTGAGGCAGGAGGGTTGCTTGAGCCCAGGAGTTTGAGGTTGCTGTGAGCTAGGCTAATGCCATGGCACTCTAGCCTGGACAACAGAGCGAGACTCTGTCTCAAAAAAAAAAAAAAAAAGAAAAACCAAAGCAATTTATGTAACCAAAATGTTTGTACCCCCATAATATTCTGAAATAAATAAATAAATAAGAGGTAAATATAAGTAAGGTGTTTCCCTGAGTTCTGTGAGCCACTTTGGCAAATTAATTAAATTTGAAGAAAGGGTCCTAAGAGCCCCAATTTATAGCTGGGCAGTGAGAAGCACAGGCCACAATCTGGAGCTTGCAATTGGCATTTAAAGTGGGGGACAGTCTTGAACTGAGCCCTGAATCTTCAAAATCTGATGTTATTTCCAGGTTTGTAGTGTCAGAATCAAATTGAAATGAGAGTACACACAGCTGGTGTCCACTGGAGAATCTGCTGGAGAATTGCTTGGTTTGTCAGAAGTATGTTGGTTGTGTCAGAGTAGAAAGTAGGAAAAACAATTTGATTTTTCCTATATCTACAGTTCTTCTTGAAATATTTCTGTATGCTTGAAGTGACTTCAAACTTTTAAAATTTCAAAAAGAAACCTGTGAGATATCACTAAGCACTTTCTAGAGTAGCTGCAGTTTACAAGACTGGCAATATCAAGTGTAGGTGAAAATGTGCTCTCATGTATTGCTGGACACAAAGAAAATTAGGTAAAGTACTGTAGGGTCCAAGGGGAAACTTCCCTTTCACCCTCTGAAGGCTTGCTGAAAATCAACTGACAACAAGACGGATTAATAGGAGAAAAAGCATACAGATTTTATCCATAGCATGGGGAATTGCAGGAGAATTACTACCCAATAACCCAATGGAGTACAAAAGCTTATATACCCTTCTTCATAGGGGAGGGGAGAGATGGGCATGTAGATAATTCATTTGAGGGGCAGTAAATGATTATTAGGGAGAAGGAATGGACCTGAGAGATAGAAATTAACTTGTAAATTATTCTCTGTGAAAGTTGAATGGTCTCAGAAGCAGGTGTTATCTTGTGGAAAAAGTTCCTCCAGGTGTAGTTGCATTCCTCATTCTTCAGTCTTCTTTTTTTGTTTTAAGAGACAAGTTCTCCTTCTGTCACCAAGGCTGGAGTGCAGTGTTCAGATCATATCTCACTGTAACCTTGACTTCCTGGGCTCAACGGATCCTCCCACCTCAGCTTCCCAAGTAGCTGGGACTACAGGCACACATGGCCACGCCTGGGTAATTTTTCTTTTTTTAGACATGGGGGTCTTGCTATGTTGCCCAGGCTGCTCTTGAACTTCTGGCCCCAAGCTATCCTCCTGCCTCAGCCTCTGAGAGTGCTGGGATTACAGGCAGGAGCCACTGTGCCTGGCCTCCTCAGCATTCTTTTCTGCAATAGATAATGAGATTTTTTGGGGAGGACATAGGAAGGTAATTCTGTTCCTTTTGGAAAGAATCTTTCTTTGTCAGATAAGGAAATTCCAGAGATAATCTCTCCCTGAGTTTGGGGGGAAGGAACAAGAGAGAGTTAGAGTGACCTTGATTCTGATGCATCTTATAAGGCCTCAGCATGGTAAAGTGCCAGTCTTTGGGGTATTGCTTTCTGAGCCCCAGCAGTACTTTGGTAAATTGTTGAGCAGTACCTACCAAAGATAAGCAATTGTCTATCCAATGACACAGCAATTCCACTCTTAAGTATATAGCCAAGAGAATAAGTACGTATGTCCATTAAAAGGCTGGTATAAGAATGTTCATAGCAGCATTGTTTATTATAATCAACAACTAAATACAATCTAAAATCCCATCAACAGTAGAAAGGATAAATAAATTGTAGCTATATTCATACAATGGAATATAATATAGCAGTAAAAAATACAAACTCCATTACTCCCAGAACATTGGATTCATCTCACAGACATAATGTTCATTGAAGGAATCCAGATACACTAAGCACATATTACGTGATTTTATGTATATGGATTTCAAGAATACTAAACCTTATCTATGCTGGCAAGTGCCTTTAGTTCTAAGGATTTCACGGCCAGTCTGGGCAATATAGTGAGATCCTATCACTTAAAAGGAAACTCAAAATTCATCTATGCCAATAAAAGAAAGAATAATGATTACTTCTGAGAGGTTGAGGGTTGGGGAGATAGTGACTGGAAAGGGACATGAAAAACCCTCTGAGGTGCCAGGAAAATTCCTATCTTTTTTTGGGTGATGGTTATATGAGTGTATACATATGCAGAACTGTATTAAGCTGTACACTTCATTATATGTATATTTTACCTTGATTTTTTAAAATGGAGGAAATAAAACTAAACTGAGATACCACTTTTTATTTGTGAGGTTTACAAAATCCCAAAGTTTGAAACCACTGTTGTCAAAGTTCAGGGGAATTAGTCACACTCATGCATTGCTGGTATGCAAGTTGTTAAACCCCATATGGGGGCAATTTGGAATAAATACAAAAAGTACAAATGCATATTATATCCTTTGACTCACAAATCCCACATCTAGGAGTTTATCTTGCAGATATACTACATGGAACATGATACAGATATGAGATTACATATTAGGTATGAGATTAAACCTTATGGCATTGTATATAATAGGGTAAGATTGAAAATATGTAAATGTCAATCAACTAGGTTAATAGATTATGGCATAGCCACAAAATTAATATTATGCATCTGCAAAAAAAAGGAAGTGAAGGAAATAAAAATATTTTACCCCAAAATATACTTCTTTGACATAATTTGAGATGGCTGTTTACAGGACCTACAAGCAAGTAGTCCTGCAACGTTGTCTTTTGTTGGGGAGATTTGCATTTGTAGAGAAAATCTGCATTGATGCAGCCAGGTTTTCTCTGAAGACTGCCCTAGTACAGATCTAGGAAAGAGTAACTGAGAGTCTGACACCTTTAAAGGTCTGAAAGAAACATTTGCCATCTATTTTCTCTGAGGGCTGCCACCTGTGAGATTTCATCCACATCAACCACCTTTACTAGCCAGGTTTCCTCTTCCCTCTGCTCCCATAACCTGTTTTGCCATGATCCAAGCCCCATTCTTTCTGCAACCTCAAGATTGTATATAAGCTTCTGAACCCCACTGAGAGGTTGGGGTAATCACTCTGTTGTTCTCCCGCCTTTTGCAAGTTAATAAATTTGTATGTCTTTTCTCCCATTAATCTCCTTTTGTGAGTTGATTTTTCAGCAAACCTTAGAGGACAAATGGAAAGCTTTCCTTTGGTCCCTACAGAAGCTCTTTTCAAACTGATGAGAAAAGAAAATAACTTTTATCTGAGAAATGAAAGTCCTTTAAATTATCAAGCCAAGAGAGACGTTAAAATGAGACCTCAATCATGTCCTACTCCCTTGCCCTTTGAGCTATGTATTCATCTCTTGAAACTGCTTGCCGTTGCCACAAGTAGCTATAAATTAACCTAATAATACCACACTGGACACTGTAGCCCATACCTTATAGCTTAACAATGTATAGCCAATCACTAATCAGTGTTATTTCTGTAAACCAGTGGGAGTTCCTAACAACTTTGTATCAGCCCACCCTCATCCCCCTATTTTGCCTTTAAAAAGCCACTTATGGCCGGGCGCGGTGGCTCACGCCTGTAATACTAGCACTCTGGGAGGCCGAGGGGGGAGGATCGTTCGAGGTCAGGAGTTTGAGACCAGCCTGAGCAAGAGTGAGACCCCCGTCTCTACTAAAAATAGAAAGAAATGATCTGGACAGCTAAAAATATATAGAAAAAAATTAGCCGAGCATGGTGGCACATGCCTGTAGTCCCAGCTACACGGGAGGCTGAGGCAGTAGGATTGCTTGAGCCTAGGCGTTTGAGGTTGCTGTGAGCTAGGCTGACGCCATGGCACTCTAGCCCGGGCAACAGAGCGAGACTTTGCCTCAAAAAAAAAAAAAAAAAAAAAAATCCACTTGTAACTGCTGCCAATAGAAGTGTACATTCAGGGCAACTTGTATCTGTGCTCCTGGGTTGCAATCCTCAAGCTTAGCCCAGACAAACTTTGCTTACAATAATCTTGCCTCAACTTCTTCCTTTTAGGTCAACACTAATATGGAAAAAGTTCCAAGATATATTATTAAATAAGCTAAGCAAGATGCTACCTTTCATGAAAGAAAAGGGGAAACATAATATATATGTATGTTTCTTCTCACATAAAAAAAGTTATTAATAGGAAGGACCAAAATAAGTTAATTAAAGGACTTCTATGTATGTGGATATAGATGAGAAAGGGGTAGATGTGAGAGAAACTTCTATTGTGTAGCTTTTTATACTTTTAAATTTTTATTTATTTTTAATTTTTTTTAGAGATGGGGTCGCTTTATTACCCAGGCTGGAGTACAGTGATCACTCACTGCAGCCTGGAACCCCTCCTGCCTCAGCCTCCCAAGTAGCTGGAATTGCAGGCTCACGCCATCACACCAGGCCAATTTGTCTCTTTTTTTGTAGAGACAGGGTCTTGCTCTTGCTCAGGCTGGTCTTGAACTCTTGAGCTCAAGGGATCCTCCCGCCTCAGGTTCCCAAAGTGCTAGGATTATAGGTGTGAGCCACCACACCTGGCTCACAGTTACTTTTATATACAGCTATTGCTAGCCATTCCCATGTAGGAATAGGTTAAAGGAATATTCTGCCACTGTCTAAGCTGACTCATCCAGCATTGTGACAGGGACAGATCAGTGTCTGTAATAATATGAACATATCCTATATGCTGAGCACTGGAAGCACGTGGTTAGTAGAGGAAAAACAAGGTTTGAAGTACACAGAGCCAGAGACTAGGAAAATTCTTTCATTTTCCAATCACTGATGCCTAGTTGAAGCAGACGTTCTCTTCTATCAGGAATATACTTGGTTATATAATGCATATCATTATAAACATATTTTTTCTTTTTTGATGAAAATTGTGCAAAATATAACTTATCAGAACTCTTATGTTTGTAGGGCATATACCTGTACCAGTATTACAAATGGCAAGTTTGTGCATGCAGTTGCATGTTGTATGCATCCCACTTATTGATAAAAAATAAACTTCATTTAATTTGACTCAACAAAAGACTGAATTATCTTTCTTTTCCCTCCATAGAAAATATTATAAAATCATTGTCCTATGAAATGGCAAAGAATATGCAACAAGAAAAGTAGCAAGTAATATTATAGACATGTCAGACAGTTAATAAAGATACTGTTATTTTTTTCTAGATTTTGAGATGTCTGGATATTTGTCAGCTTTTTGAAATTTGTAATTTGGGCCAGTGCGGTGGTGTGTGCCTGTAGTCCCACCTACTTGGGAGGCTGAGGAGGGAGGATCCCAGGAGTTTGAGGCCAGCCTGGGCAACATAGTGAGACCTCCCATCTCTAATTAAAAAAAAAAAAAAAGAAATTTGGGCCAGGTGCAGTTGTTCACACCTGTAATCCTAGCACTCTGGGAGGTCGAGGCAGGAGGATTACTTGAGCTCAGGAGTTGGAGACCAGCCTGAGCAAGAGTGAGACCCTGTCTTTACAAAAAATAAGAAAAAAAAGCCAGGCATCATGGGCATGCCTGTAGTCCCAGTTGCTCAGGAAGCTGAAGAAGGAGGGTCGCTTAAGCCCAGCAGTTTGAGGTTGCTGTGAGCTACCATGACCCCACTGCACTCTACCCAGGGCAACAGAGTAAGACCCAGTCTCGAAAAAGAAAAAAAAAATGAAGAGAAATTTGTAATTTGTTGTAATTTCTTTTCACATTGTAATTAAATATTTCATAAGTAATTCTGTATTCTTTTTCCTAAAAAAGACACACCAAACTGTGTAAGCTCCAGGTCCCACAAAACTTGGATCCACCCTGGCTCAGGGCCAGCTGCAGAGGGACTTTGAGGAGACAGTAAACCTGCCTAGTGGAGTCTGTAGATAGAAATACCGTGTTCCATGTGATATAATCCTCCTCTTCCCCATATCCTGTATGAAATCTTTAGTAAAATCGGTAATTTTCACTTTAAAATTTAACAGAGAACAAGGCGGAAAAGGCTTGGATTAAGAGCAGCAATGTGAGAAGAACTGTGTGGGTGGAGGGGGGGGTGTTTGTGTGGCAGCAAGTCGAGTAATAGCCAGTTGTGTGACAGGTGTGGGGAGGTGACAGTCCTGCTCTCTGCACTCCTCAGTCTGTGCCTGGAGGATTCTGCGGCAGAAAGGAAGGCAGGTTGTCAAAGGGAAGGAGACAAACCTGCAGGCGCTCACCCAGGATGATAAAAAGAAATCAGATCTTGGAGAATCTCTAAAGATACTACTTACAGATGGTCTTTCTTTTTTTTTTTTTTTTTTTTTTTTTTTGAGACAGAGTCTCGCTCTGTTGCCTGGGCTAGAGTGAGTGCTGTGGCGTCAGCCTAGCTCACAGCAACCTCAAACTCCTGGGCTCAAGCGATCCTACTGCCTCAGCCTCCCGAGTAGCTGGGACTACAGGCATGCGCCACCATGCCTGGCTAATTTTTTGTATATATATATTTTAGTTGGCCAGATAATTTCTTTCTATTTTTAGTAGAGACGGGGGTCTCACTCTTGCTCAGGCTGGTCTTGAACTCCTGACCTCGAGCGATCCACCCGCCTCGGCCTCCCAGAGTGCTAGGATTATAGGCGTGAGCCACCGCGCCTGGCCTCAGATGGTCTTTGAGTTATGATTTTTCAACTTTACGAAAGTACTTACATAAGCCATTGTTTTTCAAACAGTATTCAGTAAATTATGTGAAATGTTCAACACTCTATTATAAAATAGGCTTTGTGTAAGATGATTTTGTCTGACTATAGGCTAATGTAAGTGTTCTGAGCACATTTCAGGTAGGTTAAGCTGAGCTATGACGTTTGGTAGGTTAGGTGTATTAAATGCATTTTTGATTCAAACAAATAGTATTTTCAACTTACTTAGGGAGGGTTTCTTGGGACATAACTGCATTGTAGTTCAAGGAACATCTGTAGTGATGTTATAGTGCTCAGACTCCAATATGGAGGGGTGGAGACGCAGGCATCGTTGTTGGAAGAGATAGGAGACATCTGCATAGTTAGAAAGGTGGGTGCTAGGACCAGCCCAAGAGGTGGGAGGACCAATTGGCTTTTCTATAAATGTAAAGGGAATTTATATTAAATATCCAATGTCAAACAATTGATAATTCACATTGGAATGATGTTCATCAAATGTTAACAATGACTATTTTGATATCAGAATTTTAGGAGATATAAAATTTGATCTCTGTACTTTTTTGTCTAAGTGTGTGTTATTTCTAAGAAATGATAATGTCATTAGTCTTTTTTAAAAGCCTCTATTAGATATATCTGGTCTCCAAAGTCCTGATTCAACTACTGAAATACCTCTACCCTTGCTTCTTCTCTCAACTATCACACAAGTGGATTTAGGTCATCCCAAGTTTCACAGTGTGTATAAAAACTCATCTCCAAGCTTAACAAAACAAAGGATCTAACAAGATGCACCTTCCAGCCAGGTATGCATCTGTAGTCCTGGCTCAGGAGGCTGAGGTGGGAGGATCATTTGAGCCCCCGGAGTTTGAGACCTGCCTAGAAAACAGTGAGACCCCTGTCTCTAAAATAAAAACAAACAAAAAAGGATGCACCTTCCTTAGATGGCAGTTTTAGGGGCAAGCCCCCTTTTCCATAAATAAAATTATTCCCTCAAAAGGAATTCTGATGGTCGAAATATCTCGATCTTCTTATATTAGGAAGAATATTCTAATTACAGCAGTTTAAAAATAGAATGGTCTTAGTTCCAAGTCCCTGAAAGTTTTCCAATAGAAAATGGAAGATCACAGATATTTTAAAAAGAATTTCAGCCCTGGTAGGCAGTTGGATGGCATAGCCTCTGCTCTTTCTCCCAACACAAAGATTTTTATTTACTTATTTCATTTTATTTTTATTATTTTTGTTTTTTGAGACAGCATCTTGCTCTGTTGCCCCAGGTAGAGTGCAGTGGCATCACCATAACTCACTGCAACCTCAAACTCCTGGGCTCAAGTGACATTCTTGCCTCAGCCTCCTGAGTAGCTGGAACTACAGGTGCCCACCATGATACCTGGCTGCCTCCCAGAGTGCTAGGATTACAGGTGTGAGCCACCATGCCCAGCCTCACAAAGATTTTTACATCTTACTACTATCTCTCATTGAAAGTTCCAATCATATGCTGCATTGCACTTCCAACTGTTCTCTGGACATCAGCACCTCCTTATATCTAGCATTATGGTTTGTATAACTCATACTCTTAATAATACAAACACCTAGTTCTTACTACCTGCCAGTCAGTGTTCTAAGCATGTAACAGAAAGAATTAAGTCATGTAATCCTCAAAACAAGCCTATGAGGTAGGTCTTATTATGATCATTCCCAACTTACAGACAGAAAACTGAGGGCAGAGAGAAGTTGAGTAGTTGCCCAAGGTTCCATGAATTATGAGTGGCAGAGCTGGGATTTGAATCCAGGCAGGCTGTCTCCACAGTCCAGCCTCTTAACCAACACTGCACTGCCTCTCACTTGATAGAGGTGTGTAATTGTGCCGGTTCTGAACACTGAGATCTACATGCTATTTTGGCCAAGTTTTTGCCTGCTGGGAGTTTGGTAGGCTGAGACAAAACAAGCTGACCTGATCATAGGACACGTAACAGCCAAAGTACACTATATGCAGTCCATATTTGGAAGCCAAAGGCAATCAGTACTACTGGGGTAGTTGCATCAAGTCCAGAAGGGGTGCCACAGTGATTAACAGATACGCTTGATTAAATATGGAATCTTCACTTTCAGAAACTTCTTAAAGGGCAACCAGCCCAACCACTTGCTCACAGTGCCCGTGTATGTGGTATGGAAGTGGGTGGCTGGGGTCTTTTCCTATCTGGAACCGCTCACTGCTTCTCTAACCTTGGCTTTGAGCTACAGTCAAGCAGGTTCTTCCCCACTCCCACCCCCAAATTTCCCCTTTTCCTGGTAGAATTTGGTCTGGGAGCAGGTATGGGGTGTGGTCTTATCTTCCTTGAGAGCACCCTTGCCTTTGCTTTGTGCAACACCAAATTCGTCCGCATCCAGACCCTTTGCCCAGGTGGTAAACACCTCACATGGAATCTGACTTGTGTTCCAACCCAAAGAGATTAAATCTCCCTGGACAGCATTATTTTTCTATGGTTAATTTATTTATTTTTATAGCTCATGCAACTTAATTAAAAAATGACTTTGAGACTACTAAACTGGCTTCTGCGGCTAAATTAGATTCCATGCATCTGTCCTGAAAGGTATAAATCTTTCAAAAAAAAATAATGATTACTAAATGTAGTGCTATGATAAATAAATTACCCAAGCCCTTTGACGCAGGGAAAAGAGCGGGTGGGGGAGGAGGTTATTTGTCTGTTTCAGCTGTTTTTTCCAGGCCCTGGCCTTGTGCTGGCTAGTTAGGCTGGGAAGCCCTCCCACCCCCGGCTAAGGTGCCTTCCTAGCCAGCCCCCTCCAGGGGTGTCACGTGGGCTAATGAGATAATGTACGTGCAAGCCTTTATCAACTCCAAGGCACAACTGAATGCCAATTATTGTGATTATTCTTATGCTCCAGGGAAACCCTCTTGCCCCCACCCCTCCCAAACCTACCAGGCGGGACAGCCCGGGGAAACTCGGAGAGGCCAGCCCGCCCCTTCCCTATGGGCGGGGGTTCCTGGCACACATCAGTCTCCCTGGCCTGGGGGGAGGGGCTTTATTGCCACCCTCCCGCCCCCAGTAATGGCTTTCCCAGTCCTTCCTGGCTTCTGGGGCCTTCCTCCGGAAGGAAATCTCCTCAGTTCCAGTGAAAGTTCTCGAGCTGCTGAAATCTGCTCCTTGGGCCTCTCCTCGCCCCCGCCCCCGGCCCCCTCCCCTGCTAGTGCCGGCGCTGGAGCCAGGCTGCCCCGGAAGGATCTGACCGGCGATTTCCTAGAATTGTCTTGCTGGAGCTCCTCGGTTGTCCCGCTCCCCACCTCGTCTCAGTTTCCCCTCCCCAGAGCCCAAGTCCCTCTAGATGTCCCAGCCCCCACCCCGATCTACCTTCTTAAGTCCCCCAGTTCTCTTTGTCATAGCCAGTCTCTTCTGGGGCTGTCTGCTACCGGGGAGGAGGAGTTGGGGCACGGGCGTCCATGTGGACACCTGGGCCCACCAGGAAGTTGAGTAGCTGTGGTTGCCAGGGCAACCATCTTTGGTCGGGCCTTCCGGGTGCTATTCACCCCGGCTTGGCTGGTGAGAAGGACTTGACCACGTAGGCTCCCTCTCCCAATAAATCAAGTCTGCCTGGGGCCAAAAAGGGTGGGTAGGAAGCACAAAACAAGAGGAGTCACTGGGAACAATTTATCCTTTCTTCATCCCCAACCGCCACTTGTGTACCAGGCAGCACTGTCACGTAGCCAGACCTCCAAGCTCCCCGTGCTCCCCTACCTCCAGGTCCCACAGGGAGGGCTCCAGGAAGGGCTCCGGGAGGTCGGGGGAGGGGCCTGTCTGCACTTGATGGATGGTCCTGAAGAAATGTCTGGCACTTTCCTTCCCCATGGGGGAGGTGAAGCTGCAGCCACCTCTCCCCCGCATTCCTGCCTGCCTGCCTAGGGCGGGGTGTGAGGGGGTGGCTGGAGCAGGGAAAGGAGGGCCTTTAGCCCAGATAAGAAGCATTTTGCAAACTATCACTCCCATTTGTCTACACTCATGTGGGGAATGGAGGAGCAGGTGGACAATCCCCAAATCTCAAAAAGGACTCCACATGGCTGGGCATAGTGGATGGGCACGGTGTGCCTGTAGTCCCAGCCACTTGGGAGGCTGAGTGGGGAGGATTGGTTGAGCCCAAGAGTTTGAGGCTGTAGTACACTATGATCACACCTTTTAATGACCACTGAACTCCAGCCTGGGCAACACAGGCCGACCCTGTCTCTAAAATTAAAAATTTAAATAAAGAAAAAAAAGGAATCCATATGTTCTCACCCCACTCCAACCCCCTTCCTGGCTCCCAGTCCTCTCCATTCAGTCCACACTAATTATATTATTCCTACTGTATGCCAACCATTGGGTAATATAGCAGTTCTCTGAGTGTGGTACACAGATCTTGGGAATTCCCAAGATTCTTTCAGGGGCTAGATGAGGTCAAACGATTTTCATAATAATACCAAAACATTATTTACCTTTTTGACTATTGACATTTGCATCAGAAGTGCAACAGCAATGGGGATAGAACTGCTGTTGCTTTTTATATTAATAAATCAAGGCAAATTAGGCATCAAATTCGTCATTGTATTCTTCACTACCACACAAGGAAAAGGCCAGTTTCTCTTAAGAATGTTCTTGATAAACCAGTAAAAAATTATTAACATATAAGGGGTTTATTATTGTTATCTTAAATGAGTTAATAAATAAGAATTTGTTTTAATTTCTAATGTGCAAAAATCAATAGATATAACCACATAAACAAAGCTCTTTGGGGCCCTCAATAATTTTTAAGGGTGTAAATGGGTCCTTGGACCAAAAGTGTCAGCACTGCTGGGTCATCCATAAGCTGTAACATGGTCTCCTCAAAGTTGAAGGTGAACTGCAGCCTTTTTCAGACCCTGCATTCCTAGCTTGAGAAGCAAGAGTCTTATTTGAAGTAGAAGGTGGAGAACATGACTGTTTTCTGGCAACCCTCTCTCCCTCAAGAAGAGACACTGTAACTGGAATAAAGATTTTAATGGTCTCTGCCCACAGTGGAAGCAAGGCCTGCGGCCCCTCTGTGCCAGCCGCTCCTCCCCTGTGTGCTGTGTCCACTGTTGGGTGGGTGTGGGGTGGGGTATTGTGGCCCATGTGGGTTAGGCCCAGACATGGACTCCCCACTCCTAGATTTGCCTAGTCTCTTTTCCTATTCCCCCTTGGATGGTTCTTTCCCCTCCCAGTGAAAGTCACAGTGTAGCAAGGTTGAGGGAGGAGGACACAGGCCTGGGGAGGAGGATCAGGAATCCACAGCGCAGCTTGGCCTGAGTCGAGGTGGAGAGCGGGGCAGTGCCTATGTGCGTGTGCCACTGTGTATGACTGTGTGCCTTGGTCCAGCGCTGTGAGCTCGGAGTTCTTCCCCATACCAGTCCTCTCTCAGAGGTTGTATCTGTTGTCTCCACTGGGGTCAGCACACCTGAGCTGTTCAATCCACTTCTCCAATCCTTTGGCAATGATGGGGCTGCTGTGGGTGAGGCTGAGGCCTGGCACCTCTCTGTCACCTCTGGCACAGGGTAGGGAGGTGTGGCAGAAACACAGGGACAGGAGGGAAGGAAGGTCAGCCTCGGGTGCTACTACCCTGCTCTCCCAGGAGCCAGTAGGTCCGAACCTTGCCTTTGCCCTGGAGGGAAAAAGAAGAGGAGGTTGGGGTGGAGAGTTGCATACCCACTTTCCCAAATCAGATGAGAGCCCTAGGATGGGAGTGGCATTGGCTACTTGATAAGGGTGACCCCTCTGGGACCCCAAGGGGTGGTGAGGGCAGAGGCTTCCCTCTCTACCTTCATCTCTACATCCCCTCGAAGCTCCAGCTCGAAACCACCAAACTCCTCCAGGACAGCCTTGGTCTCAGAAGACAAGTGGATCTTCAGGGCTGGGGAGGATAGGGGAGAAAGGAAGGTGAGGGGTGCAAGAGATACAGGTTGGAAAGTGGAGGCAGAAGAGACCAGGGACCATGGGCACAGACAGATGCTCTCCTTCCTTTCAGCCAGGAAGCCTAGTTCAGAGAGGTCCCAGCCCCTCCAAGTAGTGTGAGACCATATTAGCTTCTCCTTTAGAACTCTAGAGCTCTGTTGTTCAATATGGTAGCCACCAATCACATGTACCTGTTTAAATATAAATTAATTAAAACTAAAAACAGTTAAAAATTCAGAGCCTCAGTTGCACTAGTCACATTTCAAGGCATCAATAGCCACATGTGCCTCTAGGGCTACCATATTGGACAGCACAGATTATAGAATGGTTTTTTTTTTGTTTTTTTTTTTTTGAGACAGAGTCTCACTCTGTTGCCCGGGCTAGAGTGCCGTGGCGTCAGGCGTCAGCCTAGCTCACAGCAACCTCAAACTCCTGGGCTCAAGCAATCCTCCTGCCTCAGCCTCCCGAGTAGCCACCATGCCCGGCTAATTTTTCTATATATTTTTAGCTGCCCATATAATTTCTTTCTATTTTTAGTAGAGGCAGGGTCTCGTTCTTGCTCAGGCTGGTCTCGAACTCCTGAGCTCAAACAATCTGCCCGCCTCAGCCTCCCAGAGTGCTAGGATTACAGGCGTGAGCCACTGCGCCCAGCCTATAGAATGTTTTTGTGACTGCAGAAAGTACTATTGGATAGCACTGCCCTGGAGCGTCACCAGGCTCCAGAGAGACAGGACAGCAGTGTTTAGGAGCTCACACTTTGGATCCTGCTCTGCTTCAGGATGAATCTTGGCTTGGACACTTGCTTGGGTAAGAAATATAAACTCTCTGTGCCTCATTTCCCTAATCTGTGAAATGTCAATAGTGACAGTACCCATCTCAAAGTCTTGTGGAGGTTAGACTGGGCAAGGTGGCTCACACCTATAATCTCAGCCCTTTGGGAGGCCGAGTACAGGTGGATTGCTTGAGGCCAGGAGTTCAAGACCAGCCTGGACGATATAGTGAGATCTCATCTCAAAAAAATACAAATAAAAAAAAATTTAGAAAAGGAAAGCCTTGTTGTGAGGCTTAAATTTAACATTCATAAAGTATTTAAATAAAACGTGGCATATAGGAAGCACAATACAAGTTGTTGCGATCACTATTTGACTCTGTACCCTCATTTTATGACTAAGGAAGTGAGGCCTAGGGTAGATCTGCCCAGGCTGCTGAGAAGGCCAGCGATAGAGTGGGGCCCAGTATTCCTATACCCTTTAACAGCTCTCTGAATCATGTCCCTACTTCCTCTGGGGTCTGCATCACAGCAAGCTAGTTTTATTGAACAAATTTTTTTTTTTTTTTTGAGACAGAGTCTCACTCTGTTGCCCCAGCTAGAGTGCCATGGTGTGCCAAGCGATCCTCCTGCCACAGCCTCCCAAGTAGCTGGGGCTACAGGTGTATGCCATTGCACCTGGCTAATTTTTTTCTATTTTTAGTAGAGACGGGGGTCTCACTCTTGCTGAGGCTGGTCTTGAACTCCTGACCTCAAGCGATCCTCCTGCCTCAGTCTCCCAGAGTGCTAGGATTACAGGTGTGAGCCACCGTGCCCTGCTAACAATTTCTGAGAATGTGCTCCTTGAGGACTAGACCTTAGCAAGGGGCTCTACCCTGACAGCCCCAAACACAGTACCCAGTAATATTTGCTGGACCAGATCCCTCTGGGCTGCCGGCACAGGCTCCCATGTAGCCTTTCTTGTACCATGAGGTGTGGAGGGGTCCACAATGACTCCCCAGCTAACTCTGGGTCTGAGTCATATTTGTATCCCAGGGCCTGGCACTCAGTAGTTGCTCAATAATGTTTACTGAATTGAATTGTGTTGAATACATCAGGAGGCTAGAAGATAAACAGGAAGCAAGACCAAGGGAAGGGTGGGAGCAAGCGTTTATTAAGTACCTACTGGGTGCCAGGTATTGTGCTAGATTTTTTACAACCCTGAGATAGGCATCATTTTACAGATAAACAGTTGAGGCCCAAAAGAGTTGAATGACAATTTTGTGCTAGGCATTTTATGTGGTTTTTCTCACATAACTCCTATGGGATAGACATTTTATTCTTATTTTACAGATGAGGAAAACCAAGGCCCAGACAGGTACAGCAAACTAACACACAACTAGCTGTGAAGCTGAGATTCACGCCCAGGTGGGCTGGCTCTGAAGCCCTCTGTACCACCCTGAAAAGGGAGCAGAGGGACTTAAAGGAGGACTCCTGCTGGCAACTGTTGAACATTGGCCTGGAAGTACTTGTGCATCACTTGGCAAGAGGGTGCAGCTGGAGTCCGAGTCCCTTGATTAGAGTCAAGGCGATGAGCCCAGACTGCACTAGTATGCGAAGGGGACTTGGGAGGAGAGAGGGCTAGGAACTGGAACAGGGATGGTGTAGGAAGGAGCTGCCCACAGGTGGCATTGTCCCTGGCCACCCTGCCCTCCCCACTCCCTCCAGGAGGGCACTGTACCTTCCCCATTGGACTCCATCCTTGAGGCCGTGTTGACTGTGTCCCCAAAGAGACAATAACGGGGCATCTTCAGCCCTACGACTCCGGCACACACGGGTCCTGGGAGGGGCGAGGGAGAAAGCGGAGCCCATCAGCGAGGAGGCAGGGAGGGGTGTTAAGGGAGGGCGGTGGGTGCTCCAGGAGAGTCAGGAGCTGGGATCTGAGGTCCCAGCTGTGCGTGCGAGCCTGCGTGTTATGAGGGGGTGCGGGGTGAGAAGTCTCCCTTCTGAAGCTCCAGGCCTTTGGGGTGCTGCCTCACCTGTGTGGATGCCAATGCGCAAGCGCAGCTGCTCCTGGGGCCGGTGGCGGATGCGGAAGGAGCGCACAGCATCCAGCAGCGCCAGGGCCATGCGGGCCACCTCCGGGGCATGGAGCCGCCCGTTCTGCACTGGGAGCCCCGACACCACCATGTAGGCGTCGCCAATGGTCTCCACCTGTGTGTGTGGGAAGGTTGGGGGCAGAGGGTGCAGGACATGAGGGCAGGAACTTTCTCTTCCCTGTGCCCCTGGTCACACCGTGTACACTGTCACTCTGTCCCCCAATCCGCCTGCCGCTGGCTTTGCTCATCCCCCATTCTGCACGATTTCTCTGTTTCCGGGTCTCCCTGTGTCACTGTCTCTGCCCATGTCCTTTGGTCTCCTCTCTTAAGACTCCACATCATTCTGTCTGCCTCTCACTTTTTTCTGACTCTGTCCATGTCTGTCTGTCCCTTGCCATCCATACTCCCACCCTCACCTTGTACACATCAAAGTTGTCTATGACGGCATCAAAGCAAGTGTACAGGTCATTGAGCAGGGTCACCACCTGGAAGGGAAGAGAAGCTAAGAGGGACAGGGAATAAGGGACCCCACTTGGGGTTGGGGGAAAAAGTGGAAGCAGGAGGAGGGCCCCATGGAATGGAGATGCTAAGCCAAGCCGCCAGCCTGCCGGTCTGACAGCTGTGGCTGAGCCCCGGCTCACCTGCATGGGCGTGCTCTCTGCTGACAGGGCTGTGAAACCCACAATGTCACTGAAGTAGATGGTGACGCTGTCAAAGGCTTCGGCCTGGACCGTCTCCCCGCGTTTCAGCTGCTCAGCCACTGAGCTGAGGGGTCAGGGCAGGTGCCGGATCAGAGGGTGGGTGGGGCCAGGACAGGGGCTGTGTTTGTGGGGTGGTCCCCAGATACAGGCACTCACTGAGGCAGAATCTGGTAGAGCAGGGCCTCGGCCTTGCGCTTCTCCTCCAGGTACGCCTGGGTCCGCTCCTCCACCAGTTCCTCCAGGTTGTTGGCGTACTGCTCCATGCGCGACAGCAGGTTGTCCAGGATGTTGCTGCTGTTCTCCCTGGGGCGGGGGTGGTGGTGGGGCAGTGAGAGAGGAGCACATGGTCCTACCCTGAGTGCCCACCCTGGGCACTCGCCCTGCCCAGGCTGTAGCAGCGGCTCTGAAGAGTCAGGGCCGGGGGGCACAGCAGCATAGAGGAGCAGGGGAAAAGGGTAGGAGGAAAGTTTAATTCATCCCTGAGACCCCAGTGTCAAGCATGAAACTTCAGACATGGATATTTTGTTCATCTTTGTGCTATTAACACAAGGAGGTAGAGGAGGCGGAGAAGGACTAGCGTCAGCTGTGGACAGAGCGGTGGCGCACAGGCGGCAGAGGGCTGTGTCTAGAGGAAGCGGGCTCCAGTGGGCACACTGGGAAAGGGCGATCAGGGGCAGGGGCAGGGGCTCCTGTGGGTGGCCAAGAGCCCATAGGGGAGGAGATGGGAAGGTGGGAGGCCAGGATGTGTGGCTGATTTACTCTGCACACTGCTAAAAAGTCTAGGGGTCAGTGGGGGCAGTGGGCAGGAAGGGTGTGGGGTATCAACGGTGGAGGGAAGGGTATGAAAGGTGGGAGATAGTGGGGACAGTGGAGTCATACAGTGTTTGCAAAGGCAGCCAAAGGTTGGCTGTGTATGGGAAGTCCTCTGCTGCTGCAGGGACAAGACAGAAGTGTTGGGTATATGGTAGCTGTGGTAGGGGAGCCTGGGGGACTCACGACTAACACCAGAGACCTGTTAAACTTGCGCAGTGTCAGGCGGATCTGCTGGAATGGTGGCCTCTCCTGTGGGTCCTCGGCCCAGCACCGCTGCATCAGCTGCCCCAGCTCCTCCAGGTGGCTCTGCAGGGCCAGGGAGGGCCGGAAGGGGGGCTGCTCACCCCGAATCACACGCTCGATGATCTCTGTATTGTTGGGGGGAGAGGGGCTGAGGGGTGGGGTTAGCCAAGGGCCTGGTGAGAGACTGGGGGCAACTGGCTTGGCTGGGTTGGGGCAGTCCAAGACCAACATGTGGAGCAGGGGAGCTGGGTGGGCACCTGGTCACTGGCAGCAGTGGGTCCAGCAGTGGCCCAAGCCCCATTCCAGAAGGAAGGTGTGGTGGTGCCTCCCGGGTCCCTCTCCTTGGGGCTGGGGTTAGTTGAGGCTGTGGCAGGGATGTGGGGAAGTAGGGTCCTCTCACCTTTGGGACTGAGGTCCAGACCTTCCACGTGGAAGACCCCACTCCTCAGGGCAATCTCCTGAAGGATGATCCCAAAGCTGTACACATCACCAGCCTGGGAGCCCCGGGCATGGGGCGAAGCCATTCGCAGGAGCTCAGGGGCTGTCCACAGCTTTTCTGTGGGTCAGAGGTCAGGAGTCACAGGGTGAGGAAGCCCAAAGCTAAGGGTTGAGGGGGAAACAAGGATGTGGCCAAGATTGATCCAGACACATCACACCAAGTGTTAGAGCCAAAAGAGGCCTTAGAGACCATTTAGTCTGACCTCCCCCCTTTCACCAATGAATGAATTGAGGCTAGAGTCAGGAAACTCATGCCCAAGGCCATCAGAGGCCGGGCCTCGGTCCCTACTGGGTGGTGCTCAGGATGGGTGTTGAGAATCGGGGCTCACTGGCATAAAGGGTGTGTCCTTGCTCTGGCTCCGGGTCCCTGAAGCTCTCCAGCCCATAGTCAGTGATCTTGAGCACAAAGCGCCCATCTACCACGCAGTTGGATGACTTGAGGTTCCCATGGGAGCAAATGGCCCCATTGTGTAGAAACAGCATACCCTGGGAAATTTGGGGAGGCAGAGGTCTTGGGCATGAGTGGGACCTCCAACCATGGCCAGGAGAAGCATGCCTGGACCCTCCCCACATGTCCAGGGGACCCTCTGGGGCCTACCTTGACGATGTCATTGGTGAGAGAGTATCGGAACATCCAGTCCAGGGTGATGCTCTCATTCTCTAGAATGTCCTGCTGGGGCAGGGAGGGTCAGACCAGTCCCCTGCAGACTCCCCCTGGGAGTGGGAGGAGGGTGCAGGGTCCTACTGACATAAACCATGGAAAAGGACAAAGCCTTGGATTTATTGCAGTGCTGTTGCCCTTCCCCCACTCCCACCTGCCAGGTGGAGCCAAAAAGGTCAGAAAGAGAGGCGGCTTGCCTGGGGTCATGTGGCCAGTCAGGGGCAGAGCCAGGGCTAAGACCCAGGTTTCCTGACACCCGCTTGTCCCCTCACCTGCAGGCTCCCACGGGGACAGTACTCTGTGAGGATACAGATGTTGGGGGGATCGGTGCAGGCACCCACAAACCTGGTCAGGTGTTCATTCTGCACATCCCGCATCTGCAGGTGGGAGCCAGCATCAGGAGCCTGACAGACACCTCGCTCCTCGCCAAGTTGCCACTAGCCTTGGGGACCGTCACTCTCCTCAACTCTCTATTAATTTTCTGCAGACATTGCTAGGACCTTCGCTGGTGATTCCCACCCATGTTCTTTACCCACCCTGCCCTAGAATCTGCTCCCTACTCCCTCTGCCTCCCAAGCCCTCTACCCCCTGGGGCATCGTGTATGGCCCCTTAAGGACCTTCCTCCAGGGTATCCCCAGCAATCCCATCTCCCATCTTATGCTCCCCCCCTCCCAGCCACAAGATGCAAGGGCCCATCCCAGGGCCACAGTCCCTATCCTTTCCTGGGATACCCTGAGGCCCCTCCATAGCCAGTTGTGTTGCCAGAGTGTTGGCCAACCTCCCTTGTGTCCCCATGGGACCCTTCTCCAGGCCACCACCTCACTCCCCCACATTACATGCTTCAGTTCAAACAGGATTTTTCGTGTCAGCTCAATTCGTTTCCGGTTCACACGTTTCACAGCCACGAGGTTGCCCTGGGCCAGGAATGGAGACTGTCACTGTGAGGAGCATGGCCCTGTGCCATGGGAACTCCAACTGCTAAGACAGCCCACCCCTCCCCCAGGACCCTCAACTGCTCCCAAGAACCCACCGAGGGCCCCCAGCTGCTTCCTGCAAGCCCAGTCCTGCCCTGGGCCCCTCCCCCAGGCCTCCATCAGAGCGCACCCCTGTCCCAGTCCCCAGGACAGAGATCATTCCCCAGCTCACCTTATAATATGCTGTTCTGGCAAAGACCTGGAACTGGCCTTCTGTGGTCAACAGGGAGCCATAATTGGAGCCTCTCTGCAGGGGTGGAGAGCAGGAGGGGTGGTCAGCCATGGGCCTAGTCTGCATCCTGGTTGCTTGAGCTCTGGTCTTTCTTTACCACCCTGCCTTATCTTTCTGTCACCCTCCTTTATATTCCATGTCTTGAAATCCTCTCCTTATTTACTTGTGTTTTTTTTTAAGAGGTGAGGTCTTGCTGTGTTGCCAGGTTGCAGTGCAGTGGCTTTCACAGGTTTGATCCCACTACTGATCAGCATGGGAATTTTGACCTGCTCCATTTCCAACCTGGGCCAGGTCACCCCTCCTTAGGCAATCTGGTGGTCCCTCGTTCCTTCCAGGAGGTCATAACATTGATGGCAGACTTAGCGTTGACACCCCGTCGGCATAGTGCACTGTGCAGCCCAGAACTTCTGCGCTCAAGCAATCCTCCCACCTCAGCCTCCCACGTAGCTGGGACTTCAGGCACATGCCACCGTGCCTAGCACTGTATGTGTTTTTCAAAAAATGTGTTTTCACATATATTATCTCCTTTCACCTTTGAAAGAGCCCTATAAGGGCGACTCTATAGCTGTAATCGTCATGTGAAACAGTCTCAGAGAGGGAATGTGATTTGTTCAAGGTCACACAGCAAGTGAAGGCAGAGGTGAGACTAGAACCCTGCTCTCTACCCTCCCATCAGACACTGCCCTGGTGCTCAGCTCTCGTTTACTACCGTCCCCAACACACACATCCACCCAGACACACACAAGCCCCACTGTTCTCACCCCGCTCAGGGTCAGCCTGCTGCCTGCGTTCCGCAGGTGCCGCTCAAGGCTGCTGGGCTGTACGTCCTCCCAGCGGATCCGCCACAGCTCCGAAGCCAGCTCCTTCTCCAGCTGCATCTTCCTGGGGCGTGAAGCCTGCCTCTGAGCCCATGTCTGAGGCCCTGACCTGGGGTGGGAGTGCTCAGCAGCCCCTCCTCGCACCCCTGGGGCCACTCCATGTGCTAAGAGATGGGTGGGGGAATTCTGTCCTCAGGGCTGAGAGCCAGGAGGCCGGCCTGGGTGAAATTCTGCCTCACCAGGGACTTTGGCATGGACACCTCGATGTCCTCATTTGGAAATTGGGGGCCTTAATAAGTATTTCCTTCTTAACTATTATAAGAATGAAAAAAAAATACTGTGTGTGGAAGTGCCTGGCACATAGTGTATGCTCAACCCGCATCGATTTTCTCCCCTGCCTCCTTGCTGTCCTGTATCATTAACTTCTGTCCTTGCATTTTAGTCTCCACTGGGAGGCAGGAACGGGGCTCATTTGGCTCTCTTCTCCACTCTAGCTTTGGCACCTGGCACACAGCAGGATTCATCCCCCTTGCTCAACTAATAAGGGCCTAATCCCGAAGGTTCTGAGCCAGTGCTTCCCATCTGGCCTGTAGGAGTAGCAAGGGAGACCAGTCTACAGGCAGGGTCCACACCCCCATGATGTCACTCCCAACTTTGCAGCTCCTCCTTAGACCTCTCAGATGCTCCCTGGCCTCTGCTCTCCCGGTCCCTTCTCTCCCCGGCCCCATTCCGTCCTCCCTTGCTCTCCTCTGGGTCTTAAGGCCCTCATCTCCCTTGGCCTTCCCCTGCTGCCCCTTCACCGCTTCCCCCTTCTCTCAGGGTCATTGCCATCTCCTCTCTGCTGTTGGTTCTCCAGGCCGCCCTGCCCCCCGGCCCTCCCCCAACGCCCATGCCACAGCTCACCTGTATATGAAGAAGGAGACAATCAGAATGCTGAGCAGGCAGAGGCTGGCCACCAAAGCCAGCACCTCCAGCATGGAAAAGTGGGCTGCAAGAGAGAGTCCGAGTTGCAGCAAGAGAGATTTGGGTTTGACAGCAGAAGGAAGAACCTTCTAATAGTCAGTCAGTGAACTGGGAGGATGGATGAAGGGAAGAAAAGGGCAGGAGGAGTCTTTCTCCAGAGAACCCTCTTTGTGAGAGAAGAGCACCTATTCGACTCCACTTAGGGGGAAGGAGGCAGCATCTCCAGAATGGAGGCCTGGAAGGCCAGGGCCAGTCACCTTGGTTGCAGGCTGGGTCCTCATTGTCAAAGCCACATTTGGGGATGTCAGGAGGAGGGTATCCCAGTGGCCAGTTCAGTTTGCGCCCTGACACGGCCACCAGCTCTTGGGAAGTCCCATTGTAGTTCAGTACAACCTATGGGAGAGCAGGAGTGGTGGGTGGGGGAGAACCTTGGGGGAGGTCTCCTGTCTAGTAGGGCAGTCCTGCCTCTCACCTGCCCCAGCTCTGCTTCAGGGCCTTTATCTGGGCTGTCAACTCTTCACTAAGCCCCTGCTGTGACTGGATACAGAGACCTCATGCCCATGCGCATGTTACCAAGGTGTAGACACTTGAAAACTACTCAAGGGCTTTAAAAAGAAAATGCCATATAGAACCCTACTCCTACACTCAGAGTTTATACTCTTGGTTGAGGCACATAGAAAACAGGAAAAGGTAGTGCCTCAGTCTACATGCCCAGGCCTAATCCACGTCCCCCTCTTCTAGGAAGCCTCCTCTGGATGATCTGTTCCTTGATGCCTTTGGCCTCAATCCCTTCCTGTCCCCTCTGCACTTAGAGAGCTGTGTGTTGTACACTCCTCTAGACCCTCAGTTGGCCTGTCTCTGCTGGGAAGCAGTCCCGCCTGCCTACCCTGGGAGCTCCCTGAGGTTCCGGGAGGTTCCCTAAGTGTGATGCCTGGGAGTCCTTATCATTCTGGTTGCTTCCCCAGACTGGAGATGGGTCTTTTATCCAGGGCTCTCATAAGTGTGCAGGCATGGTGGAGTGACCACGGAATAAACAAGTGCCCTGGCAGGGCTCTTGGGGGAAGTAGGAGGATGAGATGTCACTCTGAGTTGGTACTGTCTTCTGGGTGCACAAACTTACCCTGAAGGCACCAGTTTCAGGATCCATATCCCAGAGGGAGAAGTCAGTCTCCCGATCTCCATTGCTGTCAATTTTCAGGTATCCTGTCACACCTGGGGGTATGGGGGCAGATGGCTGTGTTCTGAGAGAATGGAAGTTCAGGGATAACCTACTTCGTCTCTCCATGCCCTGACCCCTGCCTTGCCCTCCAAACATATATATGTACCGAACAATAGTAACTAGTAAAAGGGACAGATGCTTCAGCAGCAGGAATGATTGAAGTTGGACATTTAGGAGGCCTTCTGGAGGGAAAAAGCTGTGGAGGTAAAGAAGGGAGGAAAAGACTGACATGGCGAGTAACTACCTGTGCTGCAGGGCTGCAGGCTTCTCATGGCCTCCCGTCGGACCCCTGCAAAACCCCCTCCCCCGTCAGCCCATTCCAGCCACTTCTAGGCCTTGACCTTGGAAGCTTCGGTTCCACATCCGCTGAGTGATGTCCTCCCCATCAGTGACAGTTCCCCCATGTGCCAGAGTCTCTGTCACTGCTTGGACATAGAGCAGAAGCCCATCGTGGAAGGATGCTGGGATGGTGTTCACCTGTAGAGGCAGGCAGAGCTCAGCTGTGGTGGGAGGTAGGAAGGGCACAGAGTGGGGTGCTGCAGGGGAGGGAACAGGAGGCACTGGGAGCTCGGAAGAGGATGGGAGAAAATGACACCCCCACATTACAAAGAGATTTTACTACTTAAAAGATGCCTTCGCATATACCACTGCTTTCTGAATCCTGCTAGGCAGATAGGGTAGGATGTATCATCTCGATTTGCTTGATGAGGACCTGAGTTTCAGAGCTTGAACTTGCCTGAGTTTCAGAGCTTGAACTTGCCGTGTCCCCATCCATTATCAGGAAAGATAAGAGAACAATGGGAAGGGAGAGAAGGAGAGACCTGGCAATACTGGGATGGCTGAGAGGACAGGATGGAGACTGGCAGGGGGTCATGGAGTGGGGGCTGGAGGTTCACTCTGGAGGGTCCCAGGACCCCCTCCTACCAGGCCATCCTCCATGGTGAAGTTGAACTGCTCATGGGCCAAGTGTTTTAGCTGCTTCAGGAATTCCAAGTACTCAGGATTATCCGGCTCTTTATATGTAATGATTTTGGCAGCCTGAGGAGGGGGTCAATGGAGAGGGGGAGTTGGGAGCTGACTCCAGTTCTCCCAGTACTGTGGGGCCCCAGTTGTCTGGAAGGCTACCTCCTAGAGCTGCATCTCTGCTTAGCTCAAGGTCAAACTGGACCCTATGTCCTACATGAGGTGATGCCTGCTCCAAAGCAGGGGATCCAATGGGATGGCTTCTTTAAGTCCTGCCCAGTCTGTGGGACTTTAATGTCTTCCCACCTCAGCCCATTCTTTTATCTTTTGAACACCCTGGCTCTGAACCTCCCTGGCCAGACCCCTACCCTTCATTGCCTAACTCCCTGTGAACATTGACAACCTCTTTTCTGGAATCCATTCAGACACTGAGGGACATAGTGCCTAGAAATGATGTGCCACCAGCTCAGAGTCCCACAGCTTGGCACTCACCTGAAAGGCCTGGTGGGCACTGACATCCTGCCCATCCCCTCTCTCCCAGGGCCTGGGGGGAGCAGGGCCCTGAGCACCTTGCAGACTTTGCCCAAAGACATCCAGGTAGAAGAAAACGTAGTCTTCTCCACTCAAGCCAGCTTCCAAGGCCAGGAGCATGAGGGTTCTGAAGGCATCTGGGGAGCTGCAGATGTAGATAACTGGAGGGGAAAAGGGAGTTAGTGAGAGAGCCTAGGGACTAGGGGAGACAGAAGGGGAAGGGAAACTGGGGCACCCAGGAGAGGAAGTTTACAGATGGGGGCATGAGAAACCAGTAAGAGTTAAGTGGCAATTCTTGGCTGAGTCTAGAACATAGCAGGAGAAAGATGAAGAAGGGTGGGCAGAGGAGGTGTGAGGGGGCAGAGAAGAGGGAGCAGAGATAGGGAGAGGGGCACAGTGGAGCTGAAGGTGGGGAAGGTGGGGCCAGGAGGAAGGAGAGGGAGAGGGAGAGGTGGGCCAGCTGGAGAGGGGATGGGGAGAAGAGAGGGAGTGCGGGAGCGATGGGAGGAGAGGGTGGAGGAGGGGAGAAGGCTGTAGGGAAGAGAGAAAATGGGGGAGAAAGAAAGGGAACTAAGCCGTGCTGGGATGGCACAGGCATGTCCTCGCTCCTGTTATCTCCGGAAGAACGGGTGGGACGGAGTGGGGCAGGGAGTGGGGGAGGTGAGGGGGTGGGAAGGTGAAGAGATTGGGGCGGGGGCGAGGTAGGGGGTGAGGGAGAGAGAGGTATAGGAACTCAGAGGTGGAGGGGGCTGGGCAGGCTGAGACAAGAATGAAGAGCAACGAGAAGGGAGAAAACTGGCCCAGAGAAGAGAGGAAATCCCGGTGCCTTTGGCGGGTCAAAGGGAGGCCAAGCGGCGGGACCCAGTGTGCCCGCCTCTCACCTCGGCCTTTGCGCCGCATGGTCCGCAGCAGCATGGTGTAGTGGTCGTGGTCGCCCTCAGCGAACTCCAGGTGGTCCACTGTGATGTTGAGGCGGTCGCTGACCCGTATATACAGCCCCTCCACTAGGAAGAAGCAGCGTTGGTCGTCGCCGGGCCGGTAGGCGTAGAGCACGAGCGCCTGGCGCTCCCAGCCCAGCCGTCGGTGCAGCGCCACCACGAAGTCGCCCAGCTTGGCGTAGCTGGGCCCAGCGCGGGTGGTCAGCGCGAACTCGTCTTTGGCCCCGAAGCCCAGCGCGGGGGCGCCCGCCGTCAGCAGCGGCACCCGCCAGTGCGCGGTGAAGCGCCCCACGGGGGCTGCGGCGTACACGCAGCCCGGGCCCAGGAACACCGCGGGGTTGTGCTCCCACTTGAGGTCCACCGCGGCCAGGGGCGCGGCGGTGTCGGAGCAGACGCCCCGCGCGTTCTCGCTGCTGCCCAGCACCGTGCGGACCGTCCAGCCCGGCAGTAAGTCGGGCTGCGCCTTCACCCGGGCCAGGGCCAGCTCCACGGCGGGTCCCACGCGCGCCCAGGACCACGGGTACGAGGTGTTGGCCAGCGGCAGCACCACGGCTACCGTCAGGGAGCCCGCGTGGCTGCCTCGGAGCAGCAGCAGCGGCGGCAGGAGCAGGAGCAGGCGCAGGCGGGCGCCGGCTGGGCGCAGGGGGCCTGGCATGGCCTCAGCGGGCACCGTGGCGGGCGAGCGCTCCCACCATGGCCTCCTCGGTCCCCTCCGGCTCAGCGGCCAGTCCCAGGCATCGGGCGCGCCCCTAAGGGAAGGAGCGGGGCGGGGGCGCTCACCCCGGGGCTCGCTGTCCCCAGTAGCTGCGACAGTCAGGGCTAAGAGCGCCAGGGGCGCGAACCCGGGCGGGCGTGCCACGGAGGGGTGCGCGGAGCAGGTGGGCGCTAGGAGAGCGTCCGGCCTGAGAGGACCAGAGTGTGAGCGACCGTGTGTGTGTGTGTGTGTGTGTGTGTGTGTGTGAGAGAGAGAGAGAGAGAGAGAGAAAGAGAAAAAAAGCGAGCGAGCGAGCGAGCGCTTGGGGGAGAAGGATGGGAGAGGGCGCGCGAGGGAGGGATGGAGAGTGAGTGTTAGTAGGCGTGCGTGAGCGCCTGCCCCAGGGCGTGTGCCAGAAGGGGCGTCCCGCTGGCCCAAGTCTCCCGCTGTCCGGGGGGAACCGTGGAGGACCCGAGCCAAGCTCCGAACCCTGCCTCCCGGCCGCTTCCCCTCCCAGACTCGGTGACAGAAGAGCCAATCCTGGATCTTTAACTCCTTCCTGCCCCGAAGTCTCCGGCTCGCCCCCGCCCCCCAGCCGGCGCGCTTTCCCCGCCGACCCTCTTCCCGCTTCCGCGCCGCGCTCGGTCTCCCAGCTCCGCGGGGCAGCGCCTTCCGAAGGGGCGCCCTTGCGGGCCTGGGAGGAGGGCTGAATAGAGACGTCACCTTTTCCCTCCCCTCCTACCTGATTTCCTCTGGGGATGAGTTGGGATCTTGGCAGCAAACAGTGTGAGTGTGTGGATGTGTGTGTCTGGGGGCTGGGGGGCGGGAGGGTGACGGGTTTCTGGAGGCGTTAAAGTAGGAGAGCCCAGAGGGCTCGTTACCTAGTCCGCCTAGGATTCCCCTCCCCTCCCGGCCCCTCCGCCTTCCAGATTGTGCGGGTTAGCCTTGGGAAAAGGACCAGGTGGGAGAGCCTACTTAACTCTTTAGTTCCCAAATGGTTGTAGGAAGAGGGGGAGAGCTGGTGGGTGGCTGGGGGTGGGGAAGAAGTGGACCTCAGAGCTGTTCCTGGAATGAGAGTGCGTGTTTGTTTTGTGTCGAGGAAGATTGTTAAAATGGAGTCTGTGGGAGCCGTGGGAGAAGGTCTTGGAAATGATCATAGGAGGCGTAAATTGGGGAGAGGGTTTTGGGGCACTTGACAGCGAGGCCCGGGTCCAAACCACTGTGGAATCAGTCTGCCCTCTAATGGTCAGCAGGAGTCATTGGCGGTATTGCGCCGCAACCTCTCCAAGCTTCGCCTGAGCAGGACCTAAAATAGGAAACTTCTGTTAAACATTTCCAGCGGAACTTTGCGTCAAGCACCCGCTAGGTGCTGGGGACGTAAAGATGAATATATGTAGTCCGTGACTTTGAGGAGCTCTATTTGAGACAAATAGCCATAATGCAATATGCATTAAGCACTACAACAGAGACATGGATAAATTGCTAAGGGGCTCAAATGAGGGCAATTAATTCTGCCTGGATTGGGGCCAGGAAAATTTCCAAAGAGAAATAATTCAACAAGGGTAGAAGGATGAAAAAGGTATTCTGTGTAGAGAGAGCAGAATATTGAAGTAAATTTCCTATACATGGAATTTTAGGAGATTTCTGAATATTAGAGAGCAAATGGTGGCCCATGGGCCAATTTCAGATGGCAGGCATGCTTTGTTTGGCTTTAATTCTCTCTATATATATTTTATTTAATGGCCTACACTTAAAAATCAGGAGATGGTACATGAATATCTGGATTTCTGACTTTTCTTGAAATATTGGAAGAGCTGGCAATATAGGTCCTGCATCCCTCCATGAGCAATCAGCTGGAACACGTATCCATTACCTGCGGGTTCCTTGGCACCCTGCTTCACTCAAGTGCACTACCTGCCTGGCTGCAGAAGGAGTCTGTGTTTTCAACCGATCTAGGATGTAAGGTGTGTGCATGTAGGAATGACTGAGGAGGGAGGCAGGAAAGAGTGCGGCAGTTTGAGCCAGATCTTGAAAGCTTTTGTGTGACAGGCATAATGTTTTTGTTACGTAATGGAGAGGAGGGATTTAGAGGTTGTAGAGGTAGGTGAAAGATGAGGAGATGTTTTGTAAATAGAATTAATTGGACTTTGGGAAGGGAAGACATTATACAAATAACGGAGGTCTAGGAGACATTGACCCTATTAGTTGAGAAGCTGAAGAAGGTTTGGGGAGGGTGATAATTTTAGTTTATTGAGTTTGAGGTGGCTATAGACCACCAAGTGGAGGGGAGCGATAGGCCTCTGAATTAGTGGAGCTGGAGCTCAGAAGAAATGACTCGACTAGAAATATATAACAGTTTAGTAATTGAGCTCCTCTCAGTAACAGTGGATTACCAATAATGGTAGACAACTAAAAGTGTTGGATGAAATACTTTTTAGAAAATCAAATAACTAATAAGATAATGAGGAATTATTGGTGTGAGAGCATGAAAGGCTAGGAAAGCAAGAGAGGTGAGCCCAGCAGTAAGGCTGATTTTATCGTGGGGTCATTGGCTGATTTGGAATTGGTGGCAGACAATAGGCTGTGTTGGGGTGGCGAGACAAAAATTGGAGTCCAAATGTCCCCAAAGGTGAGACCCCTGGTAAACCACCTTCCTGTTATGGGCTAGGATCTTGAAAGGCTGCACTCCTAGGGGAAGTTTGGAGGTAGGGTAAATAGATGTAAATAGAAAATCCAGACCCCAAACATTCAAAAACCAAAATTAAGAACCAATTGATAGATTTAACAGCAGGTTAGACTCAACTAAGGATCAAGTAATGAACTGGAAGAAAGAACAGAAGATACTACCCAGAATGAAGCATGGATAAAAAGGAATGGAAAATATAAAAGACAGGGTAAGAGACAAAGAGGATACTGGAAGAAAGTCTAACACATCTTTATTTGTAGTCCAGGAAGGAGGGAGATAATAGGTTAAAACTAATTCTTGAAGAGCTACTAGCTGAGAAATTTAATGAATGGACGTCCAACCTCAAGCCAGGGATTCAGGAAGCCCAACAAACCTCAAACAAGATTTTTTAAAAATCCATATCTGGACCCCTCAGAGTGAAAGTGCAGGAAATTTAAATCAAAGATAAAATCTTTAAAATAATCAGAAAAAAGAGGTTTGATTAACTTCAAAGGAGCAACAAACTAGATTTGACAACTTTTTTTTTACAGCAAAAATGAAAGCCATAGACAATAGAATAACAAGTATTAAATAAGAGTACTGAAAGACAACAACTAGCAACCTAGAATTGCAGATCCAAAGACAATGTTTTTTAAAAACAAAGGTGAAATGAAGACATATTCAGACAAACCCAAACCAGGAGAGTTAGCTAACAGCAGAGGGGCACTAAATTCTCAAGCAGAAGCAATATTATACCAGATGGAAGGTTGAGATGCAGGAAAAAAATAAAGAGCCTTAAAAATGGTAAGTCCAGCATAGTGGTGCATGCCTGTAGTCCCAGCTAAGAGGATCCCTTGAGCCCAGGAGTCCAAAGCCCGCCTGGGTAACATATAGAGACCTCTCCACTTCTCTCTCTCTCTTTTTTTTTTTTTTTTGAGACAGAGTCTCACCCAGTTGCCTGGGTTAGAGTGCCGTGGCGTCAGCCTAGCTCACAGCAACCTCAAACTCCTGGGCTCAAGCAATCCTCCTGCCTCAGCCTCCCGAGTAGCTGGGACTACAGGCATGCACCACCATGCCCAGCTAATTTTTTCTATATATATTTTTAGTTGGCCAGCTAATTTCTTTCTATTTTTTTAGTGGAGACGGTGGGGGGGGGGCCGGCGCGCGGGAGGCGGGGGGCGGGGGTCTCGCTCTTGCTCAGGCTGGTCTCGGACTCCTGAGTTCGAACGTTCCGCCGGCGTCGGCCTCCCAGAGTTCTAGGATTACAGGCGTGAGCCACTGCGCCCGGCCTTCTCCACTTCTCTTTTAAAAGAAAGAAAGAAAAAAAGAAAGAAAGGAAGGAAGGAAGGAAGAAAGGAAGGGAGGGAGGGAGGAAGGGAGGGAAAGGAAAAGAAAGAAAAAAATGGTAAATCTAGATGGTTAATCTAAGTGACAATTGACTTAATTAGTAAGTATTAATATTCTGTGGGATTTAAAATATATAGAGAATTTAAGTTCTGTATACATACACACCTACCCCTACCCAAGAGAAATGAATGCATCTGACCACAAGACATCTTGTACAAAAATGTTCATAGTATCTTTATTCATAGTGGCCCCAAACTGGAAAGAAGTTGGGGCCAGCCAGTTGGAGTTCCTGAATTCATCAACAGAAGAATGGATAAAGCAGCTGTGGTATAGTGATACAACGGAATACTTTTCATTTAGAAAAAAAGACAGATTGCTGATAAATGCAAAAGCATGAAAGAATCTTGAAAAATGCGAAAACATGAAAGAATCTTGAAATGTGTCAAGCAAAAGAAGCCAGACCTCTCAGTCCCCAGAAAAAGTACTTACAAGATGAGTCCATTTATGTGCAGTTAGAAAACAAACAAAACTAATCCATGATAAGAGAAATGAGAATAGTCATTGCCTCTCGGGGCAGGACAAAGGGGTATGAGTGAAATTTCTGAGGTGTTAAAAATGTTTTTTATTTTAATGTGGGTGGTGATCACATGAACAGAGTACATTTCCACTTCAGATCTGTGCATTCTGCTGTAGTAAATTATACATCAATAAAGCTCTTAAAAGAATTACACAACAGATTAGAAAAAGAGTTCCTAACTTTCAATTAACGGTGGGGGTGGGGTGGGGAGGAGGAATAATAAACATTAATCAATGCAAAAGAAGCAGGAAGGGGGAGGAAAGGATTACAGCAGGGACAAAAAGCACATAGTAATATGATTGATTTAAAGGCAAATACTCCAGTGTATCTGTATGTGTGGCCAGTGATGGTGTAAGGTGCAAGGGTGAAATCATCCGGAGAGTTTGTACGGAAGGAGAGAAGAGGACTGGATGGAAACTGGTCAACAGGGATGTCAGATCCTTCTCTCCTTGACACTTCCCTTGCTCCCCTTATTTATTTTTTTTTACTTTTTATTTTATCTAATTTTTTTTTAGTCAGTCAGACCTATGGCTGGTCTTGCTCTCTTTTTCTGAGTTCTCTGTCCAAGGGCCGTCTCAATTTCTCTTCTATTCTCTCTCTAAACTGCGTTTTTCCGCACTGATTCAATGAATACGCTCCCTCCCTAACTGAAAGCTGTTTCTCCAGCCTCAAGTTTCTGGACGTGTAGTGTTCACTTCTGCTTAAAGTCTCTTCCTTCTTCCTTCCACTTTACCTGCCAGTGGCAAGGCGGCTATCAAAGCGGTTGCATTTTTGAGGGAGTAAAAATTAGAAAGATGGCATTTACATCTACAGAAGAAGTGTAAATTACCCGCATTGCCCTGGATTGGGAAGATATGCGAAAACACACCAAAAAAAAAAAAACCTGTCCTGATAGCAGAGGATGGTTTCGATCCATCGACCTCTGGGTTATGGGCCCAGCACGCTTCCGCTGCGCCACTCTGCTATCTGTTAAAGAGTGCCTCATGATTCTTATAAAAGGCACTCTAAGTATTCGCCGTCCTGACCTATCTATCCAGCGCCATCTAGTGTCTGCTCATAAAAGTGTCGCCATTACTGTCAAGCCTGTTCTTATTGGCTTCTTCTAGGCGTTTTTTATTGGTTCATAAACCCGGTTTGCCAAAGTAAACCAATAGGCACAAGAGGCAGAGCAAGGCTTGAGCCAATCGCTCCCGATTTTGTTGGGACACGCCGGCAAGACACTCTCCACTTGTCTGCTCCTCAGAGGAAAGGGGCGGTTGGTGTGGCCTCCATTGTTCGGGATTTAAGGCGCCATGAGGTAAGGGCATCAAGGTGGTCGAAAGGTTCCCGGTATTTGACCGAAAATTTTGGGAAGGTGGGCAGAAAAAAGTCGGAGGACCTAAAGCGCCCTGTATCTGGGGCTCGCCAAAACCTGACGACTGGTCTGGGAAAGTGGGGGAGTCAGAGGCCGGCAGAGGCGGGGAAACTTGGGCCTGGGTTGGGGTTGGGGCCCAGGAGTGGGGAGGCGGGTTTAGCACCTCGGTCTCTGAAGGTTGAGACGAGGGGGTGTCCTCAATTCCCAGGAGCAGCACCCCATCACCCCATCTAGACCCAAAAGGCTGGAACGTGCAGCATTCATCCTCAATGCCAAATGTTTGGCATTGAGGATATGCTCCATAAATGCACTACGTTAATGAATAAATGAACAATCACTTTAGCTTCTGAAGTGTTATTAATAGGATTGGCGTGGCCCAGGATTATGGGTTATTTCTTGTATGGGGCTCAGACACTGAGCCCCCTTATTGCTTGACTTGCGGTTGTGATGAACTTTCCCAGAATAAAGAGCTCATGGGGGTGTAGCTGGGTACCATTTGGAATGGGGAGAAGTATGAGCGGCGAGTAGGGGGCTCTTGGCTTGCGTAGGTAAGTTCAGAGCGATGGAGGTAGCCAACTTGATGTGGCCAGTATGGTGGATGTTCCTTCAGTGAGGTCAAAATAAAATCTGTGCATTTCTAGGGGTGACAGAGGCCGCGGTCGTGGTGGGCGCTTTGGTTCCAGAGGAGGCCCAGGAGGAGGGTGAGTGCTGGTTTTTTGTATCTCTGCAGTTAGTTTCTGTTTCAGACATCTAAATAGGAGTTTGGAGTAGACTAATGTTACTTGCTGTTCTGAGACCCAGCTATGTATGGTCTTTTCCTGCTCTCTTGCCAAGTGAGTTTGGCCCCACTATGCTAAGCTTCCTGAAACCCTACACACCTCCCACCCCCCAGCCTCCTTTGTAGGACAGACATGTTTTCAGAATTGCTGGTGTGTTGTGTACATCTCGCTTGATTTTATGTGACGAATAATTTGGACTGTTTTTCTTGTTTTAGGTTCAGGCCCTTTGTGCCACATATCCCATTTGATTTCTATTTGGTGAGTACCTTGGGTTAATGTACGTTTCCTGGCCACTGTTCACCTATAGATGTAGAAATGGAACCCAGTGTCTCCTTGTTAATGAAGTCAAATGGTGGCTGGATTAGGAAAAGGGATTTGTGAATAGAGTTGGGAGGTTTTGAGTCAATGGTGTTGCTTTACATACAGAAGCAGTGTAAGCAGAGTGGGGATGATAATTCCTTTGCTACTGTTGGCAGTAATATGATTGTAATCTTTGTTCTGAACAATTAATTGTATCTCTGGTTTATCTCTTTTTTTTTTTTTTTTTTTTTTTTTTTTTTGAGACAGAGTCTCGCTTTGTTGCCCGGGCTGGAGTGAGTGCCGTGGCATCAGCCTAGCTCACAGCAACCTGAAATTCCTGGGCTTAAGCTATCCTACTGCCTCAGCCTCCCAAGTAGCTGGGACTTCAGGCATGCACCACCATGCCCAGCTAATTTTTTCTATGTATGTTTTTAGTTGGCCAGATAATTTCTTTCTATTTTTAGTAGAGATGGGGGTCTCGCTCTTGCTCAGGCTGGTCTTGAACTCCTGACCTCGAGTGATGCACCTGCCTCAGCCTTCCCAGAGTGCTAGGATTACAGGCGTGAGCCACCGTGCCCGGCCTCTGGTTTATCTCTTAACATAAAGGTAGTGAGAGCTTAAATTATGGCTGTTCCTTCTAGCTTGTATCCTTGTTTGAACATCTTAAGGAGTAAAAACAAGTGTACAATTTCCTGTTTTCAATTTTTTTTGTTGTAGCAACAGAAAAAACAATCTCTCCTGTATATTATTTTTGGTAAATAATATGTAGTTGTTTATTTCTGGTTTAGTGTGAAATGGCCTTCCCCCGGGTGAAGCCAGCACCTGATGAAACTTCTTTCAGTGAGGCCTTGCTGAAGAGGAATCAGGACCTTGCTCCCAATTCTGCTGAACAGGTATGTTCTTTTGCCTCCCTTCCTGAGATTTTTCTAAGAAATTTAGAAAAATGAACAACTATTGGTAAGGTTAAGAATAGTGTTATTAGGTTCTCATAGTAAAGATTAAAAAAAGAAGAAGAAAAAAAGAATAGTTTTACTAGAGCCTAAACTCCACAGAGGGTTTAATTGTTCTTGTTTCTCATTGTGGATGGAGATAGACAGTTAGTTGAATATATCAACAGATTACATATGCATTCATATTTTTATTGGGGAATCTATCCATGGTGTCAAAAAGCTGTTCTCTTCTGATATATTCAAGGCCAGAGGGTTGAAGTGTTTTCAGAATCCTATGTTAATATTGGGTCAGCTTGTGTGTAAGGGATTAGGGGAAAATATTCAAACTCTGAGAAGTTGCTTGTAATTTTTCATAGGGTATTTTTGTTTCATGCTGTTTTTCAGGCCTCTATTCTTTCTCTGGTTACAAAAATAAACAACGTGATTGACAATTTGATTGTGGCTCCAGGAACATTTGAAGTGGTAAGTTTTTGATGACTTAGTCCTAGGAAAGGGCAGTCTTGGTAGTGTGGAAGTTTCCTTGGCTCTTGTTTCTTCATTTTTCAGTTGCCTATTGTATAAATTCAAGCCTGAAATGGGAAAGTACAGTGGAATTCCTTTGTAGTGCTGATCTTGGGGACAAGACTTTTATCATTGTTATTGGCTAGCCATGATGTATCAGGCTTTCATGTGATGGTTTTGGGGATATGATTTCACCTCTGCTACTTCCAGATCTGGGTAACAAGAAGATGTGTTGTAACAGAGTTCTGAGAGGAACTAGACATCTTTTTTTCCCTTCTAAATTTTTTTCCTTTTCCAACAGCAAATTGAAGAAGTCCGACAGGTAGGATCATATAAAAAGGGAACAATGACAACAGGACACAATGTGGCTGACCTGGTAGTAATACTAAAGATTCTGCCAACATGTGAGTGTACCTCTTTCTGGCCATGGGAACAGAACATAGCAGTTGGGTTTAGGGCTGAGGGATCTTTAAAGCCTACACTTCTTTGAGAAAGGATTTTGGAAGATAAATGGGAAATTTTTTTTTTTTTTTTTTTTTGAGACAAGAGTCTCGCTCTGTTGCCCAGGCTAGAGTGCCTAGCTCACAGCAACCTCAAACTCCTGGGCTCAAACAATCCTTCTGCCTCAGCCTCCGAGTAGCTGGGACTACAGGCATGCACCACCATGCCCGGCTAATTTTTTCTACATATCTTTAGTTGTCCAGCTAATTTCTTTCTATTTTTTTAGTAGAGACGGGGTCTTGCTCTTGCTCAGGCTGGTCTCCAACTCCTGACCTCAAGTGATCCTCCTGCCTCAGCCTCCCAGAGTGCTAGGATTATAGGCGTGAGCCACTGCGCCCGGCTAGGAAATGTATTTTTTTAATGTGTGTTGGGGTAAAGGGACAAACTCTGGAGTGTGTGTCTGAAAATGTATGGCAGGCTGGGCTCGGTGGCTCACGCCTGTAATCCTAGCACTTTGGGAGGCCGAGATGGGCGGATCGTTTGAGCTCAGGAGTTCGAGACCAGCCTGAGCAAGAGCGAGACCCCCGTCTCTACTAAAAAAATACAAAGAAATTAGCTGGACAACTAAAAATACATATATTAAAAAAAAATTAGCCGGGCATGGTGGCGCTTGCCTATAGTCCCAGCTACTTGGGAGGCTGAGGCAGGAAGATCGCTTGAGCCCAGGAATTTGAGGTTGCTGTGAGCTAGGCTGACGCCACGGCACTCCAGCCCCGGCAACAGAGTGAGACTCTGTCTCAAAAAAAAAAAAAAAAAAAAAAAGAGTGTATGGCATTTACTGTAGGGCAGTGTTTCAACTGGGGGTGATTTTGCCCCCCAGGGGACATCTGATAGTATCTGGGGAGATTATTGGTTATTATAACTAAGGGGGTACACTGGCATCAAATGAGGGTAGAGGCTAGGGATGTTGCTAAATAAGCTATAGTGCACAGGACAGACCCTCCCCCTACCACTCTAAACAAAGAATTATTCAGCTCAAAATGTCACTGTGCCACTGACCTGAAAAACCCTGCTATAGAGAAAGAATGTGGATATAGGTGGTGTCCTCTTCCTTGAGCCTTCCAATTTTTCTCTCCACGCCTTAGCTTCCCCTCATAAAAGTGTTTATTCTGTTGTTTACCCTTGCTCCAGCCTTGAACATGGGGCAGAAATGAGAGTGCAGAGTAGCTTAGAGATGTATAGAAAGTCTACATAAATAGATTATTATAACATTCATTATCTCCTTTTCTCTGACTCTAGTGGAAGCTGTTGCTGCCCTGGGGAACAAAGTTGTGGAAAGCCTAAGAGCACAGGATCCTTCTGAAGGTTTGTGTTTGTTGCTGAATGTATATTTTCTGGTGATAGGAACCAGGTTCTATAATTATAAGTACATTTGCAAAAAAGTCAGGTCAATGGAAGAGTAAATGCAGAGCTTTATGTTGTGGAAATTTTTTTGGCAGGGGCTTCAGGTGTACAAAAGCAATATGATCTCCCTTACTTCTAGAGCTCTGTATTCTAAATTCTCATTGTAGACTCTTATTGCTGCCGTTTTTTTTTTTTTTTTTTCCAAAAACACTTAGTAAAGACAGAGGACAGAAAGTATAGTACACTCTCGAAGATGGTAGAGAGCGGACTGATCCAAGAAGGAACCGTCTCTTGTTGCTATTTTTAAAAACCTACCTGTTCCCCCCACCCCCATGCTGGATTTAACTTTGGTTATCGAATAGAAGTGACTGTTACAGCTTTCAATTCTGTTATTTCAGTTTTGACCATGCTGACCAATGAAACTGGCTTTGAAATCAGTTCTTCTGATGCTACAGTGAAGATTCTCATTACAACAGTGCCGCCCAATCTCCGAAAACTGGACCCAGAACTCCACTGTTAGTTTTTTTTTTCCATTGCTGGGAAATTCAAAACATGGTATTTTGAGTATACCACATGAAGCTTTCTGGGAGTTGAAGGACCTAAGTTTACCCTGAACTTTATTCTCTCTCCTTGTATGTAATTTGGAAATAGTTTTTACCAGCTTGCTAGTGAAATGTTCAGACAGGATGGCCAGGAAAGCAGTGGAAGGACTTAAAAGAGGACTGAGGAAATATTTATGTGGGTGGATAGGCTTTTGGAGAAAATCATGAATCTTGCATACTTTTAGATTTGGTTTGGGTTAGGGATAGTGAGTTTTTTGGATAAGTGATTTGCTAATCTCAGGAACATAGGATGATTTAAAGAATTGCTAAGTTATCCTGCTCTCCTTCCCAAGTTTTCGGACAGTAGGAGTAGGACTGAATTGCTTAATAATGTTTGACCTTGGCCTCTGATGTTTGTCTTCTAGTGGATATAAAGGTGTTACAGAGTGCCTTAGCAGCCATCCGACATGCTCGCTGGTTTGAGGAAAATGCTTCTCAGTCCACGTGAGTCCCTCCCTGACTTTGGATTAAGGTAACCTTTCTAACTGCAGTGACCAGCAGGATACCCCCACACTTCACCTCTGATAGAACTGTTTTGGCTATGATCTTCTGTCTGGATTTTGATTTTTTACCTTTAGTAAGCAAATTAAGATTGGAAGGAAGAAGGAAAAAAACGTAGTTCTGGAAATAGTGTAGTCAGCTTCACTCTACCTCAGGTGTGAAGTGTGGAAATACATGATATTATTACTTTTTTTTTTTTTTTTTTTTTTTAGACAGGGTCTCACTCTGTTGCCCAGGCTGGAATACAGTGTGTGATCACAGCTCACTGTAACCTCGAACTCCTGGGCTCAAGTGATCTTCCTGCCTCAGGCTCCTGAGTAGCTAGGAATACAGGTGCACCACAATGCCTGGCTAATTTTTTTGTAGAGATAGGGTCTTGCTATGTTGCCCAGGCTGGTCTTGAACTCTTGTTCTCAAGCAATCCTCCCATCTCGGTCTTCCAAAGCACTAGGATTACAGGCATGAGCCAACTCGCCTGGCCAACGTTAATTACTTTTAAACCTTGGGTCATTCTTGCTTTCAGAGTAAAAGTTCTCATCAGACTGCTGAAGGACTTGAGGATTCGTTTTCCTGGCTTTGAGCCCCTTACACCCTGGATTCTTGACCTACTGGTAAGTAAAGAAGGGTAATTGTAGTTCCAGATTATCTCTCTTTAGCAGTAGTTACTCTAAAACCTACCAGAGTCTGAAATTCATTGAAGCTTAAAAGAACTTTCATTGGTGGACAAGTAATCCAATAAAGATTCAACATTTATTTGCTGGATTTTTTTGAGTATTCAATTTAATGAGTAGTTATTGAGTTACAGTATGTGACTTTTCATTACTGTTAGTCATTTCATTATTGTGATAATGGAGAGAAATAGCTTTCTGAATTTTTGGCTGGACTTTAACGACCAGTTTTCCTCAGGATGATTTAAAGTTTTATTAATAGTGTGTTTGAAGACAGAATTGCCAATTTGGTGGCACATCTACCAGATTTATTATTTTCTAGGGTCATTATGCTGTGATGAACAACCCCACTAGACAGCCTTTGGCCCTAAACGTGGCATACAGGTACAGCATGCTTCTTTGGGTTTAGGGCTGGTTGTAAGCCGTCTTGTGCGTTCTTTTAACACCTCTCTGTGTTTCAGGCGTTGCTTGCAGATTCTGGCTGCAGGACTGTTCCTGCCAGGTTCAGTCGGTATCACTGACCCCTGTGAGAGTGGCAACTTCAGAGTACACACAGTAATGACCCTGGAACAGCAGGTATTGGCACAGCTATGAAATGGTCTGTTCTGCCCCTCTATTGAATACTTCTGGTAGAAGGCAAAGGGAATGTGGTCTTTAGTGGTCAGGGATCTGGGGGTTCTCAAAGACTTTGGTCCTGAGATTTCAAATTCTCCTCATGTCTATTTTCACAAGGATGTTAGTCAAATAAGATAGTACTTTGATTCTCCTTGCTAACTTACCCTCACTTTGCTCTCCTTTAGGACATGGTCTGCTACACGGCTCAGACTCTGGTCCGAATCCTCTCACATGGCGGCTTTAGGAAGATCCTTGGCCAGGAGGGTGATGCCAGCTGTGAGTGTCCACTGTGGGTCAGGGGTTTCTTTTTTTTTTTTTGAGACAGCTCTGTTGCCCGGGCTAGAGTGCCGTGGCGTCAGCCTAGCTCACAGCAACCTCAAACTCCTGGGCTCGAGCAATCCTTCTGCCTCAGCCTCCCGAGTGGCTGGGACCACAGGCATGCGCCACCATGCCCGGCTAATTTTTTTCTATATATATTTTTAGCTGTCCAGATCATTTCTTTCTACTTTTAGTAGAGACGGGGTCTCACTCTTGCTCAGGCTGGTCTCCAACTCCTGAGCTCAAACAACCCGCCCGCCTTGGCCGCCCAGAGTGCTAGGATTACAGGCGTGAGCCACGGTGCCCGGCCGGTCAGGGGTTTCTTACTATACTCTGTGGTCTACAAAGAAGCTGTACACTGCTCAAATGTCTTAATATTTCCACTGTATAAATCATAACTGGGCTACTTGTCTAAAATCACCTTTTTTCCCTAGATCTTGCTTCCGAAATATCTACTTGGGATGGAGTGATAGTGACACCCTCAGAAAAGGCTTATGAAAAGCCACCAGAGAAGAAGGAAGGAGAAGAAGAGGAGGAGAATACAGAAGAACCACCTCAAGGAGAGGAAGAGGAAAGCATGGAAACTCAAGAGTGACCTTCGCTCCCTTTCCTACCCAAGGGGAAGACTGGAGCCTAAGCTAGCTGCTACTGGGCTTTATATGGTGGCAAATCCGTGGGATAGGGAAGACAACAGGAAGGAAAATAAACTCTAGAAGGAAGTGTCATTCCACTGGGTTTTGACACTGGCTTAGCAGCCAGAAGTCTTGCATTTATGGCCTATGCCATCTATCTATAATGAAGCAGGATACCAACATTTCTTCCTAATATTTTAGAATCCCTAACTCATGAAAACCCCTCAACCAGTACTTTATTGTTGAAATGTTGTGAACTGTTAGTGTCTGGAAATTTTTTTTCTAAGAAAAACGATTAAAGTACTTCCTAGTAGGGCTCTTGGTCTTGTTTTTCCTTGGCATGTGGCAACCTTTTTTTGCTTCCTTTTGCTTTTTATCCTCTTCATTGAAAGTGATACTTCAGTCTTTTTTAATTATAAACAGTTAACATCACAATTTGAAACTATACTTGAATTAAAGCAGACTCCTGGAACCTTTCTGTATACCAGAGTAAATCAGAATACTGTTCAAGTATTTATTGAATTAAATGGTTCTAGCAACACTGCTATTTACTGTATTCAAGCCAGTGCAATAAAAAAAACAAAAAAGGACAGCGGTCATTCACCTTGACTTTGCCTGCCCTCTCCAAATCCTCCGTGTAAACAAAGGAAAATGAGAAGTCACAGGTAGAGGACATGCTGTCCAGGCCCATGTAACCCAGGCACATAACAAAGGAAGCCCCACTGTGGTTAACTAGGCTTGAAGAAGGTAGGCTTCTAATATGTAGCTTGTAAAAAATGCAGAGGTCTCAGCTTATTCATGGAAGGAAGCAAGAGCTGCAATTAATTTTAAGTCCTTCGGGTACCTCAGTCCAGCTGCACACAGGTCCCCTTTTCTTCAGGCCCATGCATAAATGGGTAAGACTAAGTGCTTCAAACAAACCATAGGGCTGCCTTTTTAATGTCCCAAGGTCTACAGGGATTGTCTCCTGGAAGCTTTGCATGTCTGTTGAAGCAAGGCAGGTGGGGAACAGTACTTGTGCTATCCTGAGGCCATGGACTCATCTGTCCTGTTATTTACTTGGAGAACCAGGAGGGTAAACTCCTGAATCCAGCATTGCCCTCCTGCGGGCTGTTTCCTTGGCAACACTGTGGTTTAGCCGCCTCAGCCGTTCCTATAAGACAAGATGAGGAATCTAATAACTGCTGTGAAAGGCTTTAAAATTTTAAGTCAACTAGGTGCTGCAAAGTATCTTAGGCTCCACCTCAAAGCCATTCTTAAGGTATATATAAAAATGTAAATGACAGCAACTGGATATTGAGAATGAGAATAGTGAGTTTCTCTTTCCCCAAAGATTTTAAAAATCACAGTAGCTTTCATTGTGTTGAAGACGTATAAAAGGGCAAAGAATCACTGCTGGTAGGAAATTCTTTTACCTGAGCATTTTGTAGAATGTTGTTGACGAGGACAACTCGTCGCCGGGCATTAAGCAGCTTTTTAACATAGGGGTCGAGATCCAGGGCCACCTTCTGATCCTCATTGATACGGCACAATTCTGGGGATGGAAGTAGGTGCAACTAACAGTTAATGGCTCATCTCTCATTCTTAGGGAAAAAAGGCTGGTAAGGGGATGGAAAACCCTCTTGCACCCACATGGGCCACAGCCACTATAGACTTAAGACATCTCTGAAAGGAGGAGACCTTTGGCAGACCTGATGTCCCGGCAGCAAGTGACAGAAACCCAGCCCAGAGGTTGGCAAAACATAAGGTCCTCAAAGTGAGCTGGAGGATTCCGGGTACACGGGGATGCTCGCTTACCTGTAGCTAGGTTGTCAATTTGTTCCCGGAGCTCCACCTGGCTCTCTCTGCAAAGAGGTACAAGGCCTACACGGTCAGGCAGTTAACGGAGCTCACGAAACTAATTCTCCTATGTATTTCCCAAGTACTGAGAGAAGCCAGCCTCAACTTAATCCTCCAACCCGCAGTCTTCCGCGGGTTCTTCCTCGCCTCAATCAGGTTCGTGAATTCATTAGTCCCAGCTAGAACCTCTCTTGGTCCCGCCCCCAACTTCCCTCTCGGTCACCTGACGGCGTGGACGTGAGAGTCGAGCTGCTGCACAGCCGGTCGCAGGAACTCCAGGAGCCCTTCGGCGAAGAGGTCGCGGCCTGTGGGCCCCGCCACCGGGGTCCCTGCCCCAGACACAGCGGCGGAACCTGCCCTGGCCATCACGAACAGTCCTGACGTCCGGAACCTGCCGCGAGGGCCGCCGGGAACTGGAGCCGCGCAGATGTGCGCCGCGAGGGGGCGCCCGGGAAAAGGCGTCTCCGAGCCGGCGCTGGGGCTTCTGGGAAATGGAGTCTCTGGCGCGAGCAGGGCGGGGAGAAGGGCAGCATCCTGGATCCCTCTGGGAGTTGTATTAATAGTTCTTTGTAGGTTTTGTGACAGGTTTTGAAAATCTCCAGACTTCGGGAGCTGGGGGAAGGAACCACTTTTCGGAGTGGATACGTTTTGTTTTCTCCAAAGATGAGAGTAAATGCTAATATCCCCAGTTGTCCGTAGCCTTCCTATGTTAACTTTATGAGAAAACCAGATTGTATTCATGGTATAGTTTTAGATTTCTAAAGAGTATATTTTTAATGGCACTAAATATGTACAAAATTACACACGAATATTATTCAGCCTTAAAAAGAAATGAAATTCTGGTACATGCTGCAACACAGATGAACCTTGAGGACATTATGCTGAGTGAAATAAACCAGCCACAAAAGGACAAATATTGATTGTATGAGTCTACTTATACATGAGTTACCTAGAGTAGTCAAATTCATGGAGATAAAATATAGAACAGTGGTTACCAGAGGCTGAGGGGGCAGGAGGAATGGAGAATTACTGTTCAATGGATACAGAGTTTCAGTTTGGGAAGATGAAACAGCTCTGGAGATGGAGGGTGGTGATGGTTGTATACAATGTGAATGTCCTTAATGCCACTGAACTGTGCACTTAAAGATGATTAAAGTGGTAAATTTTATGTTGTGTACATTTTACTACAATAAAAAACTTTTAAAAAAATTGTATGTGTTTCCATATTTTCTTCCCTCAAAAAAGGTTCCTTAGTTCAGTTCGGTTTTGTTTTTCATGGTTTTCCAGGAAGTTTACATATATCCCTTGTGCTCTAATGTGTTCCAGTGGCTCACAATTCCCTAGGCCGTGGGGCAGGATGTGTGTGCAGAAATGCTCTTGGAGGACAGGCAAGGGGATCCATAGAGATAAATGGGCTTGTGCTTCATCTTCAGGAGTAAAGGAGGATAAGGCATTTGAGTCATTGTGGGAGAATGGTAATCAGTGGCTATAAACCTGAGACCCCAACTATGATAACTTTTAAAGCCTTGTACACTTCTTGTTGTTGATTGTATTTGTGTCCCTGAATCTCTCTCTCTGGTGATTAGAGGTAAAACTCTCATGAGAGCCTGGGGGCTTATTTTGGGAGTAAGAGGCAAGGAAGGGAGCAGCTAGAGCAATTACAACCTGCTTCACAGGCCTTGGGAAGAGGAAGCCCAGGGGATAGAGTAGTGACAGTGTTGAAGAGGAAAGGAAAAGGGTCCAGGTCCCTGAGGCCTGTACTGGAAAGAAAGAACAGCATGTTGGCCTGGGCTAGAAAAGGGCTTTGGAGGTTGATGGCCCAGTATCTGGACAAGAATCCCCTGAGTTAGGCTACAGTCCTTTCAGGTGCCTCTTCAAAGAAGGGTTGCTGGATTTGGAAAACAGAACAAATAAAACACCTGAGATACCAGGTAAATTTGAATTTCAGATAAACAACAAATAATTTTTTAGTATAAGTATTTTATCTGGTAATCCTACTTCAAAGGCTGGTTCTCTGAGGAAAATCACTATGTGTTTTGTTTTTATGCTTTCCTTTTTACTCCTTATCACCTTGAGTTAGACTTTATCTCTCATGAAGGCTCCTGACTGATCTTCTTGCCACTGGTCGCTCATCCCGCCAGGTCAGTCTGCACTGAAATACCAGTCAGATTACATAATACCCTTGCTTAGAGAAAATGAGTGCTGGAAGGGATTTTAGAACACATCTGTCCTTGGTTTCTGGGAGACTTGTGAAGAAGACTGGGCAAGGGTCTTACAGAAACCCTAAAGTTTGATAACAGGTTGAACGCCAGTGCTGGTTCAATTATTCATTCTCTAAACACTTATCAAACTCCAGGCACAAGGTATTCAGCACAAATCCCCCTTCTTCCCTGTCTGCACCTATATCATATAGCAGTGGCCCTCCTGCGATCTTTGCTTTTCCACAGAGACTAAAGGAGGTGTAGGTCACAAGACCTCTAAAACTAGCCCATCTCATCCAACCACTACACACACCACCATGCGGTTGGGATCAGTCAGGGTCCAATCGGGAGAGAGAAAAGACACAGTAATATCAACGGGGAGAGTTTAATATTATGAGTTATCCTTTAACAGGATTGGAGTAATGAGGAATTGGTTAATAAGCAGAGAGAACTCCAAACCACACAGGAAGAGCAGATGCTAGGAGCAGCTTTTACCCCTAGAAATAGAGCACATAAAGAAGAGCCCTATCCCCCAGGTCTGAGATATAGACGTTGAAAAGGGCATGGCTGTGGCTCACTGAATGACAGAGAAGTTGCTGTGATGCCATGCTGGTGGAATGTGCCAGAAATCTGCCTTCTAGAACTTACAGGAATTCCACCCTCTAGAGTGCCTGGGAAAGCTGTTTATGTGAGATGCTCACCAGAGGCATTCTGCTGTGAAACAGCCTGAAGCTACTGGCCACGGGGTGCTGCTGGCTGCTAGGCACAGCAAGAGCTGAGTCTTGGAGTAGCCATGTCTCAACCCACTAGAACTGGGAATCGATTGTTACTCCTGAAATATTCCTCCAGTATCCTCTATGGACAAACTAACATTGTACCAGCTGGCAAAGGAAAAATATTTAGAGTCTAGAACCATTTTCATAGAGCAGGCAAAAAGGATTAATTTACAGCTTTGAGGCTGTCTTCTTGGTTATCCAATAGCTGGAAAAGTCACTGGTCTGCTCCAACAGCTGTAGATCATTTTATTCACTTGGGTGCAAGTCACAGGTAACTATTGGTGTCCCCACCTCTAAGGCCTGACCACCACCCACAGAGCCTCTCTAATGGGTCTTGTTTTCCAATCTTCCCATTTTTGGTTCCAAGTATTTGATTTTCTTAGGTGTAATTTTATCAAAATGGAAAAGTATGAGCAAAAAAGGGCAGAGGGTAGCTGAGGTGAGGGGAGGGAAAGGAGGAGAGGACAGGGAGGGGCAGAATTAGTGAGAAGTTGTACAGGACAATTCAGAGACCATTATCCTGTCATGTTCCTACAGCTTCCTTGTAGCTTTCCACAAGCAAAACCCACTTTCTGCAGGTTGTCTCAGAGGCCTGTCTTGGGTTTCCATTTCCTCCATAATGGTCCAGCATGGGGTATTTACAGTCTACAAGCATTTCCACTTCTGAAATCCCACTTGAAGCTTATAGATGAGCAGACTGATGCCAGAGGGGCACCCTGACCTGCAGCCCCCTTGAGCTTGAGCATGGTATGTAGCACCTGGTCCAGCAGTGCAGTCCCTGGTGCAGCCGCATCCCCACTCAGTGTGTGGGTGATGATGAAATGCAGTTAATCCGGCTGCCAGCTATTACGATGTTTATGCAGAGGATGCACAGGTACTGCCTGTCATCCATCACGATACCTGCAGCCTCTACCAGCCTGGGTGGGCAGAGGGAATGAAGCTTAGGTTGACTTTATTAAACTCTAATTTGGGCCTAAGCTCTGCATCATCTCTCAAAACACCTCACTTTCTCTCTGACTTCAAGAATCACCTAGGTCTGACCCTCTACCCAAGCCACCTCCAGTCCGAATGTCTCCCTTCTCCTTTTCATATCACCACTAGGAAAATCTTCCTAGTACTCATTTCCTGTATCCCTCCAGTTTTACGGGTTGTATGGGACCAGGTGCCTCTATGTTCCTCCAGTAATCTCAGTTCATTGACTTCCTCCTCACTCACCCATGGCATGGCTAATGCCCCCCCAAAGAGTCAGACCTGGGGATGTTGCTCATTCACAGCCACTGTGTATGAACTGTGGCCACCTGCTACCGTGTCTGCCATAGGCTGACTGGCACAGGCAAACACTTGGTAGGAGCCTGGTGCTCAGGATACTCTGCAGACCCAGCTGTGCCCACATTGCCAACTCTCATCCTTGCCAGAATCCTGGAGCAGCTCATTTTCTTGGGATGCTGGGTTGGGTATCGGTTATTTCAGCACCTGTTGAGCCTTTCTGTTGTAGATTTTAGGTCTGTTCCCATTTCCTGGTAGCTCTGCTCTCAGGCCCTCTGTTCTCCCTATGCTTAGGTTCGATCATCTTCTCCTTGCTGACCTTAAGATGGGTCCCCGGGTAGGTTCATGAGGAAGCTCTGCAGGGACATGCAATGCTGGCTCAGGCAGTACAGTCACATAGTGCCCTATGCCTATGCACACTTACCCACTGTGGAGCCTGGGTAGGGCTGAGGGGGTGGGCAGAGTCAGCAGAGGGTCTTTCTTGTGGGAGACGGGGGCCACAGAATGGTGTCTGATAATGCCTTTAACTGGGGAGAAGGACCTGAGAATCAGACTTCTTTAGGCCTGTCAGGTCCAAAGGACAGGGACAGGATATTCCTGGTTTCACCCCGCTTTTTGGGAGGCCAGAGCTGTCTGGGAAGCCTTACAATGCTTCAGTGCAGGAAACAAAGAGTCGGCAGCAGGGGTGGGAGCTGGGAAGGGTTACTATGGCAGTCAGGCCTGAGATTCCAGCCATCTTATTAACTGGTGCTCCTGGAGAGCTGCCACCCCCCACTGTGGGTGAATACTCTGGCCAGACTCCAGGACTCCTGCTTATCGCAAAGGGGTCAGAGGCTAAGGGTGGGGTCCTAGTTTAGTAGTGCTGAGAGGGGCACTGGGGGCCTTTATTCTTTTATCTTTTTCGTCTACTTTTCCCCGTCTCCTTTCTTTTCTCTATTTTCTGATCTGGCTTTCTCCCTGAAATTAAATTCCTTTAGAGTATGTGCTTTTGACTAAAATCCAAAGGGGAAAGCTTTAGGACATTTTGGGGAACACTTTTCCTCCCTTTTCCCATGGATATGTTTAAATCTTGAGCTGATAATTGCCTTACACTAAAGGTAATTAATATATCAAGCCTAAATGAAGAATCAAGTAAATCCTTTGAAGAGGCCTCACGGAGGCTTTAGCTGTCCCAGGCCTGGGGGGCAGGGGAGGGGCGGTATTAACTGCCTGAGGGCCTTAGGAAGCTTAGAGGTGAATGAGGTGCCGCCATTAGGACTTAGGAGGGCTGGAAGCCTAGCTCTTAACCAGGGTATGAGGCCAGGGTGGGAGTTGCGGGGTGAGGCAGTGGTAGCTCGCCCCTCTAGCCTGTCCTCATCTCCCACCAGTATTCTATTTAAATCATCCCACTTTTATCTGCCCACTGCACAAAACATAAAGTCCAAGCTCTTTAGCAGACAATTTAGCTTTAGGCTACCTACACAATCTTATTAGCTGTGTCTGATCCCACCTCAGAGACCCAATGAACACTCAGTTTCCCTGGCATATATGTTCTTTTAGGCCCAGGTACCTTTACATTTGGTTCCCTGTGCTTGGTAAATTCTTTCCCCTTCTGTGTAAAATTCCCCCTTAATTTTCAAGATGTAGCTCATCCATCTCTTCTCTGTGCTCCCAAATCCCTTCTAACAAATAATGCCTTGTTGGCGTCTCCATGGCAAGCCCTCAGCAGATGGTAGTTGGATGAAAGGGTGACCTAAAGACCAGGTTTACTCTCCTTGTGCCTCAGAACTGAGGATAGCCAAGGTGGGCACTGGTGTCAGGAGACCCTGGGAACTACCGTGAGCCACAAGTGGGGCTGGGGGGCCCATGGCTCATAGGACAAGTTGCCTGTGCCTCACTGGGACTTGGGGATGAATTATTCTTTCATGAAGAAGGGACACAGAGGGAGAAAGAGAAGGGGGCCTGAGGTGTAGTAGTCACCACCTTTGTGGGTATCTTCTCTAGTCTCCTGGGGTGGAGGGATCCCAGCATTCTGCCCCTATTGGTGGTGTAGGGGAGGACAACAGCCAGAAGGGGGAAGTCCTTGGGCTTCAGCATGGAAAAGATGGAGGGAGCTGAGCTGGGGGTTCATCTCTGCTGAGCCACTGTGATAGTATCTAGCCCTCTACTATCCCCTCCCCACTCCCCATCGCCCCTGGGACTCTCAGACATCACACATCACAAAGATAGGATTCAAGTTCAAGTTCGGTTGTCCTGACCAAAAATCACCTTCCCAGCCCCCAATACACAGTATCCTAGCATTTTAGGGTATAATGGCAACTGGTTTGGTTGGGGGTGGGCAGAGTCTTTGTGTCCCCTTAAACAGCACAGAGAAAAGGGAAACCAGTACCAGCGCCCAAGGGTCCAGAATGCTGCCCAAGCCCATCCTGCCTGAGTTTCCCATGGGCCCAAAGGGTCAGTCCATTACTTTGTGGGGTTGATTATCTTCTGCAGGGCTTAATCAAAGGAGGTCAAATTCTTCACTTTCTGCCTCAAAGCAACATTCCCCCCAGAATTTTAATACAACCAGGAAGAAAAGGACTCTATTATATAAGGGGTAGCAAGACATCATTAAAGTAGCCACAGCATTTTGAGGAGTCCAACAAATAAGGAGAAAGTCTTGACTGGATTTGAGAGAACAATTTGTTATAATTAACCAGAAACACAAGATTCCGCTGAAACTGGAACAGTTGACAGAATATGGCTGAACTTAAACCTTCTCGGAAGATACAAACAGGGTCAAACAAAGCCATTGAGAGGAAAAGCCCAAGATCGGTGTGGGATGAACATGAAGATAATTGCATTCCAGCATGGGTATCTTCTGATCC
>CM052444.1:39081378-39105044 GCA_028533085.1 Varecia variegata
GGTCTGTAGCCTTCTGTTGGTATTTAGCTTAAAACCGGTTTTGTGCATTGGACCCCAGGGCCAACTTAAGTAATGTTTTCTTAGGAAGGAGCTGAAGTTGCTGTTGGCTGCCTCACCGCTCATTTAGAGACATCTTGGTGGTGCTTTTTAGCACAACTTTCGGCGCTGACTGTGCAGCCATCTTCAAATCTCGAGAATCTACAAAGTACAATAGGCAAAATGAGCAAATCAGAATTATGGCCACTCAGTTCTGCAAGGGGAAAAGGTGCAAACCAACAATCAATGAAAGGCCTTATCTCTGACTGCTGAAGATCATATCAAAACTCATTTCAAGTGCTTAGGTTTATACGGCAGTTACCTCAAACTATTAACACTTCAAGGCCACAGGAAAGAAAACATCTGCCAAAGTTTTAAAAATGGCAGAACAAAATCTAGCTCAAGGAAGTATAAGAGTTCAGCTTTTAATATATAGCAATCTCTCAATCTTGTCTGCATGACTTACCCATGGAGTTTTTAAAAAATACAGATGCCTGGGCCCTGACTAAACCACAATCTCTGGTGGTGAGGTCTGGAGATTAGTAATTGTGAGGGGAGAAAAGCTACCTAGGTGCTTCTAATGTGCAGCTAAAATGTTGAGAACAATTTATCTACAATGAAAATATAGGCATACAGTTTCAAAACTGCCTTTCAAATAAAAAATCAAATAGGGGTTTTAGTAAGGAACTGGGGATCTGGGGAAGAGAGCACGAAAGGTTTCCTAAATGGGCATTCACCTGGGAGTTAGCCCCCACAGAACTCTATACATAACCCTAAAGCCGCCATTAATTTCCAACGTTCCTCAAAGTCCTGTAGTCCTCATTTAATCTCCCTAACATCCTCAAAGGCCTGTCCAGACTTCCAACTTTGCTCAACCCGCCGAACAACTTTAGTTTTTATCCCTATCCCCAACCTTCTCCATCCCGCCACTCGGTTCCAGTTCAGCTCCGCCCCCTCCCCGGGGCCTCCACACTCTACACCCTATCTGCATCCACTTCCCACCACCATTACTCCCCCGCCGGCTCCGCTCCCCAAGACTTTTCCCCTCCTCCTCAGCACAGAAACGCACCGAAGGAAACGGACGCCAGTGCTCCGCCCGGGGCTGCCACCACGGCTGCGGCAGGCGGGCCGGGGACCGGCCGAACCTCAGTTGACGGTGGAGGGGCTCGGGTTAACTAGGTGGGCGGTTGGTTAGACGCGTAAGCGGTAGATTGCAAGGTTAGTTCGTTGTTGTTGGCTGGCTGTCTAGTCGGCCGATCCGCCTGCTCGCCGGGCCTGCCCCTTCCTGCCTTTCGTCTCTGCCACCACAGGTGCCGCCGCCGCCGCCGCCACCAACTCCCGCTCGGCGTCCAAAACAAAATGGCCGCCACGTTCAGTGCGTGTGGGACCGGCTAAAATGGCGTCGGCGCAATTACGTCAGGCGTCAGATCCGCGCACAGCTATAGGGCAGGAAAGATTCGCGCTACGCCTGCGCAGAGATCAGAGGCGGAGCCCTGGAGAGAAGGCGGGGCTTCAGCAGAGGTCCCTGCAGAGTTACACGCAGTGCTCCGCCCTCGGAAGGCGTGTGGGGACTTCCAGTTCTAGTCGGGATGGCGCTCAATTTTGTGGTACCGTTCGTAATTTGGGCCACAGAGAGGAGGTTTGGGTCCCATATTCCCTCGCCTTCCCGCCCTCAGCCAAGGCATACCGTCAAAAAATCTTTACACGGGACTTGCCTCGGTTTCTTCCGGACCACCGGGCCCGCGTCATTTGCACTGGCTCTCCCCTCATGCCGGTTTGCCCTGTTCAGAGGGTTGTGAAGCGCCATAAACGCCCCAGCCAAGGCTTGGGAGGCCAGTGCTGGAAGCACACCTCTAGCGGATCCTGTGCCGGCCACCACCGCCCGTCCATATTTTCCTCTTCACTTCCTCCCCTCCCCAACTTGGCCTCAGTATTGTTTAATCCTTCTTTAGAAGGGATCTTTGAGTCCCTGACCCACCTTCCATGTCCTCCCTCCCCGCCTGCCATTCATGTGGATTTTGATGCAGACCAACAAAGAGATTTTCCTTCTGCCTGCGTACACAATAAAGTGCTCAGATGATTGAGGAATGAATGAATGAACACATCTTAAACGCTTCTTCTGACCCATATGCGCATCAAGACTTTCGTTTCCTTTCCTGGCACTTTGTGTGTGTGCGTGTGCACACGCGCGTTTTTAATGCCCCCCCCCATCTTTACTGAACTTTAACCATGTGAGAGTAAGGATTGTGGATTGTGTTTATTTTGGTCACTGCCATATCCCCAGTTTAGCATATGGTAGGAACCTCAGTGAATATTCGTTGTAGGTTGAAAGGAGATTCTTTCTGCTGCTTTTATAGCTGAGAAGCTGATGTCTCCTCCACTTCCAGCTGGAACCTTGAACCCCCCACATTCCTGGGTCTTGAGCTTTCCTCAAGTAGGAAGATGTAATGCACTGTGACCTCTCTCTAAATAAGACCCCTCCCAAAATAAGGGAAGTTGAGAGTGAACAGCCCTCTCCACCTACTTCCAGACTGAAGAGGAGACAGACATCACATGGTGGGTGAGAGAGTAGCCTTTAATGAAAGATGAATTGCAGGCCTGGACCGCAACTCTTGCGCCCTTGATGTATGTGTGTGTGGGGGAGTGGGCAAGGGTGGGAGTGGGGGAGGGATAAGTGGGGTGAAGTGGAAGCCGGGTGAAGAGACAGGTCTAGCAGGGTGGAGGGGAAGGGCGCTGCCCACTGGGGTTGTCTGCTCAACTGTTCTCCCAGAAGAAGTTGTTACAGGCCACTGTCAGAGCAGCAACCAGCACCACATACTCCTGGAAGTCCACCTCCCCGTCTCCATTCTCGTCTAGCTCCTTCATCACCTTGTCCACAGCATCTGCATCCTTCTGGGCCTGTGCGGGAGGAGAGGGAGAAGGTGGTTTATAGGGAGCTGTATAGCACTGAGTGAGTGAGGGGCAAGGAAGGTGGTTGAGGAGACTGAGACAGAGAGGAGGAGAGGAACTACATTTAATTATGGGATTCTCTGCTGCCCTCCTCAAAACACTGGAGGGCTCCTGTTACAGAGTAAACTGCTTAACCTTATTATGAACATCAATTACCATATGCTGAGTGCCTACCATGTGACTACACTAGGCGCTTTACAAGCATTGTCTAATTTAATTCCAATACAAATGGTATGAGGTAGGTTTCATTATTTCCATTCTAGAGAAGAAACAGATTGACAGTTGGTGGTTAAATAAATGTGCCCAAAGACACACAGCTAGAAAAAAGCAGAGCCAGAATTGGAACCCAGTCTAATAAAACCTCAAAGCTGGTGCACCTTATGCTGTATCCTGAGGTTTCTTTATTATGTGGCCCCATTTCTACATCCTTCACGCCAGTCAAATGAAACTTCTGGGCATGCTCCGTATTTTTCTTTCTCCTATGCTTTTGCTCATGCAGATGCCTCCTCCTAAAATGTCTACATTTACCCCAGTAATCTTACAATGGAAATCCATGGCTCAAGTGCCACCTCTTCAGAGAAGCTGTCTCACTTCCATCAGGTTAATCATCTCCCATAACCGTTTCTGAAAAGCACCTCTGTTAAAGCTCTGTATACCTACTGAAGTTCATGGTTTACTTTTTTTTTCATTTTATTATTTTGGTAGTCCAGATGATGGGGTCATCATGGTTTACTTTTTTTTTTTGAGACAGAGTCTCACTCTGTTGCCCAGGCTAGAGTGCTGTGGCGTCAGCCTAGCTCACAGCAACCTCAAACTCCTGGGCTCAAGCAATCCTTCTGCCTCAGCCTCCCGAGTAGCTGGGATTACAGGCATGCGCCACCATGCCTGGCTAATTTTTTCTATATATTTTTAGTTGCCCAGCTAATTTCTTTCTATTTTTTTTTAGTAGAGACAGGGTCTCGCTCTTGCTCAGGCTGGTCTTGAACTCCAGAGCTCAAAGGATCCACCCGCCTCGGCCTCCCAGAGTGCTAAGATTACAGGCGTGCGCCACTGGGCCGGGCCCATGGTTTACTTTTAAGTGCCAGTCTTTCCCTTCTAGACTGTGAATCTTATTATTGATTAATTTACACAGGGCCTAGCACGTAACAGGTGACTAATAAACCAGTGCATTTTGACTTGACCCAGAAGGAGTAGGGGAGCCTGGGAAAACCCAGGAGAGGAGGGAGAGGGTTGGGCTGAGCTGGGGGTGGGTGGAGAGATGGCAGAGAGGTGCCCATTGCATTGCCCCACCCCTCGCCCACTCCACCCTATACCCCAACCCTCTGCTCACATCCAAGAAGCCGGAGAGCTCAGTCTGCAGCAGCTCTTTCAGTTCCTTCTTGCTCAGCTTGTACTTGTCCCCCTCCTTGCCAGAGTGGGCGTGGAACACATTGATGAGAGTCTCCATTGCTGTCTCTAGCTCAGAGCCCATCACAGCAGTGCACCTACCCACCCCCCCCACAGTGGAAGTGAGCTGGGGACCAGGTCCAGGAGTTCTGGGGTCCGGGTGAGGGGAACCCGCAGGCCTCGCCCTGGTCCCTCAGCTCAGGTAGCCATGAGATCAGAGTCCCACTGCAATTGATCTTTCACTGAGATTTTACGATGTGGGGAAACCCCAACAGACCTAAATCCAGATCTGTTCTCTGTGTCGCTCAATCAGTACCTCAGCCCAAGGGAGTCAGGGTTGGGGCATGGAGAGAGAGCCGCTGGAGCTGGGCTGGCTCCAGAGACCTGCAGTAGGCGTCTGCAGTGGCTGCCTGGGCAGAGACTGAGGAGGGTGGGGCAGCAGGGGTGGTCATAGGACTGGGTCAGGCTTCCTCTGGCTCTATTTTTACCCTGGGCCTTGCCTGCCTAGCACAGGCAAGCTCTGCTGTTGAGGGTGGTGGGCTGGGGTCTCTTCTATAGCCTTGCCTCTGCTGCCCACCCCTAGCAAGGGGTCAGTCTGGCACCTCAGTGAACACGATGGAGTGGGGGGCAGCCTGAGTATGTGGCCCAAGACTTCTTGGGGAGTTGGGGAGGGAGGTCTGACTGCCTCTGAGCTCTCTATCAGCAGCCTGGGGGCCCCTTTGAGTCCTTCTACTCTGTTCTCTCCTGAATATGTCATTTTGGCCTCTCTGGGGTACACCTCCTGTTGCTTCCAAATTGATTCCTCTTCTCTGCAAAATTATCCCTTCCTTCGGATGGGTGGTGTTAAGGGAGAGAGGAACGTCTGAGCCTTTTCCCTGGAGCCAGGAGGGGGAGAGGAGACTTGTGGGCCTTGTCCCTGTGGCTGCCCACTCCTGGTGGATGTGGGGACAGTGGGACTGGTGTGAGTTGGGGAAATAAAGGGCTGAGTGTACAAGGTCCTCTGAGTTCAGGGTCTGGGAGAGAGCAGGAGAAGAATGGAGGGGTCTGTTGAGAGAGGGGACTACCACACCAGGGGGCCTCTTGCTATTGGCATCGGGACAGTCAGGCCCTCCACTGCCCCAGGAGGCAGCTCAGGTGTCTCAGATCAGGTGTCTCCAACTCTCCCCAGGCCTGGGGGGCTGGACAATGGGCCCTGATCAGATGGTATCCCAGCTCTTCAATGGGGCCCTTGTGAGTGTCACCTGAACTCCGGACATGAGAAGCAGTTGTCACAGAGACATGCGGAGATGGAACCCAAGCCGAGGCTGATGGAGAGGATAAGGGGGTGCTTGAGGGAGGGATGCTGGTGGCTCAATTACCAGCCCCATCCAGGAGGGGCACCTGGAGGTTGCCTGGAGCCCTAGAGCAGCCTGGGGGTTTATGTGTTTATGTGGGGGCAGTTCTGAGAGGACCTGGGGGCAGGGCAGACAGAAAAATAAACAGGAAAGAATTGGAGGAAAGAGGAGTCTGGAGGTCTAGGCCAATAAAGGGGAGGAGGAGGAAGGGGAGGTCCCGTGAAGGTCGAGTTGGGGGTGGGCAGGCACCTGGGGCCCCCTCTTCCTGATATTACAGGAGCCACGCTCTGCCGCCCCCAGGACTTCCTGGGACCTGAGCTCTTGGCAAGCCTGGGTGGGGGTGGCAGAGACTGAGGATGGAAGCAGGGCAGAAACAGCTGTAGTTCTGATCTCTTATTCTTACCCCACGGGAGGCGAGGGCTGGGTTCCCTCCCCTCCCCAGCCCCTGGGAGATGAGGGGGCCTTGGCAGGAGACTTGAGGGCTCTGTGTGGGAGGGCCAGGTAGCCTGGGAGCTCATCGTGGGCTGCCCAGTGGTTTCCTCATTTACTGAATTCCAGCTCTCTTTCTGACTCTCAGTTTACTTGCCTTTCCTCACTACCTTCCAAGTCCTGTCTCCCCCAAATCCCAAACTAACCTCACCCTGGCTGACTCCCGCCAGATCCTCAGTGCACCACAAATGCCATCATCCCCAGAATCTTGGAGTCCCTTGGAAGCCCCCTTTCTCCCAAGCTGGCCTGGCCAGGCCAGGGCCCTAGTCCAGGCGCTGGGGGTGATACTCACAGTCAGCCCGGGGCCGAAGGTGGGAGTAGGTTCTAGACCGCCAGTCAAGGCTGCAAGTGTGGCTGCTGGAGCTGTGTGGGGAGACCTGTCTTCAGTGTCCTTCCCCCGCTGACCCCCCCCACCGGCTCCACCCCTTCACAGACAGACACCCAGTGGGGCAAAGGGCCAGGAGTAGACAGAGGCGCCCTCTGTCTCCTGGGCTGGAACAGGCTGCCCTGTGTCTCTTCCCCAGCCTCGGTTGCCCCGCTTCCCTCTCGCTGGGCACCAGCAAACAAGCTACAGGAAGGAGGAGGTGGGAAGGGAGGCGCTGGGAAAGATGCTGAGATGTTTCTCCCCCAGCTGGGCTGTGCAGCCCTGGCTGGCTGTGCCGGCTGGGCAGGGGAAGGGGAGGATTCACTGAGGGGACCCTCAGTGAGTAATATAGTGAGTAGTTTAGTCTTGGGAGTCTCCCTGAGGAGTTTCAATCTAGGACTCTTCTATGGGGGGTCTCAGTCTGGGGTTCTCCAAGGGGTCTTATTCTGGCGGGGCCTCTGTGGCGTGTCTCAGGTCGGGCCTCTCAGTGCTGAGCTCCCTCAGTTGATTTTTTCAATCAGCAGTCCCCCCCCCAACATAGACATTCATGATTAGATGTGGGGTTGTGGTGGGGTATTGGGAGGGATAGACTCTAGGACCCCCACTGAGTGTGATCCGTGTAGGCAGCTCCCACTGCAAGTGGGGGCGTACATGGGGCTGTGGGGCTGGTTGGGGGGCCAGGGCCAGGCCTGATTGCTCAGGGCCAGAGGCGTGATTGGGCGGTCTTCTCTCTTCAGAATCAACTACGGAAACTTGACACTTCCAGCCTTGGGAGCGGCTCTCGCTCCGGTTGTGCGTCTCTCTCTCTCTCTCTCTCTCTCTCTCCCCCCCCCCTTCCCTGTGCTTATAAACCTCAGCCCTGCGGCTCCTGAACGCTTCGCCCATCTCCTCGCCCTGGTGAGTCGTGTGCCCTTAACTGTGGAAGGAGGCTGGGGATCCTTTTTTCTCCCTGGGCTCCCAGGTCCCTCCTCCAGAGCCAGTTCAGGCAGGGATTCAGGAAGTGGCTTTGCGAGATCCAGCAACAGTTGCTGCAGGAGTGTGGGGGTGTGGGCACAAAAGGGATGGATGAATGGGCAGCCCTCCCCTCTGCACCCCAGGGGGCTGTGAGTACTGGTGCCAACCCTTCCTGGGTCGTGGTGGGGGGCGGTTCAGTGGAGAGCCCGGTTCCAGCACCCTTGTCGCTGGGAGACGGGAGTGGGGAGAATCTGTGGAGTCCTGGGCACAGCAGTCTGCCCAGCTCCCCTGAGGAGAGGCAGGGGCTGGGGAGCAGAGAAGATGGATCTGTCCAGACTGGGCTAGCTCTGACCACAGTTGGCCACTGGCCAGACCCTGGGCTTCTCTGCTGGGAAGAGCGGCCAGCGTGTGTGTGGGCGGGCGGAGTGCAGGCAGCTGGAGAGCAGGTCCCAACATAAACACTCTGTGGAGACAAACAACCTCATGACCCTGTGAGGCTGGGCGAGACAACAAGAAGGGGCCCTTGGTACAGATACCCCATGGAGGGGCTGCCAGACTGAAAAGGACTCCAGAGAAAGACCCCCAGATTGAAATCTCCTCTCAGAGGAGTCTCAAGATTGAGGGACCACCGCAGAGGGGTCCCTAAGACACAGACGCTTGAAAAGGACCCCCAGACTGTGAGACGTACAGAAGAGGTTTCTGGAACTGAAGCTCTCCTCCCCCTCGCCCCCCCCATCTAAACTGAGAAGCTGTTGCCTGGTCCCTTGCCCCAAGCTCAGCCCCTGTGCCCTCCCTCTTTCTCCATGGTGCCCTCCAGGCAGAGGCCTGAGGTGGCAACACCAAGGCAGGGACCTTCTGGCCTATTCCTGCATCCCTACTCCTTGACACTCCCTCTCTGGTCCCTCCCTGTCCCACAGGTCAGCCCTGAGAGGACATCAGCTCCAGCACCAGGGTCCTAATGGCGGCGGCGGAGCCATTGACTGAGCTGGAGGTGGCCATTGAGACAGTAGTCACCACCTTCTTCACCTTTGCAGGGCAGGAGGGCCGGAAGGGCAGCCTCAGCATCAACGAGTTTAAGGAACTGGCTACTCAGCAGTTGCCTCACCTGCTCAAGGTAGGCAAAGGTCTCTGGACTGAGATTTTGTGAGATGGTGACTGTGGGACACTGTGTTTATGAGGTGATATGAGTACAGTATGATATGATATTGTGACCACAAGGAAGGGTGTGGGTGACTGCATGTGTAAATGGTTCTGAGTTTTCTTGCCTGGGCTGTGTGTGTAACTAGGAAAGCAAAGATGCTGTGTCTGCGCCTGTAATCCTAGCACTCTGGGGGGCCAAGGCGGGAGGATCACTTGAGGTCAGGAGTTCGAGACTAGCCTGAGCAAGAGTGAGACCCCATCTCTACTAAAAACAGAAACAAACAAACAAAATTAGCCGGGTGTGGTGGTATGCACCTATAGTCCCAGCTACTTGGGAGGCTGAGGCAGGAGGATCGCTTGAGCCCAGGAGTTTGAGGTTGCTGTGAGCAGCACTGTAGCCTGGGCAACAGAGTGAGACTGTCCCCCCCCAAAAAAAGATGCTGTCTGTGTAGGTGAGAGTACTGGGCCTTGCTCCCCACAGGTGATGCTGTTGCATTCTCGTGCACGTTCTGTGCCTCTCTGGTCTCCTTTCTCCAACACAGGACTGGATCCAGAACTGGCTTCCAGGAGATGCGCAGATTATCAGAACTAGAAGGAGGCCAAGAGAAAACACAGTCCAAACTCCTCACTTCACATATATGGAAATTGAGGCCCAGCAGTGGGAAGGGGCTTATCAAAAATAAAAAGACAGCCAGATTTACTGGCCAAATTCACTGGAGTCCTAGACTGTCAGTGTAGGAGGGCCTGTAAGGAGCATCTGTGATTTCTTCCCACCCCCTAGGGGCATCCCCTCAACAGGGTGCCCTACAGGCTCATTCCTTCTCTCCTACTCACCGGGGGCAGTCGGGATTTAAATTTCATGGACTCTGGGTTGGCATTCCAGGTCAGGTCATTCCAGGCTGTTAATAGTTTCTTTTACGTCCTTTCTGAAAATTCATAGGCACATTAAAATGTGTTAATATCGATTTTTAAAAAATACAAGTCTCTGAAATTCATAGTCTTTTATCTGCAAAATCCTCTACATCTTCTGACTTTTCAAACTTTCCTTTCTTCTTACTGGAACCTTCAGGTTTCCCACTGAAGGTAGAGCATTCTTGTAGCCTTGTCAAGCAGTGACTAGTTTTTCTTCCAAATCCAGCTCCCTCTGGGGCCTGGAAGTGCAGGAAGTGACCTCTTTGCTTTTCATTGCTTCTTCCTTCTTCCCGATTTTAGTTTTTCTTCTTCCTAAGACCTCCCAGCTTCTTGGAAGCTCATCTGCCACCTGCCATCCTTCTTACTGCACTCCTTACAGCTCTTCAGCTCCTGGCTCGCTGTTTTTCCTCTTATTGCTTCTGTCATCATTCTTAGTGGCCTCAGCATCCAAACAGACAACCTGGGCCTTTCAATTTTTTGAATTCCTCACTTCCAAAGATTTTTCTCCTGCATCTCAGCATCCCACTCCTCTGTTTGTGCTTCTGACTTTACTATTACCAAAATAACGCACCACTTCCCAAATCTCAATCTCAGCCCTGCCTTTATCTGAAGCCCCTCTTGTCATTCCAATTCTGTTCTAGTAGCTCCTCCACTTCTCTGCTACCTCAATCCCTTGACCTTATCGGTTTTTCATCTTCCATCATCATCCCTTGTATTCTCATTTCTCTTCTTCCTCAGCTCAGGTTCTAAGGTTCATCATTATAACCACTTCCTCAACTCCCTTGATTCTGTCTCTCTCTGTCCTAGTTGTCTGGCAAAATCCTGGTTATAATAAATCCAACATCTCACCTACTGTAACTTGCCGATGAAAATCCACTATTATACAACTGCACTCAGCCGAATCTGGCTGGAGGAAAATGCACAACCATGTTGACTTCTCTTACTTTAAATCTATAACCGCAAACCCCAAGGGGATCTTCCGCAGTGTCTGACAATTCTACTGTTTTCCCTAGTTGATTTGTTTGCCAGTTCTTTCAGATGATTATTTCACTTTTCCTCTCTTCTCAAAGTCCAATACCTCTTTGCACAGTCTCCCTCTTACTGAGACATTTTCTCACTGAGAAAATAGGAGCAATCAGAAAACTTCATTGTGCTCCCCCAAATCTACCAACTGATCAGCACACACTCTGCCTGCCTTCCTGTTACCGTGAATGATCTGTCTCTGCTCCTAAGGCCAGCCCTCCACTGAGGCCCTGGATCCTGTCCCCTCTCACCTACTTAAAGACTTTCCTCTTGCAATTATTCCTTCTCTCTCTTGCATCATCAACTTTTCCTTCTCTACTGGATCATTCTTACCAGTTTACAGATACGCTGTAATAGCTCCCATCTTAAAAAAAAAGAAAAAGAAAACCTCCCTTAACCCAATAACTCTCTCCAGTTATGCCATATATCTTTGCTCTCTTTTATAGCAAAACTTCTCAAAAGCAATGAGAACAACTTATACTTACTGTCTCCACTTTTCCTCTCCTGGTCCAGAATGCTCATTCCTCAGATATTTCCTCATTTAACTCAGATTTGCTGCTCAAATGGCAAATCCTTGGCACAGTCTTCCTTCACCATTGAACACAAAGATCACCTCGATTGCGCTCTCTTCCTCTACCCTGCTTTATTTTCTTTCAGAACACATCTATCGCAACTTGACCTCCATTACATACTTACATGTTACTAAGAATGTGATTCCATGAAGGTGAGAAATTTGCTCACTGTTTATGTCCAATACTTAACAGCAGTGTCTGACTGACTCCTAGTAGATGCTCCATAAAATATTAAGCAAGTGTCTCAGTTTTGGGCTGCTATGACAAAGTCCCAGAGACTGGGTGGCTTAAAAACAACAGAAATTTATTGCTCATAGTTCTGGAGACTGGAAGTCTGAGATTAGGGTGCCAGCACGGTGAGATTCAGGTGAAGGCTTCTTATGTGTTGCAGACTAACATCTTCTCATTGTATCCTCCCTGGGGAAACAGTTAGAGAGGTCTTTGGGGTCTCTGTAAGGGCATTAATCCCACTCATGAAGGCTCCACCTTCATGACCTAATCACTTTCCAGAGGTCACACCTCCTAATACCATCACATGGGGGGTTAGGATTTCAACCGATGGGTTTTGGGAAGACATAAACATTTAGTCCATAATAATGAGTGAGTGAAATTGTAAAAAAGTTAAGAAAAGAAAAATGGGGGCCGGGCGCGGTGGCTCACGCCTGTAATCCTAGCACTTGGGAGGCCGAGGCGGGCGGATTGTTTGAGCTCAGGAGTTCAAGACCAGCCTGAGCAAGAGCAAGACCCCGTCTCTACTAAAAATAGAAAGAAATTCTATGTACAGCTAAAAATATATATATATAAAATTAGCCGGGCATGGTGGCGCATGCCTGTAGTCCCAGCTACTCGGGAGGCTGAGGCAGTAGGATCGCTTAAGCCCAGGAGTTTGAGGTTGCTGTGAGCTAGGCTGACGCCACAGCACTCACTCTAGCCCTGGCAACAAAGCGAGACTCTGTCTCAAAAAAAAAAAAAAAAAAAAAAAAAAAGAAAAATGGGAAAATTTTTGAGTGAGTTAATGCATTTTACATACTGTTCTATTAATACAAATAGCTTTTTAAAAATGTAACAATGCATATAGGATATTTTCTCATTAAAAAAATGATGCCCCAGCCGGTAATCCTAGCACTCTGGGAGGCGGAGGCGGGCAGATCGTTTGAGCTCAGGAGTTCGAAACCAGCCTGAGCAAGAGCAAGACCCCGTCTCTACTGAAAAAAAAAAAAAGAAAGAAATTAGCTGGATAGCTAAAAATATATAGAAAAAATTAGCCGGGCATGGTGGCGCATGCCGGTAGTCCAAGCTACCTGGGAGGCTGAGGCAGAAGGATTGCTTGAGCCCAGGAGTTTAAGGTTGCTGTGAGCTAGGCTGACGCCATGGCACTCTAGCCAGGGTGACAGAGCGGGACTCTGCCTAAAAAAAAATGCCCTGTATTCCATTTTATATTAATAAGTTAACACACATTTATGTAGCCAGTGTTTATTCATGGACATCTTTCTGGTGTCCATTTTTTCCATTTTGCAAATGTCTTTGTTTGTATATATACATACTTGAGGGAAAATAATAACATAGGGTAAATGGCAGTAGAAATATTGGGTCAAAGGTTCTGTTTGTCCTTAATTTTTAAGAATATTACCAATTTTCCTCCTAAAAAGGTTGTACCAGTTACATGACCATCCACAGTTCATGCAAATGCCTATGTCTTTGCCCAAACTGGGTATCATCAAGCTTTTAATTCTTGCTAATCTAATATCTAAAATAAATCTGATTTATACTTATTTAATTCTGAGTAAAGGGGAACATTAAAAAATTTTTTTTCCTGCATTTGCTGGAGTGTGAAAAAAAGAAAAAATATTCTTGATGCGTATTTGTATTGCTTTTGCTGTGAACTGCTTGTTTATTTTTTTATCAAAGTTTTTCTTTTTCATATTGATTTATTATAATTCTCTTTTTTTTTGAGAGAGAGAGAGAGTCTTGCTCTGTCCCCAGGGCTAGAGTGCTGTGGCGTCAGCCTAGCTCACTGCAACCTCAAACTCCTGACCTCAAGCAATCCTTCGGACTCGGCCTCCCAGAGTGCTAGGATTACTGTCATGGAGTCACTGGGTCTGTCCCCTACAGTTCTTTACGGAATAAAGAAATTAGCCTTTTGCTTATAATGTGTGTTGCAGATATTTTCCCTACTTTGCCCTTTGTCCTTTGATTTTGTTTTTGCTAGTTTTTGCCATGGAGAGTGTAAAACATTTTTGTGTAGTCAAATCTATTAAACTTTTCCTGTCTAGCTTCTGTGTTTTATGCCATGCTTAGAAAGATTTTCCCTATGTTAACATATTTAAAAAACCAGGCTTTATTTTATTATTAAACTTTTCCTACTGATGTGAAATATCACCTTTATTATTTATTTAATTTCCATGTGTATTTTGGGACTCTTTACTCTGTTTCATTTATGTATTTATTATTTGTCTAATGACAAGCTGGTTTAATTACCATAGTTTTATAGTATTTTTTTTCATATTAAACTTGTAGTTTTTTTTTTTTTTTTTTTTTATTTGGCCATGCTAATCTTCTCTGTATCGTTCCAATTTTAGTATATGTGCTGCCGAAGCGAGCACTAAACTTGTAGTTTTATTCAGGTTTGATTTTAACAAATTTTTTGGGGAGAGAGCCCACAGGAAAGGGTGAAGCCCATGGGGGCGGGGCCCTCCCAGGTGCCTGAGGAGGGAACAGGTCCCCTCCCCTCTCCTGCTCTTCCTTCCCCATCTAAAGGAGTTTGGGGAGAGAAATAGGGGAGGGGGCTGGTCCCCAGTCTGTTGGGGTGGTCCCTGAGGTATAGGGCTATGGGGAATAGGGGATCAGACCAGGGATGAGTAGGGGAAGGGCCCAAGGACCATTTGCCACAATCCACAGCTTTCTCATTCCACATTGAATTAAAAAAAAAAAAACAACTAAATCACAAGCAGCACCCACCTCCCCTCCCCAACCAGGGCTGTAGTGCGAGGGTAGAAGAGGCAGCAGCTTCACCAAGGGCGAGGCTTGCTTGCTCCTGACCTATAGTATGTTTTAATACCTGTAGGGTTGGTTCACTCTCATTATCCTTATTTTTCAGAATTTTACTGTTGGGTCTCACATGTTTATTTTTCAAGAAGAATTTTAGTAATATTTTATTATGTTAAAAACAGTCTTGGAGACATTTTAATTGAGATCATATAAAATATTTCAGGAAAAATTAACATTTTTACGCTATTGAGTCTTTTTAAGAAAAAGGTATTTTTTCTATTTTTTCAAGTTTTCTTTTGTATCCCTGTGGTATAATATGAAATATACAGTTGTCCCTTGGTAAAAATGGGAGATTGGTTCCGGGATGTCCCTGTAGGTATCAAAATCTTGAATGCTCAAGTCCCTTATATAACGGGCGCAGTGGCTCACACCTGTAATCCTAGCACTCTGGGAGGCCGAGGCAGGAGGATCGCCCAAGGTCAGGAGTTCGAGACCAGCCTGAGCAAGAGCGAGACCCTAAAAATAGAAAGAAATGATCTGGACAGTTAAAAATATATAGAAAAAATTAGCTGGGCATGGTGGCACATGCCTGTAGTCCCAGCTACTCGGGAGGCTGAGGCAGAAGGATTGCTTGAGCCCAGGAGTTTGAGGTTGCTGTGAGCTAGGCTGATGCCACGGCACTCACTCTAGCCTGGGCAACAGAGTGAGACTCTGTCTCAAAAAAAAAAAAAAAAAAAAATTGCCTAGTATTTGCATGTAACCTATACATGTTCTCCCATACACTGTAAATCATCTCTACACTATGTATAATACCTACTACAATGCCTGCATATCACTTCATTCGTGTGGATTCTATGTAGTATTGGTGTGGGGCAAATTCAAGTTTTTCTTTTTGGAACTTGGTGGAATTTTTTTTCCCAAATATCTTCCATCCTGGGCTGGTTGAATCCAAGGCTGCAGAGCCCACAAATTCAGTCTTTGGTATGTAATGAGCCCATTTTGATCATACCTGAGTTTATGCTAATGAGGCAATTTAGGATGGGGCCACTAGATAGACACAGGATGGGACCAGTCACCAGAAAGACCTAGTGACTTCTTCAGGAAGTCTTAATAGATTTTTACACTTATGCCTAAGTGTTTTATTTTTTACTCTTTTAAGTGGGATCTTTCTCATTATATTTTCTAACTGGTTAACATTCTTACAATTAAAAGCTGTTGGTTTTTGCATATTAATATTGTAACCAGACACCTCGTCAGTCTAATCTTTTTTTTGAGGGGGAAGAAATACAGAGTAGTGGATCAAAGCATAATCTCTGAGTCAGACAATTTAAGTTCAAGTGCAGGTACTAGCTTGTCATCCTTGGTAAATTATTTAATCTTTTCAAGCCTTAATTTTCTCATCTGTGAAATGGACTCATCATAATATCTTCTTTGTTGTATTGGTGTTACATTTATTCAACAACAAATATTTATTGAGCACTGACTATGTCCTGTCCTGACACTGTCCTGGGCTTTGGGTTAGAGTGGTGAACAAGCATCTGCTATGTGCCAGACATTCTCCCAGGCATTGGGATTGCCGTGATGAGCCTGATGGACAAGGTCCTTGTGCTCGTGAAGCTTTTCATTCCAGCAGATGAAGATTAAATAAAATAAAGCATGCGCTGTGTTTAGCACAATACCTGCAACCATTAGCACTATTAGGTGCTTACACTTGGTGTTAGCCATTATAACTCTTGGTTTTTTCTAGATATACAATTACATAGTTGCTAATACTGGTGAATCTGCTTCTTCCTTGCCAATACTTATTTCTTTCTCTTTACTATTTGAGTGTTTTTCCTCCTCCCAATACGATGTTCCACTAACCATCCTTGCTTTCCACCAGCAAAGCTTATAGTATTTTACAATTAAGCATGATTGTAGCTTTAAGAAAAAGTTTTTTAAGCTCTTCTACAAATTAACTTTGCCCCATTTAGAGATTTGGCAAGTCTTCTCTGCCTTCATCCAAATGTTTATTCGAATGCTGAACATCACACTCTTCCCGAGGCACCCTTCTCTGGTTTGACATCAGACCTATTTGTTCAGCAGTCAACTTTTTGGTTGTGATTGTTTATCTGACAACAAATCCTTTGATCAGGACGTGCACTTTACAGTATCCACTGATTTCTTCATAGGCCTATTGTGAGAGATTTTGTCAAGGACCTTCTAGAAAATCAGATACCCCATGTCTTTGCCATTCTCCTGATCTACCAGGCTAGTAACCCAGCTGGATAAAAGAGAGGACATTAGTGTTATGCAAATGAGCATCTAAGTACTGGGAGTTTCTCCAGCTTTCTGTGAAAGAGGAGGCTGGACTGAGAAGGCTCTGAGGGTGGACAGACTGGATCCATCCCCAGGACAGCTCCAAGCTGGAGCTGGCTCATACCTGCTGGCGAGAGCAGATTGTGTGCATTACTTCCCAATGATACCATGTTTGCGGTTTATAATTGGCCATAGTGGGAGTATTCACACCATGGCAAGCACTCCACATCAGGCCCTCCCACCTCCCTCTGCTGGTGTCCCTTGGAGCCGGGACCCCATGGCAATACAGTCTTGGGGCTGCAGCCTCATCCTTCAGGTAAGAGGCAGGTGCCAGTGCTCTCTGAGGGAAAGGCCTTCAGAGAATGGCAGCTGGCAATTCTTCCCTCTCTCTCTGTCTTAAGAACCCCAGTTTCTAATCCTACCCATCTCTCTGGTGTCTCCTCAGGATGTGGGCTCCCTGGATGAGAAGATGAAAAGCTTGGATGTGAATCAGGACTCGGAGCTCAAGTTCAATGAGTACTGGAGACTGATTGGGGAGCTGGCCAAGGAAATCAGGAAGGAGAAGGCCCTGGAGATCCGGAAGAAGTAAAGCCCGCTGGCTGGGATGGGGGTGGGCAGGGCAGGGCTGGGCAGGGCCGAGCAGGACCCCACTGTCCCCAAATAAAGCTTCCTCCTTGAAACACTAGTGGTTCTTACTCACACCCCACCCTGGTTTCTTCTCTTGAGACCAGGTGGTGAGAAAGCTCTGCCTTGACCTGAGGGTGGGTCTGAAAATTATGAGCTCTTTGAGGACAGGGAGTGTCATTCATCTTTGAATATTCTGTTGCATCTATTAATAGCACCAGGTCTTATATCGAGTAGGTGCTCAATAAATGGTTGGATGAATATATGAAAAGTAGAATCAGAGACATAGGGCAGGTGAGGTGATCCCTATCCCACTAGGTACCTCCTGGGGCTCAGCTGCATGTCCCGGGCTGCAGTTTTCTTGCCTCTGGGGTTTGGCCAGGAGGATAATGATAGTAGTGGACATGTGTTGAAGGCTTACTAAGTGCCAGGCACAGTGCTAAACATTTTACCTGCATTATCTTTAATTAATTCTCACAGCCCTTTGAGGTAGGTACTATATTTAAATCCTGTATTAAAGATGAGGAAACAGATTTTAGAGAAGTTAAGTCACAAAGAGCATAGGTGAAACTGGGTTGAAATTCCAGATAACCAGGATCCTCTCTGGATGAGTGCTTGGGAACACTGGACCCTCCTCCCGCCCTCCCTCCATAGCAGCGGTGAAGCAGGAGGGACAATAGGTTCAGCTTAAGTACTGCGTGGGGGCGAGGATGTGGTGCTGCTCCAGGAAGCAGAACTTTTGGCACGGAGTTCTTATCCTTCCTGGCTTGTGGGCCATGTGGTTTGCACTGCTGACCACCAGAGGGAGCAGGGGCGGGGCAGCTCACTGTCACTGCTGCTCCAGCAGGTGTCCATGTGGGGCAGCCGTTAGTCCAGAGGAATATTTGGGCTCATAGAAGCTCCCTATCACACACCATGAAAAGGTCCCAGATTGAGACCTTCCATCTAAGGGCCCCCAGACAGAGACTTCAGAGTGACCTCCAGACTGGGCATGTGCGGGACCACCGGTGGAGACATTCCACAGGGGTCCCACACAGTGAGAGACTCAGAGGGGTCTCAGGCTGAGTCACTCTCAGAGAAGTCGTCAGATTGAGAGGCCCTCAGAGGGGTCCGCTGATTGAAGCCGTTCAGAGGAACTCTCAGATTGAGACGCTCTTGGAAGGGCCCCTCCGTTGAGACAGAGAGCCCTGGATTGCGACCAAAAGTACAGGGAAGCCCTAGAACTGCGGTCCCCAACACCATGGCCATGGACTGGTATTGGTCCGGTCCAAGGCCTGTTGGGGACTGGGCACAAGAGCTCTGCTGTCCCTGAACCCTGTCCGTGGAAAAACTGTCTTCCATGAAACTTAGGAAGGGGGGCACACAGCAGGAGGTGAGCAGCGGGACATTGCTCACATTACCGCCTGGCTCCCCCTCCTCCCATAGAAAAATTGTCTTCCAGGAAACTGATCCCTGGTGCCCAAAAGGTTGGGGACTGCTGCCCAGAAGGGGATATGGGGAGGGAGATGGGGAGGTATGCTCTGATCTCTGTATTTAGGAAAGGCTCCCAGGAACTTTGACTCTGGACTCTGCCCCATCCCTGCCCTGCCCCATGCTGATGTCTCTGCCCTTTCTCCCCACCCCCCATGACTTCGGGTTCCAGGCCTCTGGCAGGTGAAGAGGACCACCTGGGTTGGGCTGAGTCCCTGGTCCTGCAGTCTGGGCTCCCAGGGATGTCATATTGGGTACTGGATTGGAGGGGAGTGTTGCTGTGCAACTGCCAGGTTAGGGAAGGCACTGGGTTCTGGGGTGCTGAGCCAGGGAGAAGCATGCAGCCCAACCAGTTTGGAAAGGTTGTTAGCTGCCAGCAACCCATCTGGGCCTTGAGCATGTGGACTCTGGGCCACTGTGGGAGCTGAAGGGAAGTGGGGTCGACACTCTCCCAGTCTGGCTCCCTCCACCAGGCTGCCCTTCCCGGGCTGCTTCTCCTGACCTGGGTTCTCTGCATTCATTTCTGCCGTCAGGACTGGGAAAGCCTGGGCTCTGGGCAGGCTTGGGTGTCACTATCCAAGTTGACCCTGGTTGGGAGGAGTGTGTGTGTGACACATGGAAAGTAGAAGCTCAACCCACATGCCTCACTCAACCCACAAGCCTCACTCAACCCACATGCCTCACTCAACCTACATGCCTCACACTCCTCTCAGTCCCACAAAATCCTGCTTTGACCAGCCTCTGCTTCTCCTTCTTTTCTGGTTACTGATGCAGACCAGTCTGCTTTTCTGCCCTACAAATCCCCCAGGCCCTTCTGCCCCAGGGGTCTCGAAGCCCTCTCTCTCCTTCCCCAGGCTTCCTTCCCCCAATCTCTATGACTCTGCTTGCTGATCTGGGGCCAGGGGCATCCCAGGCCCAGCCCTCCATGGCTCCCTCCTCCTGGCGTGGCCGGGGTGGGGGTAGGCTCAGGAACTCTGGCCAGTGGAGGGTGGGGCCCACACAGCTGGCTCAGGGCCCAGGCTGCTGCAATAGCAGGGGTGGCTTAGGGATGAGGCCCCGCCCCCTGCCTCCCCTCCCTTCCCCCAGGTATAAAAGCTGAGCTCAGGTGAGCTGGCTCCTCCTGTCCTGTGTCAGCGGCTGCCAGCAGGTAAGGAAACCCAGAGCTTTTCACCCAAATGGGCTGCCCCCCTGTCTAGAGCGCTTACTTAGTTTGTCCTACTCTAGTCTGCCAGGAGAAGGGCAGGGGGACCAGGTCCTAGAGATTGGGGTGTGTGTGTTTCAAATGGAGGTGGGTGGTTGGAAGAAGTGGGAGGAATGAGGCTAAGGTGAGGCTTAGGGATTCCCTTTAAATGGGTTGGCCTGGGGGCTGTGACCTTAGCTCCTGGAGCCTGGGCAGGGACTGGGCCTGTGTGGAGTTTTTTCTGACCCCTTGGGTGAAGCACAGACTATCTGGGGTGGAACCGAGGGGGCTAGTTGGGAAAGAAATGCTGAACTCTCCCCTCACCTCTGGCCTCCCCCTTCTCTGGGCAGATCATGAGCCATCAGCTCCTCCGGGGCAGGCTATAGGACAACAAAACTCACCGAAGGACCAAGCGCACCAGGCACCATGGGACAGTGTCGGTCAGCCAATGCTGAGGTGGGCCCATCCACTTCTGGCCTGTCTTTCTGTTCCCACACTCCTCTCCTCCACTCTGAGGGTCTATGTCCCCCACTGACTTCTGCCCCTCACCTTGGCCTTACCCTGCATCCCAGATTCTGCTGGTGAGATCTGAGCCCCCTCCCTGAGGCCCACACAGGGTGATGCAGATGGAGTCCTCCTGGAAGAGGATGCCTGGGTGCATGCTGGGACCTGCTCTGCCTGAGCTGAGGGGTGGTGGGGAGAGAAGCCTTGCCCAACCTGTGGCTCGGGCAGAGGCCACTGTGGCCCTGAGGCTGGGCCGGGGGTGGGGGCAGAGGGGCTGGATTCTGGGCTCTGGAGGAGGCAGGAGCCCATGTGCCTTCCAGCTGTCTTCTGCCCTGTTGGCTTTGCCAGGCTCCTGGGAAAGCAGGGTGTTGTAGGGTGGGTGGAGCCATCCTGACGTGGGTGATGTCCCCTGCCCTCAGGATGCCCAGGAATTCAGTGATGTGGAGAGGGCCATTGAGACCCTCATCAAGAACTTCCACCAGTACTCCGTGGAGGGTGGGAAGGAGACGCTGACCCCCTCTGAGCTACGGGACCTGGTCACCCAGCAGCTGCCCCACCTCATGCCGGTACTGAGGGAGTGCACCCTGCCCCAGCCAGTACCCTGACTTCCCAAGCAAGCGCTCCAAGACCCCACCCACCCTGGCACTGGCAACCCCCAGCCCTTCCCCCTTGCCAGTGCCAGGTAGGCTCAGGTTCTGCTGCCTGCCCCTGGGCAGGGCGGGGTGGGAAGATTTGAAGGTGCTGCCTCCCTGAGCCACAGTGTCTTCCCTCCCCTTAGAGCAACTGCGGGCTGGAAGAGAAAATCGCCAACTTGGGCAGCTGTAGCGACTCTAAGCTGGAGTTCGGGAGTTTCTGGGAGCTGATTGGAGAAGCAGCCAAGAGTGTGAAGCTGGAGAGCCCTGTCCGAGGGAGTTGAGAGCTCCCCCTTGAATTCTTGGCAGGTGTTGGGGAGAGGGGACCTTAGAGACTGTGGGTCTGGAAATAAAAGCTCCTCCCTTCCACCACCGCCCTATTCCCCAGCCTGCACCTCTCCTCACCGCTGCAAAGTCCAGGTCCCAACGGCCTTCCCCAGGGTTTCTGTGCACTTCCGTCCTGGGTGCTCCGTGGAGCTTATGGGTCCAGGAGTCCCCACCAGAGGGAGGCTTGGGGGTGGGTCGGGCCAGGGATGGATATTGAGGGATGGTTGGCGGGATAAGGACAGTGCAAGGGCCAAGGAATTTGGTAGTGGGGGAGGGCAGAGAGAAGCTGGGCTATGGGAAATGATTTGAAGAATGGGGCTGGGAATATGGCTGGATATTTGGAACTCAAATTGGTCTTTAAGAACCTACCCCTCCTAATCTCTTCCCCAACCCAGACCGTAGCTGTCTGTTCCGTGCTGTCCCTTCCTGCCTCCAGCTCTGCCCCAGCCTCCTCCCAGGACCCTTCCTGGGCTAGGGCAGGGGAGGAGGGAGATCAGGGCTGGGGGAGAGGCTGAGGAGGGTGTGACCTTGGGGTGACAGGACCAGCTGGGTGCTTGGGCATTTACAGAATGATGGTTTGTTTTGTATCATTTGATTAATAAAAATATGAAAAAAGTGAAATATGTTGTCTTGACTGGGTGCCTCTTCCCCCAGGGTCCACGGGTGAGGGGAGTTTGGGGGTGAATGGCAGTCATCAGTGGGCTGGGACCTGTGGGGTTGGAGTCACAGGCAGTGGAAGTGAATGGGGACTCACTTTTCCCCATGGATTTGGGTTGAGGGTGGTACCAAGCCCAAAAGGTGGGTGACCTGGCCCTCTCTGGGGGACAGGCTTCTCTTTGCCAGTGGGCAGCCCTCTGACAAGAGATGAGGGTGTGTGTGCACACCTGGGGAAAAGGCTATGAACCCAGGTGTGCTGAACCCTGGCTGACTAAGAACTGTGGGGCTGAGAAACAGGCTGACTGGCCTAGGTTTGAATCCTGGCTCTGCCACCTACCTTTGGAACTTCGGGCATGTTTTAGTGCCAACTTCCTCATCTGTAACATGGAGATATCCACAGTACTTCCTTCACAGGATTGTGAGGAGATGGTGCCACACGTCATGTAAAGTACTCGTCTCAGTGCCCAGTGAAGGGACATCATAACCGTTGGAGTGGGCAAGTGCGCCCCTTCTCCGGCTTCAGCTGACTTCCAGTATAGCGAAGTCGAGCTGGCCAGTTTCCTTGGGTGGGGGGTGGGACGTTTCCAGAGAAACCCTCTGCTGTACAAGAGGGGTCTTAGGGACAGGTCTCAGAAGAGCTCCTGATGGGCTGGATTGGAGACGGAAGACCAGGGAGCCAGAGCTGGTCTCTGGTGTCTGCCTTCTGACTTGAGCCCGCAGAAATCAGGTGTTTACTCCTGCAATCCCAACAGCAAGGAAGTTTCTGTGGACAGTTAGGCTGGCCTGGAATGCTAACTGAACTTGTCTGTTGGGGGGCCCCTGAAACTGGGCTCCCAGTGACCCAGGTGAGGAGGGCAGGTGACAGTCCTTCCGGTCCTTTCTCTACCCTGTCAGGTTCTGCTCAGGCCTTGCGGGGTTAGGAGGGTGGGGTTGGGGAAGTGCCAGCTTCCACCACTCCCTCTGGGGTGGGGGTAGAGGGGTGTTAAAAAAGGTGTGTATCCCTTTAACAAGGGCCCAACCCCAGGGCCCAGTCAAGAGGGAGCTCAGTACTATCTCCCCACCAAGCCAGCTCAGCGGGCAGGGCCAGGAGGGAGTGGGACAGATTCTGGGAGTGCAGCGGGGAGGAGTCCTGGTTGGGCTGAGCGCAGGGAGCTGCTTGGCAGTGCCAGAGTCCAGGCCCCAGAGCCCTGCGGGAGCAGAGGCGGACGGAGGAGGCAGGTGAGCAGCCCAGGCCTGGCCTGGGAGGTCTGACGTTGCGGGAGGGACCCTGCAGGCTTGGGAGGCCAGGAGAAGGGGCAGTGGAGGGGGCCTGGGGCGAGGGGCCTGCCAGAGACAGGGCAGGAAGATTTGTCAATCATTAACTTTCCCCAAAGGCCACTTCGGGAGTAGGGAATCCTGGTGGGGTTGGGGGCTGGTTGAGGCCTTCAGAGGGGCGGATGGGGTGGTGAGACCCCCTCCCTGGCCCAGCAGCTGATTGGGCTCCTGTCCAGGGGCTGGGCCACCAGGCAGAGCATTCGGAAGCTTTGCCCACAGCTGCTCGATCCTCCCCAGGCAGAACAGGGCAAATGTGTGCTGGTGAGGGTGGAGGTGGGGGTGGTCAGACCCTGGGCTCAGGCCTCACTGGGCTCTGGGAGCTGTGTCCTGGGAGAGGGAATGGGGTTCAGAGGAACGAGGGAGGGTCCAGGGAGCCTGGAAACCCTGGGAGAGGGGGCAGGGGCTGAGGTGGCGTCTGCTCCACCTCAGGACCCAGCCAGTTCCCTGGAAGCAGGCCCCATCGTGCTCTGGTAGCTGTTCCTGCAGCGGGGTTGATGGGACCCTGGAGGAACC
>CM052444.1:39105544-39159477 GCA_028533085.1 Varecia variegata
ATTTAAAAAAAATTGTGCCAAAGTCTATGAATCCTGCTGTTTGGTTCAGAAAATATGGTGGCTGAGTTTAAGAAACACTATGCTTGTCTCAAGGAACCAGGCAAGATCCAGAAAGAGACTGTGGCCACGCCAGTTAGTGGGCCGAAGTCAGGGCTAGCTGAGCGGTGGAGACAGAGGTGTCTGTGGGAGTCGGGGAGGGGCTAGGACCCTCCCTCCTGCTTTGTGGCCTGGGTCTCAGCCAGTCCTGGGGGTGGGAGGCAATAGCCTCTACCCCCTCCTTCTTGGCTCATCCCAAGCAACTGTGCTGGCTTCCAGGGCAGGGAGCTGGGCGGGCCAGGTGTGGAGCAGGGCTGGGAAGTTCCTCTCCTCATCCCATGGAGCCTCTTGCTCCCAGTAGGGCTCTGAGAGCTGCAGCCAGTGCCCGGGGCTGGGGCAGGGCCTGGAGAACCTGCTGAGGCGGTTGAGCTGGGGAGTACCTGGATTAGAGGAGCCACATAGTTCTCATTCCAGGGCCCACCTCCGCGCCCACCCTGTGTTCCCCTTTCCCCTGCCTCCTCCCTTCTCCAGAGGACAAGCCAGCCCCGGGGAGGGGGAGGCACCCAGGGCCCAGGGTGGGCGTTGGGGGGAAGATTTGGCCTGTGGGGTCTCTGCTCATCTCCCCTCCGCGTGGTGCCCAGGCCTGAGTGGAGGTGAAGCGGTGAGATGGCGGACTGCAGCTACACGGAGCTGGAGAAGGCGGTCGTTGTCCTGGTGGAAAACTTCTACAAATACGTGTCTAAACACAGCCTGGTCAAGAACAAGATCAGCAAGAGCAGCTTCCGCAAGATGCTCCAGAAAGAGCTGAACCATATGCTGACGGTATGGTCTCCCGCCCTTCTCTTCCCTCCCCCGCAGTGGCCTCACTCCTTTTAGAGTTGCCCCCACTCCAGGGTCTCCCCCGCCCCCAGGACTTTGTCTTCTCAGGATGCCTGGGCCTAGGCGATGAGGGCTCTGTTTGCATTTTCTAAGGAAAGCTGCTGCCCAGGCCAGATGCTGGAACTCTGCCAGGGTCCTGTCTGGGGTGTCTCTGGGGCTGCACCCTCCGCTTTGCTGATCCCCCGCTTCCTCCCCAGGACACGGGGAACCGCAAGGCTGCAGACAAGCTCATCCAGAACCTGGATGCCAACCATGATGGGCGCATCAGCTTTGACGAGTACTGGACCTTGATAGGTGGCATCACCTGCCCCATCGCCAACCTCATCCGCCAGCAGGAGCAGCAGAGCAGCAGCTAGAGGCCCGCCCATCACACCTCTCAGGCACCGGCCTGATGCCCACCCAGGTGTCTCCCCAGGCTCCCTCCTCCTCCCTCCAGACCCTCTTCTGATCCTTGCTCACAGGGGCCCCTTTGTGAGTGTCTCAGTCTGTGGGTGCCTCCCTGGGGGTCTCAGTCCCTGGAGTCAGCAGGCCCTAGGGATCCCTCTGTGAGATCTTACAGCTGTTTGGAGACCCCAAGAGTTTCCTCACCTGTTCAGTCCATCTACCCTTCCAACGTTTGATGTCCCTGCCCTGTTCCTGTCTGTGTCTGTGTCTGTCCTGACCTCCGGAGGTCAGCTCACTGCTCGAGGTCTCCCTGCCCTTGGTGGCAGCAGGAGCAGCAGCAGAGACGTCTCCCCTTGGCCTTAGCCCTCTCCTGGGTAGAGAAGCCCTTCCAGCCACTCCCCTCCAGTTGCCTCTGCCTCTGTGAGTGAGTTAATCAGGGCTGAGCTGCCTCCCTCTGCTCAGCCACTGAAATAATGGTAATAAAGGCTGGATTCAGAGTTTGTATCTCCCTCACCTGGTCCCTTTGTGATGCTCATTAAAACCTGCTCACTCCTTGGAAACTTCTTATGTTTGGTGGTCTTTGCCCTGGACCCTGTGTTAAGGGGAAATCTCACAGAAAAACCCCAAAGGCAGAGCAAGAAAGAAGCCAGAACTCCTGGATCCCGGCAGCTCCCTCCCTCCTACTCCATGAAGGGCCAAAGGCCATGTGTCACCACCTCTGGGCCCTCATAGCCCAGACTCAAACTCACATTCAACTTCCAGGCACACAATAATTCTCATTCAGTCCTCACTGTGATTCCACGAGAGAGGGGCCATGACCCTCAGTCTTGAGCCATGAATGGCCCTGAAGTCTTATTAATAGTTTATTCCAACACACAGAGAAGTTGTGGAATGGGGAAGTAGGGGTGCAAGGAAGGGGAGGGGTTTGGGAGGCCAGGGGGGGAAGGAAACCACGACCTGTAGCTACCTGAGGGGGCAATGCCAGTTTCTTGGTTGCTCCCCTGCTCTTGCCCTGAGGGAGCCCCCAGTAGAAAACACAGCCTGCAGAGCTTGGAATCAGTGTATCCCAATGTTTAAGATTTTCCAAAAGATACACAGGCACAGATTCTTTTATTGGAATCCACTTACAGATCCTCAGCCCTCTAAAACTGATGTGCTTCCGAACAGGTGGCAGTCAAGGTGTCACACTGCTCCTGCTGCCCTACCTCTGCATCAAAATAACCCTTCCCAATTAAGAATGGGAGGCATACCCTTTACCTGTCCCGAAGATCACTATGCTACCTTGACTGAATGGTAAAGAAGAACTCATTCATCTTTTTTTTTTAGCAGGGGCGGTGTGGGGAGGGATTATTTATCTATCTATCTATCTATCTATCTATCTCACTATATATCTATCGTGGTAAAAAACATACAACATAATTTACCCTTGTTTTAAGTATACATTACAGTATTGTACGGCAGATCTCTAGAACTTTTTCATCTTGCATGAATGTAACTCATATCTTTTGAACAAGTGTTTCCTCCTCCTCCCAGCAACTACAATGATACTTTCTGTTTCTATGAGTTTAATTACTTTATATACCTCATATAAGTTGAATCACACAGTATTTGTCTTTTTGTGATTGGCTTAGTTCAGATAGCATGGTGTCCTCAAGGTTCATCCATGTTGCAGCATATGATAGGGTTTCCTTCCTTTTTAAGGCTGAATAATATTGGATTGTGTGTATAAGTATATATTTTCTTTATCCATTCATCTGTTGATGGACACTTTGGTTGCTTCCACATCTTGGTTATTGTGATAATGATGCAATGAATATGGGTGTGCAAATATCTCTCTAAGATCTTATTTTCAATTCTTTAGGATATATACGCAGAAGTGGGATTGCGGTGTCACATGGTAGATCTATTTTTAATGTTTTGAGAAACTTCCATACTGTTTTCCATAGTGGCTGCAGCATTTTATAACCATATGAACAGTGTGCAAGCGTTCCAACATCCTCACCAACACTTGTATTTTATTTTTTGATAGTGGCTATCCTAATGGGTATGAGGTGATACTCCATTGGAGTGTCGATTTGCATTTTTCTGATGATTAGTGATGTTGAATGTATTTTTTATATGCTTGTTGGCCATTTGTATATTTTCTTTGGAGAAATATCTTTTCAAGTCCTTTGTCTATATTTTAGTCAATCTATTTGTTTTTTGTTATTGAGTTGTAGGAGTTCTTTATATATTCTGCATATTAACTCCTTACTCTGTATACGGTTTTCAAATATTTTCTCCCATTCTGTAGGTTGCTTTTTCACTCTGTTGATTGTTTCCTTTGCTGCACAGAAATGTTTATGTTCTGTGTTTAATTTGTCTATTTTTGGTTTTGTTATTTATGGTTTTGGTGTTATGTCGAAGAAGTCATTGCCAAGACCAATGTTATGAAGCTTTTCTCCTATGTTTTCTTCCGTGAGTTTTATAGTTTCAAGTCTTATGTTTAGGTCAAAGGTAAGGGTGCATCTTAATTCTTTTGCATGTGGATATCCAGTTTTTCCAACACCATTTGTTGAAAACTATCCTTTTCCTATCATGTAGTCTTGGCACTCTTGTTGAAGATCATTTCATCATATACATGAGAATTATTTCTGGGCTCTCTATTCTGTTCCATTGGTCTATATATCTGTCTTTATGCCAATACCATACTGTTTTGATTACTCTAGCTTTGTAATATGTTTTGAAATAAGTCTCCAGCTTTGTTCTTTTTTTCTCAAGATTATTTTGGCTATTTGGGGTTCTTTGAGATTCCATATGAATTTTAGGATTTTTTTCTATTTTTGTAAGAAATGCCATTGGAATTATTTTTTTAATTTTTTTTATTTTACAACTCAATTCCACAAATGATGGAATTTTTTTTTTTTTTTTTTTTGAGACAGAGTCTCACTCTGTTGCCTGGGCTAGAGTGCTGTGGTGTCAGCCTAGCTCACAGCAACCTCAAACTCCTGGGCTCAAGCAATCCTACTGTCTCAGCCTCCCAAGTAGCTGGGACTACAGGCATGAGCCACCGTGCCCAGCTAATTTTTTCTATATATTTTTAGTTGTCCAGCTAATTTCTTTCTATTTTTTTAGTAGAGACAGGGGTCTCGCTCTTGCTCAGGCTGGTCTCGAACTCTTGAGCTCAAAGAATCCACCTGCCTCGGCCTCCCAGAGTGCTAGGATTACAGGCGTGAGCCACCACGCCTGGCCACCATTGGAATTTTAGTAGGGATTGCATTGAATCTGTAAATCACTTTGGGTAGTATGGGCATTTAAAAAATATTAAATCTTCCAATCCATGAACACGAGATGTTTTTCCATTTATTTGTATCCTCTTTAATTTCTTTCAGCAGTGTTTTGTAGTTTTCAGTGTACAAGTCTTTTACCTCTTTGGTTAAGCTTATTCCTAAGTATTTTATTCTTTTTGAAGCTATTGTAAATGAGATTGTTTTCTTAATTTTCTTTTTGGATTGTTCATTGTTAGTGTATAGAAATGCAATTGATTTATGAGTGTTAATTTTGTATCCTATAACTGCTGAATTTATTATTTCTAACAGTTTTTGTGTGTGAAATCTTTAGTGTTTTCTACATATAAGATCAAGTAATCTATAATCAGAGATGATTTTATTTCTTCCCTTTCAGTTTGGGTGACTTTGTTTCTTTTTCTTGCCTAATTTCTCTGACAAGGACTTCCAATACTATGTTACATAGAAGCGGTAAGACCGGGCATCCTTGCCTTGTTCCTGATCTTAGAGAAAAGCCTGCAATCTTTCACTGTTGAGTATGATGTTAGCTGTGGGCTTTTCATATATGACTTTTATTATGTTGAGGTAATTTCCTTCTACTCCTAGTTTGCTGAGTACTTTTTAAAATCATACAAGAATGTTAAATTTTTTAAAATGCCTTTTCTGATCAATTGAGATGATTATGTGATTTTTGTCCTTTATTCTGTAAATGTGGTGTATTACATTTATTGAGTTTTATATGTTGAACCATCCTTGCATTCAAGGGATAAATCCTACTTGGTCATGGTGTGTAATCCTTTTATTGTGCAATTGAATTTTGTTTGCTAGTATTTTGTTGAGGATTTTTGCATTAACATTCATCAGGGATATTAGTCTGTAGTTTTTTTTTTTTTCCCTTGTAGTATCTTTGTCTGGCTTTGGTATTAGAGTAACGCTGGCCTCATTTTATGAGTTTAGAGTGTTCCTTTCTCTTTAATTTTTTGGAATAGTTTGTGAACAATTGATGTTAATTCTTTAAGTGTTTGGTACAATTCCCCAGTGAAGTCATCTGGTCCTGGGCTTTTCTTTTTTGGGTGGTTTTGATTACTGATTCAATCTCCTTACTAGTTATAGGTCTGTTCAGATTTTCTACTTCTTCATCATTCAGTCTTGGTAGTTTGTATGTTTCTAGAAATCTATTCATTTCTTCTAGGTTATCTAATTTATTGGCATATTCATAGTAGTCTCTTATAATCCTTTTGATTTCTGTGGCATCAATTGTAATGTTTCTCTGTCATTCTTTTTTTTTTTTATTTTTGAGACAGAGTCTCGCTTTGTTGCCCAGGCTAGAGTGAGTGCCATGGCGTCAGCCTAGCTCACAGCAACCTCAAACTCCTGGGCTCAAGCGATCCTACTGCCTAAGCCTCCTGAGTAGCTGGGACTACAGGCATGCGCCACCATGCCCAGCTAATTTTTTCTATCTATATATTTTTAGTTGGCCAGATAATTTCTTTCTATTTTTAGTAGAGACGGGGTCTCGCTCTTGCTCAGGCTGGTCTTGAACTCCTGACCTTGAGCGATCCACCCGCCTTGGCCTCCCAGAGTGCTAGGATTACAGGTGTGAGCCACCGCGCCCGGCCCCTCTGTCATTCTTGATTTCAGTTATTTGAGGGTTCTCTCTTTTTTTCTTAGTTAATCTAGCTAAGGCTTGTCAATTTTGTCGATCTTTTCAAAAAACCAACACTTAATTTTATTGATTTTTTACTATTGTTTTTCTATTCTTTTTTATTTATTTCTGCTCTAAACTATTATTTTCTTCCTTCTGCTAACTTTGAGTTTAGTTTACTCTTCTTTTTCTAGTTCTGTGAAGTATAAAGTTAGGCTATTTATTTGAGATCTCTCTTCTTCTTCTTTCTCTTTTTTCCTTCATGTCAGATGGGTAATATGCCAACTAGTAACAAAGTTTGAGGGAAGCACATCTCACACATGAGCATGAAAACCCAGTCATCACACTTATGAACTACCAAAGAACCTTTTCTTCTTTTTAAACGTAGCATTTACTACCATAAACTTCCCTCTTTGTACTACTTTTGTGGCATCCCATAAGTTTTGGTATATTGTGCTTTTGTTTTCATTTTCTCAAGATACTTTATAATTTCCCTTGTGATTTCTTCTTTGACCCAATGGTTGTTCCAGAGTGTGTTGTGCAATTTCCACATACTTGTAAATTTTCCAGTTTTCTTACTGCTATTAATTTCTAGTTTCATTCTATTGTGAACAGAAAAGATACTTGGTATGATTTCAATCTTAAATTTGTTAAGGTTTGTTATGTAATCTAATACGTGCTCTCTCTCCTGGAGAATGTTCTGTGTGAAATTAAGGATGTGTATTCTGTTGCTGTCAGGTGGAATATTCTACATATGTCTGTTTAGGTCCAATTAATCTATAGTGTTGTTCAAGTCCTCTGTTTCCTTATTGATCTCCTGTCTGATTGTTCTATTATACATGTGTATTTTAAATGGATGCTGGAGGGTATCAAATAATTAGAGTGTTTAGATTTCATTGAACAAACATTTAAAAGAATCTTAACTGTTTTGTTTTAAAATGTTGCAATATGTAAAGCACTTCAGCAATTGCACCCTTTGCAGCGATTGAAACATGATGAAAAATCTTAGCTGTCATCTTGAAAAACGTGCAAGTCACTACATAGTTTTAAAACATTCCTTTAGGGAGCACAGAAGCAAATCCTGTGAAGACAGACCACTGCTTAAAGAGCAGCAGGGCCACCAGCAATGTAGAGTGGGAGCTACCTAGGAAAGCTTCCTAGACGGGGGATGAGCTGAACCAGAACAGAGAGCAGGAGAGGGGCAGGCCTGGGGAGGGGGCAAGCAGGGATGACCGCGGGTGCCAAGGCCTTGGGGTGGTGGAGGAAGTGGAGCCTTGAAGCCTAGGGTGTGGGGGATCTCATGGGCAATCCTGGAGGCAATTCGGGATAGAGCTACCCTTGCAGCCTCCTCCAATGAACAGCTCCTCAGTCGTTTTCTAGTCCTCTACACTATACCTGCTGCTTCTCACCCCACTCATCATCCTCACCTTCCCTTTCAAAGGGAGAGGGAGGCTGGGCAAGGTGGCTCACACCTGTAATCCCAGCACTTTGGAAGGCTCAGGCTGGAGGATCGCTTGAGGCCAGGAGTTTGAGACCAGCCTGGGCAACATAGTGAGACCCCATCTCTATGTATAAATAAATAAATACAAAGGGAGAGGGAAAGCGGGAGGAGGGAAATGTTATCTCTGTGTCAGAGACCAGAGAGAGACTCTCTCAGGAGGGGCGAGGGAGGAGCTGGGTGTTGGGTGGGCCAACCCCAGCCCTGTCCCCAGGACTACCTCTGCCTCCTTGAGAGTCGATGTGTTACTTGGCTGGAGCCCAGCCCTTCCACCCCACCAAGACTGTAGAACAGCTGGCAGGGAAACGGGAGGGCACGACCCCAGTTAGAAGCTTGTTGCTGGGGGGTCTAAGCTTAAGCCTAGCGCTGTGGGGAGGAAGCTGAATATCAGGGGAGGTCGGAGGCCTTTAACAGCAGTCACGGTTTTGGCTTCAGGGCCTGGAGCCAGAGAGGTCCCAGAGGAGAAAAAGCTGTCACTGCAGGGTCAGCAGCTCATCCTGAAGCCTCCCTGGGGAGTGCTGAGGCAAGGGAAGGGCAGGCCTTCCTCACCCCGGATCCCAGGGACCAGACAGCCTGAGCAGAGCAGGGTGGAGGAGGGCCAGACACAGGTCTCTGTGAGGGGCCACAGTGGGGCTGAGAAGGCTCCGGGGCCTCATACAGGCCAGGCCTGGTGTCTAATTCACTTAGGACTGAGGTGGTGGGTGCCCAGGAAGTTGTGCCTGTCAAACCCATCTGTAGCCAGACCTGTCTTTCTTTAGGGTGAGAACCTGGCTTATTTTGTCCTCTTAGGGTAAGGAACCTAAAATTACCTGTGTCAACTTTTATACTTCCTGTAAATTTAGTTTTGTTTTCCATTTAGAGTCCTAGCAGAGTTCCTTTTGAAAAACTAAACAATACTTTCTGCTTGTCCAATCTTAAAAGTTTTTTGTTTGTTTGTTTTTTAGAGATAAGGTCTCACTCTGTCCTCTAGGCTGGAGTACAGTAGCACTCAATCGTATTGTTCACTGCAGCCTCAAACTCCTGGGCTCAAGTGATCCTGCTGCCTCAGCCTCCTGAGTAGTTGGGACTACAAGTGCGTGCCACCATCCCTGGCTAATATTTTTGTATTTTTTGTAGAGATGGGGTCTCACTATGTTGTCCAGGCTAGTCTCAAACTCCTGGCCTCAAGTGATTCTCCCACCTGGGCCTCCCAAAGTGCTGGGATTACAGGCATGAGCCACCATGCCAGGCCCAATGTTCAAAGTTTCACATTTTCACATCTCAGGTTTCTTTAGTTGTGCTGACAATACTGTGAGGTAGGAATAAGGACCCACATTTTAGAGATGAAGATATCAAGGCTCAGAGAGGTGATATGACTCACCCAAGGACACACTACTGGCAACCAGGAGACGTGTGACTCCGACCCCATCTTTTACTAACTCTGTGTGGACTATCCAAAGTGCAGAGGCTCTTGTGTCTTGGCCCCAATAACTGTGGAGGACCAAGAGTGCCCCCTACAGGCCCTGCCTGGTGACTGTGCTGTTTCTGTTGCAGGCTCATTCATTCATGCAATAAGAATAAAGCACCTTGTATGTGTCAGATACAGTAGAAGCTACAGCAAAAAGAGTAGAAACGGGTATGCTTCCTGACTTTGTGGGGCTTGCAGTTTCGAGGAGAAGTCATCAAATGATCACATGATCACACAAACAAGTGGATAATTACAAACTGAGATAACTTCTGAAGGATCACATTTATAAGAACTTTTAATAAAGAAACCTGACCTTGCCTTGGTGTTGTGGGGAGTCTCCTTGTTGAAGTGACATTGAGCTGAGCAGAAATTATCTTGGCAAAGGGAGAAGGGCTTCCCAGATAGAGGGACGCCATCATGTGCAAAGGCCCCATGGCAGGAGGGAGCACGATGAGTTTGAGTTACTGAGAGGAATCGCGTGTGGCTGAAGCTCAAGAGCAAGGTAGAGCAAGATACCAGGAAGGCTGGAGAGGTCGGCAGGGCTATGGGGGACTGAAAACCACCGAACGGTTTTTCTTGCAATGTGAATATGTGTATGTGGGTGTGTGTGCATGCTTGTGCATGTGACGTAATCAGATTTGCATTTTGAAAAATCTCAGTCTGAAACATGGAGAAGATGGAGAGGGGCAGAGTAGATACAGGGAGACCAACTAGGAGGCAAAAATAATAGCTAATTTTTATTGAGCACTTTCTCTACAACGGGTGCTATTCTGAGTATTTTGCAAGTATTAACTCCCTACTCCCCACACCCCTATGAAATAAGGACTTCCCTTATTTTCATTTTACAGATGAGGAAACCAAAGCTCAGAGAAGTTACAGAAGTTGCTGGAGATCATAGAACTGATAAGCGGTTAAATTCAGACGATCTGATTTCAGAGCTGCTGCTCTTAACAGTCATCTCCTGAGCACCACCAGGGTGGTGACAGTGGGGACTCGTTCATTCAGTGCAGCATGTTCAGTGCTCACTATGTGCCATGAGCTAGTCTATCTCTGCCCTTACAGGACTTGTAGTCTACTTAGGCGAATATATGTGACCAGTAAACTGACAAGGAAATCACATGATGTATAAAGAAAGATAAAGCGAGATGAGGGCACAGTGAGTCTTGGGGAGCGGGACTGGTGGGGAGATGTAAGAAGGGGACGGATTTGGGAGAGGTGCAGGGCCCCAAAGTAGTCAGTCCTTGATGATGGACAAGAGAGAGGAAGGTGTCCAGGCAACTTGCATATATCTGGCTGTTCAGCCAGAGTGGGGTGTCCGTCATTGACACAAGGAACATGGGAAGAAGCCAGTATTTTTTGGGGGGGGTAGGGAAGGAGGGCATTTGGATATTGCAAGTTAAGTTTTAGACATTCCTTGGGGACAGTCATGTGGTGATGTAAAAAACGTCATTGGATATCCCCATCTAGAGCTCAGAGGGGAGTGCTGGATTGGCAATGTGGGAGTCAGAAACATTTAGATGGTAACCTAAGAGTGGGACATGGATGGGCTTGCCAAGGTCAAGCATGGAATCAGAAGAGAAAAGGGTCCGTCTAAAAGGCATCTCAGCTCACACCTGTAATCCCAGCACTCTGGAAGGCTAAGGTGGGCGGATTGTTTGAACTCAGGAGTTCGAGACCTGCCTGAGCAAGAGCGAGACCCCGTCTCTACTAAAAATAGAAAGAAATGATCTGGACAGCTAAAAATATATAGAAAAAATTAGCCAGGCATGGTGGCGCATGCCTGTAGTCCCAGCTACTTGGGAGGCTGAGGCAGGAGGATTGCTTAAGCCCAGGAATTCGAGGTTGCAGTGAGCTAGGCTGATGCCACGGCACTCTAGCCCAGGCAACAGAGTGAGACTCTGTCTCAAAAAATAAATAAATAAAAAAATAAAAATAAAAGGCAACTCAAACTTCGCAGTGCAAACACAAACTCTTGATGGCCCCGTCCTCAGCCTGCTCTGCCGGGTCAGGCTCATTGGCAGCTCCATCCTCCTGGCCGCTCAGCGTGCAACCTGGAGCCTTCCGCTCTCCTTTCTGTGTCTCCCATCCCACATCTAGTCTGTTTTCAAATCCTGAATTCAAAATGTATCCAGAATTAATCCCTTCTCTCCACTTCCGCTGCTACCATATGGATGGGAATCCCAGTTCTCTCTCATTTAGACTCGCAAAATCGTTTTCTAGCGATTTCCGAGCACCTCCCCTTGTCCCTTTACGGGGATTATACACCACATCCTCACCTTATATACTCCCGCAGCAGCCAAAGCGATTCTTTCAGAATGTACGCCAGGTCCTGTCCCTCCGCTACCCAGCGTCTCCCAGTGGCTCCCCCTTTCCCTCAGAGTGAAAACCGGAAGTCCTTGCGCTGGCTCTGAGGCCTGCTCCCGACCTCCTGCCCTGCGCCTCCCCGCACTCATTCCTGCTGGCTCTTTGAGGGACACTTCCAGTGCTCTCTCTGGGGCAACCCTCTCCCCCAGATATTCGCAGAGCCCCTCCTTCACCTACTTCAGGCCTTTGTTCGAATGTCACCTTCTCAGTGGAGCCTTCCTTGACCACTTGGTTTAAAAGTGAACCCCTCTGCAGGTTGGCACACGTATCCTTCCTCTTCTGTCTTTTTTTTTTTTTTTGAGACAGAGTCTCGCTCTGTCATCCTGGCTAGAGTACCATGGCGTCAGCCTAGCTCACAGCAACCTCAAACTCCTGGGCTCGAGTGATCCTCCTGCCTCAGGCTTCCGAGTAGCTGGGACTACAGGCATGCGCCACCACACCCGGCTAATTTTTTCTATATATTTTTAGCTGTCCAGATCATTTCTTTCTATTTTTAGTAGAGATGGGGGTCTCACTCTTGCTCAGGCTGGTCTCAAACTCCTGACCTCGAGCAATCCACCCACCTCGGCCTCCCAGAGTGCTAGGATTACAGGCGTGAGCCACCGCACCCGGCCTCTGTCTTATTTTTTGACACAGCATTTATAACTTCTAAAATCTTGTGTGTTTTACTCATTATTGTTTTTGCTCACTACAATGCAAGCTCCACGAGGGAAGATTTTGTGACTTGTCTTGTTGTTCACTGTGGTGTCCCCAGCACCTAGCATATAGTCAGTGCTCAATATTTATAGAATAAATGAACTTCCACATAGATGTCTCATGGTTCTGAAACTTCCCATGTCCAAAACCAAACTGTTGGTTTTCCCTCTGCATCCCTGCCCCACCCCCTGTAGTCTTTGTCGTCTCATCAGTGCTGTTGCCGTCCACTCACCTCATCAAGCCAAATCCTAGAAGTCTTCCTGGGGTCTTCCTTATCCGTTATTCCTCATCTCCAATTGATCAGCAAGTTCTGTTGATTCTACCTCAAAAATAAATCTCAAATCTCTCTGTTTCTTTCCCTCTCTAACGCCCCTCATCCCATTTCAAAGCACCATAATTCCCCCCACTGCAAGAAACAGCCTTCTTTCTTTTTTTTTATTGTTATTTCAGCATATTGTGGGGGTACAAAAGTTTAGGTTACATATATTGCCCTTGCTCCCCCATTCCCCCCAAGTCAGAGCTTCAAACGTGTCCATCCCCTAGACAGTGCGCATCGCACTCATTATGTATATGTACACCCATCCCCTCCCCCACCACATCTGCCCGACACCCGATTGATCTCATTCCTGAATGTGCTCTTAGGTGATGATCAGTGAAACCAATCTGATGGTGAGTACATGTGGTGCTTATTTTTCCATTCTTGGGATACTTCACTTAGAATGGGTTCCAACTCTATCCAGGAGAACATAAGAAATTCTATATCCCCATTATTTCTTATAGCTGGGTAATACTCCCTGGTATACATATACCACATTTTATTAATCCACTCATGTATTCATGGGCACTTGGGTTGAAACAGCCTTCTTTCTTTCCAACATGGCCTATGTCAATCTATTCTTAGAAATAACTGCCAAGATAATTTTTTCTGAATGCCCATGACCCATATCCATTAGCAGCAGCAGTAGCAACAACATCATCAAATGAAGCAATGCAGCAAAGTACAGAGAAGAAAGAAAAGAAATTATTCACTATCTTACCACCCAGAAATAAGCATTAACATTTGCTGAATATCATTTGGGTATCTCTCTATGAGTATATACAACTAGACAGACTGAGAGACAGACTTATAGCAAAAAAGTTATCAAAGTGGACCATAATACATGTTATTTATTAAAAAAATACTATTTATATTTACATGTAAATCCAAAGGGAAAATGAACAAATGATAAAAGTTCAGATAAATATTTTTTCATTATGGAAAATTTTCATTCCTAAAAGATCCCACAGATAAAAAAAAAACTCCTTACCACATTTTTATTTTAGATAGTTATCTTATGGGCTCTTCCAGGAAGATGAGGAAAATATTACATTTATACTTACCCCATGTTCCCTTCCCCAATCCACCAATTCCTGATAGTCATACTTTAAAATTTCAATGTATACAGTGTTTACATTCTGTTTTGTAATCATGATTTCCATGTAAATTTAGCCCTAGTTCTCTGAGTTCAGTGTTCACAAACAGACATTTCAGCCTGGCTTCTTCATTCTTGCATCCTTTATTTATTATTTGGTTGGTTGCATTTCAAAGAGCTCTTGTCTTATGTATTCCCTGAGTTCTTTCAGCTTGAGACTGTTGCTGCTTGGCAGGGAATTCAATTCTTGAGTCGCTCATTCTTTCTCTCTGAGCCCTGTAGACATTGCTCTACTGTTTGCTGCCATTATGTGTTCCATGGGAAAATATCAAGCTAACCGAATTTTCTCCCTTATACACAGTTGCTTTCTCTTTATGGATGCTCTTTTTTTAAAAAATTCTTTTTCTTTTCTTATTCTTCTAATAGTTAAATATTTCAAGTGTACAGAAAAGTGCAGAAAATAACACAAAATCCAGTAATAAGCTCTGTTGAATTTGGACATTTTTCTGTATTTGCTTCAGATCACTTTAAATAAATAAATAAAACGTACAGATCCTGTTCCAAGCCTCTGTGCACAATCCCATATTGTACTTGCCCTTCCCACAGCTGTAGACACTGTCCTGAATTATGTGTTCACAATTCCATTTATTAAAAAAAATTGGTCACATGTATATATTCCTACACAAGACATTCTTTAGTATTGTATATGTTTGCACTTTATGTAAATGACATTATAATGTATAGATTTTTCTGCAACTTCCTCCCTTGTTTAAAATAAGAGATTTTGGTTGGGCACAGTGGCTCACGCCTGTCATCCTAGCAATCTGGGAGGCTGAGGCAGGAGGATCACTTGAAGTCTGGAGTTTGAGACCAGCCTGAGCAAGAGTGAGACCCAGTCTCTACTAAAAATAGAAAAAATTGGCCCGGCATGGTAGTACATGCCTGTAGTCCCAGCTACTCGGGAGGCTGAGGCAGAAGGATCGCTTGAGCCCAGGAGTTGGAGGTTGCTGTGAGCTACCCTGATGCCACGGCACTCTAGCCCGAGCAAGACTCTGTCTCAAAAGAATAGAAACGCAAAAAAACAAATGCTTATTAAGTACTGACACTGGACTGGACTCTGAAGATAGACTGGTGAATAAAACAGACATATTCCCTGCCCTGGTGGAACGTATAACCAATTGAGAGAAGACAGGAAATAAACATATAATTGCAAATTGTAGTAGATGCTATGAATAAAAACAGGTGCAATGAGAGAATCATGGGGGTGGCAGGTGCCCACCTGGGTGCGATGGTCAGGAAAGTCCTCCAGGACTTTCATCCGAGACCCGGAGGGTGAGGAGTTATGGAGGGGGTGGGGGGAGACGTGCACATGGGCCTTCCAGGCAGTGGCCCCTGGGATGGGAAAGAGTATGGGGTACAAAGGAAGTAAACGAAGGCCAGTGTGGGTGGTGAGGGAGAGAACGGCATAAGATGGTATTGGAAATGTAGAAGTCAGCAGGGTCAAATCAGGCAGAGCTTTGGAGATCAGTGTGAGGAGTTTGGGTTTTATTCTATTTCCAACAGGAGGCCATTGGAAGATTTCAAGTAATGGAATAACGTAATCTGATTTAGGTCTTGAAGATGGCTCTGGAGAACTCCCAACAAAATATGGCAAAATAGAGGGCTTGTGTTTTCTATACTTTGGAACCTCAGTAATAATAAACAGAACAAAATACAGAGGGGGTAAAAGACCACGTTTAATGAAACTGATACAACTCCAAGCTACAAATCATGAAGGGCATCTGCCAAATAGAGTCATTTATATTTGGCAGATCTAAGCAAGGACATTCAATGCGAGCAGAAACATGCTACCCAAACCCTTGAGTAGAACAGCTCCTGAAAGGGATATCCAGTGTCCCTTTGATTGAAGCAATAATATTTGAGGTTGAAAACAGGCTGAGGGAGAGGTGTCGCTGTGGAGATCTTTTAGTAATTTGATATCCCAGAACAGCAGGAAAGGTAGCTTTAGAAAAAACCATGCTGGCATGACATTCCTATTGCCTTGGGACATGGTCTTCTTTTTTTTTTTTTTTTTTTGAGACAAAGTCTCACTCTGTTGCCCGGGCTAGAGTGCCGTGGTGTCCTCCTAGCTCACAGCAACCTCAAACTCCTGGGCTTGGTAAGAGATCCTACTGCCTCAGCCTCCCGAGTAGCTGGGACTACAGGCATGCACCACCATGCCCGGCTGATTTTTTTTTTCTATATATATTTTTAGTTGGCCAGATAATTTCTTTCTATTTTTAGTAGAGACGGGGTCTCGCTCTTGCTCAGGATGGTCTCGAACTCCTGAACTCGAACGATCCGCCCACCTCGGCCTCCCAAGTGCTAGGATTACAGGCGTGAGCCACCGCGCCCGGCCGACAAGGTCTTCTAATCAAGGGCCTCAGGGGCCACCAGAGGTGAACTTGGATAAAACAGGAGAGAAGACAGAGAATGTCAGACCACATCCCACCAAGTTTTGCTGTGATGCAACCCTATCTCTCTGCCAAAAGCCAAATTTGAGAAGAGATGTGTTCCCCCACTCCCACCCTCAAGTACCACCCAAGCCCACAACACTCCCACCCCATTCTACGCCACACTATTCTTCAAGACATAGCTAGCTCCATTCAAAGTAAATAATAATCAGAAGGGAATTAACTTGGGAATTTTGCTTTTAAATGCTCTTTTACCAGGCGGGCACAGTGGCTTATGACTGTGATCCTAGCACTTTGGAAGAGTGAGGCAGGAGGATCACTTGAGGCCAGGAGTTTGAGACTAGCCTGGGCCACATAGAGAGAGCCTGCCTCTACTAAAAATAAAAAAGAATTAGCCAGGCATGGTGCCGTATGCCTGTAGTCCCAGCTACTTGGAAGGCTGAGGCGGGAAGATTGCTTGAGCCCAGGAGTTTGAGGTTGCTGTGAGCTAGGCTGACGCCACGGCACTCTAATCTGGGCAACATAGTGAGACTCTGTCTCAAAAAAAAAAAAAAAAAAAAAATTAAAAATAATAAAAATTAAAAGTTAAAAAATCAGCTGGGTGTGGTGGTGTACCTGTAGTCCCACCTACTCCAGAGCTGAGGCGGAAAGATCACTTGAGCCCAGGAGTTCGAGGTTGCAGTGAGCTAATATGATCCCATCAGCCAGGGCAACAGAGTAAGAATCTGTCTCAATAAATAAATAAATAAATGCTCTTTTAAAAATGAGAGAAATGGAGGAAAGAAACATAAGCAAAAAAAGAAGTATAATTATCAAAAGAAGATATGCCCCAAGAAACGCAGGAAGAATTCTGACAAACACTTCTCCACCATCTAAAAATTTAAAAAAAAAGCCTGAAAAACTCATAATGTGACCTCCTTTTTAAAAAAAGAGATACAATGTTTCAAAGAAAAGATTATATAGCAAAAGAAGGTGAAGAAAGAAGAATTAGCAGATTTCAGATAATAAATAAAAGGGAAAAATTAAAACATTACAAAGTAGAAGGCCATATTTTAAAATAGAATAGATACAGCATGAAACAAAATCAGGAACACAATTGAAAAGTTTAAAAATGTCATAAAAATTAAATGGAAGAGCATAACAACCAAAAATAACAGAAAGAAGGAGAAATGTGAAAACAGAAAAATCCAAATGATACATAACTGCTATTCGTGTAGAAGAGAACAAAACATAAAATACTATAATAAAATAATCTAAAATAAATGCTTGACACTGCAGAGCTAATGGGCACACTGTATTCCAAGAAAAGCCATATTTATCAAAACCAAGACATATTCTGATGAAGTTATTGTGTTAAGGAAAAAGGACTTCCATTTCCATCTGGTTAGAACAGGACAGTGATATTTTCTGTAATTCATAGCTAAGTTCACATGAAAGTGAAGAAAATTGTCCAAGGCCCAAAGCAAAGGGGGAACTAAAAACCAAGTAAGTCCTAGCACTCTGGGAGGCCGAGGCGGGTGGATCATTTGAGCTCAGGAGTTCGAGACCAGCCTGAGCAAGAGTGAGACCCTGTCTCTACTAAAAATCAGAAAGAAATTAGCTAGACAACTAAAAATATACAGAAGAAAAATTAGCCGGGCATGGTGGCACATGCCTGTAGTCCCAGCTACTTGGGAGGCTGAGGCAGAAGGATTGCTCGAGCCCAGGAGTTTGAGGTTGCTGTGAGCTAGGCTGATGCCACGGCACTCTAGCCAGGGTGACAGAGCGGGACTTTGCCTCAAAAAAACAAAACAAAACAAAAAAACAAGTAAGCATGGTTAATGCTAGAGCTATCCTTGCAAAGCAATGGTTTCTTATTGCAGAAAACAATGGGCTTCAGTTTTTAAAGACCAGTTGAGAAGAGATGAGTCCTTATAATTGCAAGCAGCTGGAAATTGGAAAGCCCCTATGTGAAACAAGGATGCCCAAAGGACTACTCCCTTAGTGAAAGAATAGGCTAAAAGAAAAATCTCTCACCAGCAAAAATGAGATTACAAGGAAGCTTGCATGTCTTGGCCTGGGCTCTGGATGGGGGAAAAACAGTTTTCATAGAGAAATTTTAATCATGAGCCTGCCTCCATGCAGATTTGGGATTTTAGTTTATATGACTGGCATGGTTCAGAAAATCCCAAGCCAAGAAATTAACATAAAAAGAGGTGCTAAACTGGGAATGGCCTTGGGGCACTTGGTAAAAGCAAAAGCAAAAAGCAAAATTACTCTGAAGGCCCAAACCCATGAACCAGATTAACCAGGATTCCCTCTTATAAATCTGAGATGGAAATTTTTTAAGTTATATAAAATAGGCACCTTTTCAGAAGAAATTATATATATAAATGACCAACATTGACTAATAAAGAGAAAATCGGAAGAACTACAGCCATTAAAGAAATTGATCAGTAGTATACATCTGCCCAACAAAGATAAAAATTAAAAATAAAACAGGCCAGGTGCGGTAGCTTACGCCTGTAGTCCTAGCACTCTGGGAGGCTGAGGCAGGAGGATTGCTTGAGGTTGGGAGTTTGAGACCAGCCTGAGCAACAGCAAGACCCAATCTCTACTAAAAATGGAAAAAATTAGCTGGGTATGGTGGTGTACCCCTGTAGTCCCAGCTACTTGGGAGGCTGAGGCAGGAGGATTGCTTGAGTCCAGGAGTTTGAGGTTGCTGTGAGACAGGCTGACACCATGGCACTCTAGCCCAGGCAACAGAGCAAGACTCTGTCTCAAAAAAATAAATAAATAAAATGAAACAAACCCAGATAGCTTTCCATAGTCAAATTTACTAAATAATCAAGAAAAAAAAATCTTATACAAACTTGTATTTCCAGAAAATAGAAAAAGAGGAAATACTATCCAACTTACTCTACGTGGCAGGTATAAAATAACTTTTGTGATAGAGACTGCTAATTGCCCCCTTACCTGTTCTCCCCTTTTCTCTCATAGCAAAAGAATGCTTGCTTTTAAGTTCAAATACAGGCCACACTTCCCAGACTTCCTTGCAGCTGGGTGTAGCCCTGTGACTAAGTTCTGGCAGAGAGAAGTAGAGATGGGGTCTCACTCTTGCTCAGGCTGGTCTCGAACTCCTGATCTCAAGCAATCCTCCTGCCTTGGCCTCCCAGAGTACTTGGATTCCAGGTGTGAGCCACTGCACCTGGCCCTTAATAAGCATTTCTTTATTGCATGAATCAAGAGTGAACTGGAGAGTTGTATCCTTAAGCACCATGCTGAAGAGTTTAAATGATGTGATGGTCAGTAGAGAGACCCAGAAAGCTGTTGAGCAAGTAATTGACAGTATAAACAGTGATGGCCAGGATGGATGAAGCAGGGAAAGACTGGAGTCCAGGCAGAGACTGGCCAGGAAGTTGCTGTCCCAGGACAGGCTGGGATGAGGCATTAGCTACAGGCACATAGGAGAAGGATTGGCTGGGTGTGGTTTCAAGGAAAACCCTTGGTGTGTGTTCAGTGAGGATTTATGGCTGGCGTGGCTGCTTGGCAAGATCAGGAGTTCAACAGAGCAAGGCCCATGTTGGGGCTTGGATGACGGGGAAGGTGGATGGGGAGAAGTGGTGTCTGGGAGACACCCCGGGAGAGTCTGGGGCTGGGAGGGTGGAGCTGGCTGAGTGCAGATTCAAACCCTTTTTAGGAGTTATCTAAATTGAGGGGTGTGGCCAGGTGTAGTGGCTTACACCTGTAGTTCCCAGGTACTTAGCTGGAGCAGGAGGATCGCTTGAGCTCGGGAGTTTGAGATCAGCCCGGACAACATAGCGAGACCCTGTCTCTATTTAAAAAAATACATAAATAAACTGAGGGGTGATGATACTTCGAATAAGAGGGAAAGAGAAAGGAGACAAAAGAAAGCAAGAGAGAAAAGGTTAGAAGACAAATATGATCCCCACCAGCTGGGTTAGCGAGAGGAAGAGGAATCAGGGAAGTGGACAGAGAAGGAACTTTGGGTGAAGGAGTGGCAGAGCCAGGGTGACTGGGAGTGCTCTGCAGCCAGGCCAGCCAAATCCTGGCTCTACACCTGTTTTTAAAGACAGGGTCTTGCTCTGTCACCTGGGCTAGAGTGCAGTGGCATCATCATAGCTCACTGCAACCTCAAACTCCTGGGCTCAAGCGATCCTTCTGCCTCAGCCTCCTGAGTAGCTGGGAATACAGGCACGCGCCACCATGTCTGGCTGATTTTTCTATTTTTTTCCTGTAGAGACGGGGTCCGGTTCTTACTCAGGCTGATCTTGAACTCCTGGCCTTAAGTAATCCTCCTGCCTTGGCCTCCCAGAGTGCTAGGATTACAGGTGTGAGCAAGTGCGCCCAGCCCTGGCTGTACACTTAATCCCTTGAGCTTCTGTTTCCTGATCTATTAATCACAGACACTGCCCATGTTACAGAGTGGTTGGGAGGATTAAATTAGATAATATATGTACAGTACTTAGTACATATGCCTAGAGAGAGTAAGCACTTGGTAAATTTTAGTTTTTTCCTGCTTACCTGCCTGTTTGCCTTCTTTTCTTCTTAGAAGCAGATGTTTATCTGGCCAGAAGCTGGGCAGGTTCAGAAGGTCATTATCACATCACCCAGGGATGATCTTGTTCTGAGAGACTAATTCTTGGTCATCCTTATGAATGCATGGCAAACCTAAACATTCCAGGAATCAGCTCAATTTTTTTCCCAGAAGGAAAATCCCTTTGAGAATCCAAATGCAAACCAGAGGCTGCTTGGTGACTAGAGAGCACAGGTAACTGGAGGTGGGTGACCTTGAAGGATTTCACAAGTAAGCCTGGATGATGGTGTGTGTGTGTGTGTGTATCCCCATGTAGGGAATCAATTCCTTATTATGAAATGGGCTATGGGTGCCCGGCGTGGTGGCTCATGCCTGTAATCTCAGCACTTTGGGAGGCTGAGGTGGGAGGATAGCTTGAGGCCAGGAGTTTGAGACCAGTCTTGGCAACATAGCAAGACCCTATCTCTACAAAAATAAAACAATAAAAACATTAGCCAAGCGTGGTGGTACTCACATGTAGTCCCAGCTACTTGGGAGGCTGAGGCAAGAGGATCATTTAAGCTCAGGAGCTGGAGGTTGAAGTGAGCTGTGATCTCATCACTGCACTCCAGCGTGGGTGACAGAGCGAGACCCTGTCTTTAAAAAAAAAAAAAAAAAAAGAAAGAAAAAGAAATGGGATATGGGGAGGCATTGAACTATATCAAGCTAGGTTGTCATGAAACTCATGTTTGAAGCCGGACATAGGTGTTTGCCAATTATAATGAGAACAATATGGTCATTCCCAAAGTAGGAGAAAGGATGAAACAAATGAACAGACTTTTCTCAATGTTAAGGCTTTCTTTACTATTTTTTAAAAACTAACACCAGATACTAGCAGATGATAAAAGGGGCTCAAAGGGTACATAAATATTGACAGGGAAACCAGGAGTAGATCATAGTCCTTTTGTCTTAGTGGATGTGTGGGGTCTGATCATGGTTCTATGTTGCTGACATGTCAGACAACCCCATCTTGGTCATGACCTTGATTCTAACTATATGTCATGGTTTCTTCTTCTATTGCTACATATAATAGCATTCATTGAGTCCCTGTTATGTACTTTACATGTGTTACCTCACTAGATCTGTGAAATGGGCAACAGTATCCCATGTTACAGAAGAGGAAACTGATACTTTAGAGGGAGGTTAAATAAACTTTGCAAGGTCCCATGGTGAATGTTGTGACTATGATAACTTGCTTCCTTCTTTTAGTAAGAGACCCTTGACCATAGGGCTGGGTATCTGAGCCACATTGGCCAATCACAGCACCCATCTCTCCAGCAACAGGAATTGGCCTATGGCTGAGTACATGAGGCAGGCAGGACCAATCAGGGCTCTTCCCTGGATTACTATGCAGATCCCGGGTTTAAAAAATTGGAGCAGTGGCCATGTTCCTTCTTATACGGGGAGGCCCTGCTATGCTACACTAAGAGTGAAGCCAACATGCAAAGAGAGACAAATAGCATGAGAGAAGGATGGAGGGACGATAGATGATGTTGAGCTTCCTGTTCTGGCCCCCAAGGCTGTGGTTTATCCATCCTGTGAATTATCACAGTGACCTCATGCTATCCAACACAGTACATTATCTTTTTGCTTCTGTGAGCTTAAATTGACCTCCTGTCTCCTATAGCTGAAAGATCTTGATGAATAGAATTAGAATATGGTGGCACCAAGATTCAAATCCAGAATGCAAAGTCTTATCTCCTCTGCAATAACCATTTCCTAATATTACACATTGCTCTCCTAAAATGTCTTTCTTTAAACCACTTCCTCATGAGCAACACCCTATAATTTTTAAAATCACTGATCACTCCCCTGAGTCACCTTTCTTTTTCTGAAGCTGCCCTTAGTCCCCTTCTGAGATTTAGGAGTACCCTGGGTTTATCAGAATACATCAGAACGCATCTCTCAAGTTGGGTGTTTCTGGGAAGATTGTTAATCACTCTGATTTATGTTGATTCCTGTTAGCACCAGTGTCATGAAGTGACATTTTTCATTCTTGGCCCTCTGTTCTGGCAAATGGTGCAGCCTGGCTTCAGACTTAAGCCTGCCTGACACCCAGGCCTGTGCACTTGCCAGGACAGCAGCCAGCCTCTGGCTGTGGGAGGCCCTGAGGAGTTGGCAGGCCAGAGTGGAAGTGTCCTGGGCTCTTGAGTCAGGTGTCAGGCATCAGAACTCAGGGACAACAGGCTACTGTACACTGACTTTCTGTAAGGAGCTGTAGGTTGGGAAGGCAAGTCCGCAACCCCAAGGCCCAGTGATGCAGGGCAATGGTCCAGCGTGGCTAAGTTCCTTCTAACCAGCTTTGATAAATGGTGGTGGAGGGGGTCGGAGGTTGAGGGCACAAGGAGTGGTTTGTTCCTGACCTGATCCCCCTGAGGAATGATCCTGATTAATGGTGTAGACAATAACAGAGTGGCCAAGAAGGTGGAGGCCTGAGTATTGGAGTTTCTGAGGGTGTTAATTGTTCATACCCTTCTCTCCCTTTGGAGTTCGAGCACAAGGACTCAAGCAGGGCTTCACAAATCTCAGCCATGAAGCAGAATGTAATTTGAAGTTGAGGCCCCAAAGATCTTGCTATTTCTCTCCTGCTGCATCCTGAACTGACCTTTCCCATACCTCATCAGGGAGCAGCTGCCTGGTGGTGGGGACATCAGTGGAGGCAGAGAGCACAGCAGGAGGGATGCCTGCCTCATCAGGCCAGGCTGGCTGGGAAGGGGGAGCTGCGGTGAGAAGGGGCAGAGCTGAGCCTGCTCAGAGCCTGTCTCTCAGTTGTCCCTCTTCCTTGAGGGAGGGAGGGGTCGTGGAGAGAGGAGTAGGGTGGCTTCTCCCCTCTGAACCCCTCCCCAAAACACCAGCGTTGGCAAGAAGAGATTCTGGTGACATTGAAGAGAGCTGGTTCTGTAGAATGGAAGCAAGTTGGTTTTCAGAAGGTCCCGGGGGCAGAGGTAGAGGTTTGGAGCATGTGTCTGGAAAAGTGGTATTGAAGGGAGGAGGGGGATGGTGGGTCTGAGGGACAGTACCCATGCCTCCTTCGGCCATCCACCAACACCTGCTCTGTGTCAGGCAACAGGGATATGGGGAGTTGACAATACTTAGTGTCTATTTTCCAAGAGCCCAGTCTAGTGGGAAAGACATGTAAATAAACAGTCACAATTAAATATAAGAAATAATGTGATAAGGTGATGGGCAAAGGGCTGCAGAAGCACACAGGAGGAATAACTATGTGTGTGTGTGTTTATGCATAAGTGTGCACGCATGCATACACACTTGTGTGCACACTCTTGAGGAGGCTGGGAAGTAGATGCAGGGATGCTGCCCAGAGGAGATGATCTTTGGGCTGTTCCAAGGATGATTAGGAAATTGACAGGTGGGCCAACTGAGGAAGGGCTTTCCAAGAAAATACATGGCACAGGAGGCATCAAAGAACATGGCACGTACATCAGTACAGTCGGTGTGCCTGGGAAGGTATGCCATGCTAGGTAGCCTTCTCCTGAAAGTTCAGGGGGTCCACTAAGTGTTTGCATCTGGGGAGTGATATGGTCAGGTGTGAATTTTAGAAAGATCACCCTGGTGGCAGAGCTGAGAAGGGGTTAGAGTTGGGGACAAGGGTAGAGGTAGGAGGAGTCTGGATGTGTTTGTAGTGGTCCAGGAGCAAGACGATTCAGACAGACTCTGAGGTGGTGTGGACAGAGCTGGAGTGTATTTAGGAGGTGGACACAACAGGTGGACTGACCAGATATCTGGAGGGCAGCGAGGAGGAGCAGGAGGCGAGGAGGACAGCTGAGTTTTCAGCTCAGGTCATTGGGTGGATGGTGGTGTTATTTGTGGCAAAGGGGGAACCAAAAGGAGGTGGGAGATCTGAGGAAGGTTTCTTTTAAGCTTATTTTAAATCCAGGCCAGGGGGCATTTGAAGACACAAAGAAAAGATTCCAGAATCACAGAGGTGGAGAAGATGGGCTCCTGGGCACATGGTGAGGCTGAGAAATGGGTGTGGGGTGGGGAGAGGACAGGCTGAGAGACTGAGGCTGGTCTGAGTAGGAATGGAATGGGAGGGCTCTCAGGGGTTGTTGATGATCGGAACTTCTAGAAGAGGCTTCACATTGTGACCACCTGCGTTTAAGTCATGCCTCTTCCCCTTCTTAATTGTGTGAATTTGGGGATATTTCCCTGAGCCTCGATTTTCGCCTCTGTAAAGTGGAGTCAGATTGTTCCAACTTCCTAGGATGGTTGTGTGAATTAAAAGGGGTAATATACGGGGAGGACCTGACCCACACTGTAGATGCTCCGTCATGTCAGTCCTCACCCCTCCAGCAAAGGGAGTGCACAAACCCACTGCGAATGGCGAATCCATAGTGGTCTGAACCCATTGTGATGACGCTATCAGGGCATAGTTATGGGTCTGAGTAATTAAACAGGGGAAATAAATCATTTAATGCAGTTTGGTAAGAAAGATTATTTCAAAGCTTATTTTAGGGGGCAGGAGCATAACCAAGGGCAAATGGTCTCGTGAAAAAGTTGAAGCCCAGGCTTGTGGCACCACTTGCCAAGGTCACATGGTGAGTTAGAGGCAACGCCAGGACCTAAACCTGGGGCCCCACAGTGAGGCCATTTCTCTCTCCACTGAATCGCCCCAGTAGAAGCGGTGAGGGGAGGGGGCAGGGGCGGGGGGAGGCCGACGTTGGCAGTGGCCAGCCCCTCTGGCACCCAGTTCCCTCCTGCCCCTGTCCCTTGGCTTTTAAAACAGCTCCCAGGCATCTGGCTTCCATCTCAGAGGTCCACCTGGGCTTCTCAGCAGGGACTGTCCAGGAAACCCCTTCTGTTTGAGGCAGGTGTGGGTGTGGAAAGGCTCGTTGGGGATGAGTCAGCATTGCCTCCTCCTCCCCTGTGAGTCAGGAGCAGGGCCTGGGAGGGCTGGCGACGGGAGGGAGGACACCAAGGGTGCAGGGTGGGGTGGGAGAGAGCGGAGACCAGCGCTGCTGCAATGACGCGTGTCAACCACCAGAGGGCAGGAGCCAGACGGCAAAACCCAGCAGGCTCCCGGTGGAAAACTTTGGGCACCTGGCAACTGAATGTGAGGACCCAGCTTCCTCAGGCTGGGCACGGGTACAGCCACTGCCCTGGATGTCCTGCTGCCTGCTTGTGTCCCGACTTCCCTGCCTTTGTAGAGAACCAGAGACCGTCAGAGTGGGATCGGACTCCAGGGGTTGTCCCATCCAACTTTCCTGGGCTGCCCTGGGGAGGGTGTTGCCCAAGGTCACACTGCAAGTTAGTCGCAAATCAGTATGATTATCACCAGTCTCAGGAATATGGCCATTTGATGGGCACAGTCCTGGCCTCAGTGCCTGGTTACGGACAGGCCGCCAGGTGCTGCCCCTGGAAATCCTGTCTCCTTACCCCCTCTCTCGCCTGTTCCTTTCCCCCCTCACATTCCCTCTGTTCCTTCTGTGGGTCTTTGCCCTCTCTGTCCTCTCTGACTTTTCCACCTGGCAGGCTCCGTCCCTCCTGTCTGCCTCCTGCCTCCATCCTTCCCACTGGGGAGCTTGCTCAGCGCCCTCATCAGCCCGGAGGAGCTGGATGCTTTGTGCAGGCACTCCCGGGGATTTGCAGCTCTCTGAAGCCTGTTTTCCAAACCGGCGTCTCAGTTCCACTCCTGGGATCCAGGGAGATATCATTATTTGGTAGCACAATCAGTGGTGTGATTTCAGGTGGTGGGAAGGACCCCCTGGCTCGGGCATGCTATCCCGTGGTCCCCGCTGCCATTCCGTAGCCATAAACACCAGCTGGCATCTGGTGTGGGCAGACCCTCCGCTCATGCAGAAAGGAGCAGGACTCAGTGCCTGCCCCGTGAGCTCACCACGTGGGGTCGAGGGCGAGAGACAGCAGGTACACAAGTCGTTCAGTCAAAATTGGAATGCTTGGTCAGGGGAGGTGGCTCACGCCTGTAATCCTAGCACTCTGGGAGGCCGAGGCGGGTGGATCGCTCAAAGTCAGGAGTTCGAGACCAGCCTGAACAAGAGCGAGACTCCGTCTCTACTAAAAATAGAAAGAAATTAACTGGCCAACTAAAAATCTATATAGAAAAAAATTAGCTGTGCATGGTGGCGCATGCCTGTAGTCCCAGCTACCTGGGAGGCTGAGGCAGAAGGATTGCTTGAGCCCAGGAGTTTGAGATTGCTGTGAGCTGGGCTAACGCCACAACACTCTAGCCCAAGCAACAGAGCAAGACTCTGTCTCAAAAAAAAAAACAAAAACAAAAAACAAAACCAAACCGGATGCTCTAAGTACTCAAGAGAAGGACAAAAGCAGTGCTTCGTACAGCACAGATAGAGACTGAATCTGGCTGGGTCTTGGAAGGTGCCATGAGGTAGGTGGCATCTGACTGGCCTTTGAAGGACAGGTGGGATTTCACCAGAAGGAGATGTGGTGTGGGTGTGTGGACAGATTCTGAGCAGAGGGACCAGTGCAAGTGAAGGTCTTGGCCACACCAGTTTGTGTACCGGGGTGTTCAAGGCAATGAGGGCATACGTAGGGTGACTAGAAAGGCTTTATGGAGGAGCCCTGGGGAGGCACTGCAGTTTCTGAGCAGGGGCCCCTGGGCTAAAATGCTAGACCTGCAGCAAAAAGCAACGCACTGTACCCCATTGCACCTCACCTTCCGTGGGAAGGGTTTTTAATCTGAGTTCCACGCTAAGTAGGTTTTGATGATAAGACAAGTGGCATGAGGGGTTCAAGTGCCTAGGGGAGCAGGGGACACTGAGTGCCTATGCCAAGGTGTAGAAGAGGACACTGGGGGCTCCATGGCCTGACTTCATCTACGCTGTTCAGGCTGGCTCTGGAGTCCCATGGTGACCCAGGAAGAGACCAGCCTGTTGTCAGGGTCTGACCCTGTCAGTTCTCCGTCTGATCTTCCTGGGTGTCATAATTGGAAAGTCCCCCTGGTAGGCCCAAGGAAGGGTCTCCAAGCCCATGCCCTCCCCTCCAGGCTGGTTGGGGTTTCCGCCTGCTGCTCTGGGACTGCTGCTGCCCTGGCTCTGAGGGAGGAGGGTGGTGCCGCTGAGTCACTGCCTGGGCATCTGGGCCAGGAGCCATGGGTGAGTCACCTGGGACTGGCAGAGGGGCTTTGGTGGGGAAAGAAGCTGCCTGACATCTGGAGGGTGGGGCAGCTGGGCCTACAGGAAGGGCGGTGCCCAGACTGGGGTTGGGATAGACAAAGGGCCAAGGAGAAGGGGGCCCTAAGAGGGGATAACTCTCTGCTGGGCTGGGCTGTGAATGGCCACAGTGTTTGTCCTTCCCTGCGTGTGGGGAGGGGCACGTGTGTGGGGGGCAGTGTGGAGGAGGGCCTGGCCTCCAGGCTTGGGAAGCTGTCCAGCTCCATATTTCAGCCCTGAACACCCCTACCCACTCACCCACCCCTCTAGCTGGAGAAGAAGAGGCCGAAGTTTACCTGTTCACCCTTTAACACTTCCCACAGACGCTTGCTCACCCTGACCGTGTGCAGAGCAACCCCGCTTCTCACAACTGCCCTGTCCTGCCAGACCCCTTCCGGCACAAAGGGGCCTTTCAGGCATGTCTGTGCACACCCAGTTACCTCATTACCTCATTAAGAAGTGTTCTGGTGCCAGTCATTAGCAGTAACTTCATTCCCCCCACCTGAGGTCGGCCCTGCCCTCCTTCTGCTGCCCCCAGCTGCCTTCTCGGGCCCCCAGCTTTCTAAGGTGGCCCCAGACTGCTTCTCTATCTCTTGCACATACACAAACACACATGCACAAGGACATACATGCACGGACATACACACAGTCACATGCACATACACCAGCGCAGGGCTGTGAAGTCCCAGCATGTGCCCGAAGCCTCTGACACAGGAGTGGGCTGTGACTCACAGGCGTATCACGAGAACGGGGCCTGGCAGGAGTCTCTAGGCCCCAAAACAGGGCCGTCTCCCCTCACCCTTGGCCTAGGCTGCCCTGTCCCCATGATTCTTCCCACTTCCCCTCTATGGCCTGGGTGGGCTCCAGGGCTGCCCTTGGCCGGGCCTAGAGCCGTCCTCCAGCTGCTGGTGGAGCTGGCAGTCTCTGGGAGAGAGGGTGCTGGGCGGAAGTGGTTGGGGTGGCAGGAGGCCAGGCTTTGTCGGGATCAGGTTAAGGCAGGTTTGGTTTCTCAAAATGCCAAGTTGGGGGCCAGTGGGGCTGGTGTATAAATCCTCACCCTGGGTGCCTGGCCACTTCGTTCTCCTTCCTGGGTCTCTCTGCCACCGGGTCTGGTGAGTGCCGCTGTCCTGCTGAGGCGGGTGGGGAGGGGCTCTGCTTTTGATGCTGCCTTGGTCTTTGTCTCCGCAGTGTTCTCATTCTGGCTTTCTTGGGCCTCTCTGGGTCCTTCCCATCTGGGGGATCCTCTGTGAAGTGTCAGATTATTGAGGGGTCTTTTTCCAGGTTCCTCAGTGAGAGCTCAGCTCAGGGGTTACTCTGAGGCCCTCTGTTGGGTCTCTCAGTCTGGGGGGTCCTTCTTTGGGGGTCTAGGCCTAGGAGTAGGAGGTGTCCGTGTAGAGGGTGCTATTAACAAGAGTCCTGAGGTTTTGTTTTTTGCAATGTCTTGGATTCCAGCAGGACTAAGGAGCAAGAGGCAGGGGTCTCACGTGCACAGCCAGCCTGGGCTGTGGCTCTGAGTAGCGGCAGAGCTCTGCCTCGGGGAGGGCGGGGCGGCAGGACAGGCCCAGGGCTTTCCCTGCCTCTGGCATCAGTTCCTCTGGCCTCACCCTGAAACCTGCCTAACCTTTCCAGGCTGGTCTGAGCATTCTCAGAGGCAAGGCCTTGGAGAAGATGACCTCTGAGGTCTGTCCCACCCTGATCCCAAGGCACTGCACATTTAATTTCTTTAATTCTAGTCACAACGGGATCCTTCCTGGTGGAGAGGATGTTCAGTCGCCCCCACCCAGCCCATGCCCTGTCTGCATGGAGAGAGCACCTCGTGACTCAGGGGCCTCCAGTGCCAGGGAAGACATTCCCCACCCTGAGAGCCCCTATCTGAGGAGGAAACATCCTTGCCCAAGGGAGCTTACAGTTAGACGGCAGAGAGAGCTTCAAGAGCCCCGAGTCTGAGGAGGAAAATGACTCTTTCAGGGAGGTACCACTACTAGGCTGTGGCCGTGGCCACTGCCAGGCCGTGCAGGAGAGCCCCGCTAGCTAGCCCATGGGTGTGCCCATGCCACCAGCGCTTGGCACACACGGGTCCAAATGGGGCTCCGGTCACCTTGTTATTTTCCTTCCCACAGACACTCAAAGGGGGGAGCCCTACCTTCAGGGCTGTGTCCCTCATGATTGGAAGGGACATGAGGCCCTACCCTTGGTGACTCCAGACACAGGGCAGGGTTTAGCATCTGCCTGCAGTGGGAGGCGGAGGTGCGGCCCCTGCCCTGGGGGAGCCACAGTCTGAGGGGGAGCTGCAGCCCCTGCCTTCCCATCCAGAGAGGGTTGGCGAGGTCGTTTGGGGCCCAGGCAGAAGTGGGTCCTGCAGGCTGGGCTGAGGCCCCAGGAGCCTTGGTGGTCTCTCCATTACCTGCCACCTCTGGGCCCCAGATCCAAGATGTCCAGTTCCCTGGAGCAGGCGCTGGCTGTGATGGTCACCACCTTCCACAAGTACTCCTGCCAAGAGGGCGACAAGTTCAAGCTGAGTAAGGGGGAGATGAAGGAACTTCTGCACAAGGAGCTGCCCAGCTTCGTGGGGGTGAGTGGGCAGGCCTGGGGAGGGCAGGTGCTGGTGTGAGTGTGGGAGTGCAGGTTGCATCTCTCCCTCCCAGTCCCTCCGGCCAGGGTGGGGCAAGCCCTTCCCCCTCCGCCCTCCACTCTTGCTTCATGGCCAGCTGGAGTGGGAGTGAGGCCAGAGAACTGTGTGCTGCCAGGAACCTCAGAGTCTGTCCGTCTAATGCCCTCACTGGAGAGTTGAGCAGCCCAGAGCCCAGAAAGGGGAAGTGACTGGCCCAAGATCACACAGTGTGCGTGCTCTCTTTCTCTCTGACTTTCCACATTTACACGCCAAACTAAGGCAGCGTGTAGGGAGAGGAGAGCCCAGCTAAGACATGCCCCCTGGGACATTCTGCGTAGAAATGCAGTTGACCCTCAATTTGCCCCTTTGTTTGTGTTTTTGGTTAAACTTTTCTAATCATTTTGGTTGGTATTAAAAAATGCTGGCCTTTTCTGAATTCACCGTCTAGTGAAGGGGAGGAGCAAGCTTCAGTTTCCTCATCAGCAAAACGGGGTAATGGTACCTACCTCGTGAGGCCCCTGAGGGATTAGAGCTGACGCATGCTTAGAGGAACACCCAGCAGCCTCTGCGTGCTCAGCGGGCGGGCTGCAGACTCACCGATGAGTGTCTGTCTCTCCTTACTGGACCCTCTTTGTAGCTCCCAGAGCTGCCTGCCCATCACGTGCCCAGCTGCCATGGGGAGGGAGAGCTGGCCTGTAAGTTTGCAGGGGAGTTGGGCTTGGGGGCTGGCCTGGCATTGACCCTATTCCCTCTTGCTTTCAGGAGAAGGTGGATGAGGAGGGGCTGAAGAAGCTGATGGGCAACCTCGATGAGAACAGTGATGAGCAGGTGGACTTCCAGGAGTACGCTGTGTTTCTGGCCCTCATCACTATCATGTGCAATGACTTCTTCCAGGGCTGCCCAGACCGACCCTGAAGCAGAGCCCTTGACCCCCTGCCACGATGGAGCTCTGGGGCCCGGGACTCTCAATCCCTTTTGGTTTTGTACTCAATAAACTTTTCTGTTTGCTGATAATATTTTAATTGCTCAGTGATGCCCCATAACCTGGCTGGTTCAGTTGGAGTGCTGGAAACTGAGGACCTCCTGGATCCCATTCCCTTCTGGGCTCCGACTCACCCAGAAATCTCTCCAAGGCCAGAGCTGTGCCTTAGGTCCCAACTTTGAGATTTCAAATACCAGTGAAAATTTGGAAATTGAGCTAGGTTGCCAACAATTTATTTCGACAAATAAAGATATTAAAAGAGGCAAATAACAACTACCATCACTATCATTTCATGAAAAGAGAAAATCTCAATTCCAATAAAGAAGGAAGGGTATAATCTGGGAATGAAGGACTGACCTTAACATTCATTACTGTGAGCAGTGAGTTGCACTAGGATCTACCCAAGGGACATGAATTAGTCACCACGACAAAGCTTCATTTCAAGGACTCCTTGTCAGATTACAGGACACAGGCAGTGCTATGGTTTGAACCTGTCCACCAAAGTTCATGTGTTGGAAATTTGATTCCCAATGTGACAGTATTCAGAGGTGGGACTTCGAAGAGGTGGTTAGGCCATGAGGACTCTGCCCTCATGGATGGGTTAATGCCATTATAGTGGGACTGGGTTCCTTATAAAAGGATGAGTTCCCCTCACCCTGCCCCCTCCTCTTTGTCCTTCTGCCATGGATGATGCAGCAAGAAGGCCCTCACCAGATGCAGCCCCTCAGTCTTGGACTTCCCAGCCTCCAGAATCATGAGCCAATAAAATTCTGTTTGTTACACATTACCCAGCCTGTGGTATTCTGTTATATTAATAGCAGTACAAATTGGACTAAGACAAGCAGTATACCTGTTTTTAGAAAAGCTGTATTACTTTCTATATCTACTTTCAGATTGGCTGGCTCTAGGTTGAGTTCATTCCTTTCCTATTGGTCTCTGCTAAAAGCTACTAGGAGTCAGCTCATGTCAAAATTCTGATATTTTCCCCTAAAACTGTAGCCTAGGTTGCCATATATTCTGCATCTTAAGGTACACAGGTGACAGTCTGACTAGATGATCTGCCATCTCATAACAAGGGTCACCAACTTTCCAGACTGAAAAGGTTAGGTCCTCCTATTTTGTTCATTCCTATCTTTATCCGCTTCTACATTTTAGGTTCTTTTTCTTGATGCATCCCACTTCTAGTTACCAAATTCTCTACCAGTTAGGAATATATTACAGAAAACCTGAATAGCAGTGGCTTAAATAAATTGCTGTTCAAATGCCTTACACAACAAGAAGTCTGGGGTAGGCTGTTCAGGTTTGGTTCAGTGACTCAGACTTGCTGTAAGGGTTACCTTTTGCTGAATAACAAATCACCCCAACATGTGGTGGCTTAAAACATAAATTTATTCTCTCTCACGGTTCTGCAGGTAGACTAGGCTTAGTTGCTTGTTCTCACTTGGGGTCCTCTCATGCAGCTGCAGATGGAAGTTGGGGCTGGAGTCATCTGAAAGTTCAAATTAACTCAATGTCTAAGGTAGCTCACTCAACATTCCTGGCAACATACTGGTCGTTAGCTGGGAGCTCAGCTGAAACTGTCAGCTGGAGTGCCTACCCATGACCTCTCTGTGTGGCTTGGGTTTCTCAGAGCATGGCAGCTGGGTTTTGAGAGGATATATCCCAAGGTGAACATTGCATAAGGCTTCTTAAGATTTATTTCAGAAATCTTAAGACATCCTTCCTGCTGTATTCTATTGATCAAACAAATCATTAAGGCTGGCCCAGATTCAAGGGAAGGAGAATTAGACATCCCTTAATGTGAGTATGCATAAAATTGATGGTGACCATCTTTGGAGACTATATACCATAGTCTATCTTCTAGCAACCACAATTCATATCTCTCCCATATGTGAAATACACTCACCTCCTTCCCACTACCCACAGAGTCAAGTCAGATCCAGACAGGAATGAGGTTTCTCAGTGGCAGTTCCTCCAGTACAGCTCCAGGGCAATGCTTCCTCTTGGCCTGAGGCCTGTGAAGAACACGTTCAGTGTTCAAAGGTGAGACAAAGATAGATGACTGCAATAAACACTCCTATTCAAAAGGGGGTGGCAGTGATTAGAGGCACAAAATGGACATTGATTGATAACCATTCTGAAATTACAGTATGTACATATAATCAGATTCTTGATCAGGGTTCAGTTCTGCTCTCTACACATGGCATTTCTCGGCTCTTGGCTCCACCCTATAGACTCTTGGCTTTGATTTCTGAGTTAATGCTTTCTTTTCCACAAGAAACGTCTGTGTTTGTAGCTAAGTAGCCTTCTCAGCCTGCTTCTTGCCCATAGGAAGTTAAAGACACAAAAGTTTCTTTTTTGTTTTGAGCTCTCTCTGTACCATTAGTCCAAGATGATACAATTCCTTTAAAAATGTTGTGGGCTTCCTGTGCATCAATTCATAATTCATTTAATTAGACAAAAACCATACCCACAACTCTCTTTGAGATTGGTCCCTCTCCACTTTAGACAGAGAGCCAGAGTTCTGTGAGTAAATGCCCTTGAGATTCTTAAAAGCCTTTTTGTCTCAAAGGGTCTAAGAGGCATACTTCTAAAATTATTAATCTGAGAAGATCTATGAAGCTTGTCTTTAAATTTCTTTGCGGTCTCATTAAAGGGTCTTACCTTTGACTTCATCTTTACCCTGAGACCCTTTTTACTGGCAGGGCCCTGGATTTGATCTTTGCCCTGAGGCCATTTACTACTTTGAGAGCCTTTTGCTGGCTGGAAGGACTGTACTGCGTCCTCTGTGTTTCCTCTAAATTCTGCTAAAAAACTGAACAGTTCCTTCTTTAGTTCAACTTTCTCTTCTCATATTTTATCATAAGCAGCCAGAATAAGCCAATTGGCATCTTCACTTTTCTGCCTAAAAATCTCCTTGTCAGATATGTAAATTCATTAGGTGCCTTTCTATTCTCATTAGGTGCCCTTTCCATTTTCCACGTAACCACAGACAACAGTGTTGCCAGACATTCCACTACCACCTAATAGGGTCTCCTTTTCTCCAGCCTCCATTAACAGCTCCTTCTGTCCTTCAGATCATTACCAACAACTTTCTTGAGGCTCTTCCAGCTTTCATCCATTGCTGGATCCCAAAGCCAATGACACCTGTTTTGGTTTTTTGTAATGGCAGCATCCAACTCTCGTAGGTCTTTGAAGAAAGATGCAAGGAGCCAGCTGGTGCTAGCTTTCTAAGCCTTTCCACCGATTCCTCTATCCCTACACCTAGGATTCCCTTTGGTCTACATCCCAAGATATGTCGGGGAAGGTCTGACTAAACATCTTGTCATCCCACACTGAGGGTCCTGACTTTCCAGCCTGACATACTGGGTCCTTCCCTCTCACTGCCTTCCTTCTACTTAGCCAATTCCACATTTTAAGTTTGTTTTACTTGAGGTCCATTTTAAGATAACAAATTCTCTACTGGTTAGGAGTTTGTTCAGCTTTAAGTTACAGAAAACCTGACTAATGATAATGGCTTTAATTGTCTCACACAAGAAGTCTGCAGTAGGCAGTTCAGGATTGGTTCAGGGTTGCCGAGGTGCCATCTGAGATCCGGTGTCTTTTCATTTTTTTGCTCTTTAATGTATATCACATACACTTTTTTCCTCATACATGTTGCTTCATGATCACAGCATGGCTACCATACCTCCAGGTCTCACTGTCCACGTTCCAGGTTGGAAGACAGAGTGAGGGTGAGGTGCAAAAAACCTTTTCCTCAGGAGTCTTTGCCTTTTCATTATGGTAGAAGTGCCCTCCCCAGAGACTTCAGTCTACATCTTTTTGACCTTAGCTATGTAATATGGCTACTCCTAACTATAGTCAAGTGTTTTTAGCTGGGTATGTCGACACCTTGAAAGAAAAATAAAAAAGGTTTTAATAATAAAGAAAGAGGGAATGGACGGTGAACATGTAATAGGCAGTATTTTCCTGAGTTGTTTTCTTACTTTTCTTGCTTCCTGGGAAACTCGGATGCTTGGGACCCACTCGAGGCGTAGCTCAGAGCTCCCTAGAGGTAGAAAGGGGCTGAGTGAGAAGGTGCAGGGACAGCTGCTTGCTCTTGCTTACTGTTCTGCCTTGACTGTACGTCAGGGCTGGTCGGGCAAGGCTGGGCAGGCCCGCAAGGATAAATGGTCTCTTTTCATAGCAATAAAAAGAGAGAAGCCCACCTTCCTAATACCCTGTAGGAAAGGGAGCCAGTAAATATAGGCCAGGGAATCATGATGATGGTAATTAACATTTCTATAGCAGTTCTCAAAGCTCCTTGCGTGCACACTGTCATTTCAGCCTCATGGTAACCCGGACAGGAGCTATCATTAGGCCCTTTTTACAGATGAGGAAACTGAGAGGAAGCAGCACTCATGGAGCACTCCCCCAGGCCAGGTCCTCTGCTAGGCCTATGCGAGCATCATCTCGTTTAATCTTTGCAGCAATTGGATGAGGGATGTGCTATTAGTTTTTGCACTTCACAGATGAGAAAATAAAGGCTGGGATTTTTTTTTTTTCTTGAGACAGAGTCTTGCCCTTTTTGCCCTGGCTAGAGTGCCGTGGCATCAGCCTAGCTCACAGCAACCTCAAACTCCTGGGTTCAAGCAATTCTTCTGCCTCAGCCTCCCGAGTAGCTGGGAATACAGGCATGTGCCACCATGCCCGGCTAATTTTTTCTACATATTTTTAGTTGTCCAGGTAATTTCTTTCTATTTTTCAGTAGAGACGGGGTCTCACTCTTGCTCAGGCTGGTTTCGAACTCCTGACCTTGAGCGATCCTCCCACCTTGGCCTCCCAGAGTGCTAGGATTACAGGCGTGAGCCACTGCGCCTGGCCAAAGGCTGGGAGTTGCATCGGGACTTGACCCATGTCTATGACAAAAGTCCTCATCCCTATGGGACACTGGGGTGGCAGTCTGGGCCTTCCTCCCCTTCCCACAGCCATCCCCAAAGCCTTGGGCTTTGTGTAAGGTGAAGGGGAGCCGGCCCAGCAGAGTCCAGACACTTCTGGTCTCCCCATCCTGAGTCTATGTGGACCCAGGCCCACTCGCTGGTGGTCAGATTAGTACAGGCTGTTTTCTTTTGGGCCTTAGGCTCACACTGGGTCCCGGCTTCTTTATGGGGCTCAGTTCCAGGTTCTGGGGCTATTTGGCTGGTGAACTGGCCTCTGCTGGCTGCCTCTGGAGCTGCCCTCAACTGAGTAGGTTCTGAAGGGGGCTGATTTCCTTACTTTCTGGGTGTTTGACAAACTAGTAAACACCAGACTTTCCTAGCCAGTCCTAACAATCTTCTCTCATCCCACACTTTCCTTCCGAATCTCTGCGCTGAGGCAGAGAGAGGCTCTAGAAAGGTCTGTTGGCCAGGTTTTCTCCCACTTCCTCCAGAATTACTGCTGGAGGACAGCCTCAGGGACACATACCTCACCTCCCGTCTTGTCCTACTGCCGCTTTGGCCTTTGCTTTTTTTTTGTCACCCTTGGCAGCCTATTACCCTCCAAGACAAGGGAGACTGAAGGCAAAGGTGGGCTCTGAGACAAGGGAGTGACTAAAGGAGGACCCCCTATGCTTCCGTCTTTAAGTCACTGACTCACTGCTCTCATCTGTGAAATGGGCAGTCAAAAGAAGTCGTAGGTCTGAGCGCCACAGGCTCTCCCTGGTCCCAGTTCAGATCCCTTTCCCACCCTCCTGCCCCCAGTTCTGTAGTAAAGGCCTCCCTGGCTCCAGCCCCAGCCCCAGTAGTCAAATACCCCTTCCCACACCTCCCCCATATTTGCCTCAGATGATGAGAAAGGAGGTCAATTGTTTTCACAAGGTTCATTGGCCCCATGGGGCTACAGGATTGGGGTTGGGGTCACGATGTCCTGGGGCCCAGGCCCTTTTGACACAAGCACACTGAATGTCCACGTGCTTAGGACACTTCATCGCGTTTCTCCCTGAGGTGCAGAACCAGACACTGACCTTCAGGAAGGTGATGTGGTTCCCAGGGGCCCTGCTACGGCGATGGTGGTGATGGAGGGAAACAGAGGAGGGGAGAGGGAGTGGGGGGAGAGACAGCGCCAGATCAGATAGCGCCTGCTCTCACCCCTCATGCACCCGCATCCGGCTCCTGGGGGAGAAGTCTCCCTGCCCGCCCCCCCTCCTGTGGCGCATTCCCCAGCGGTCAGCTCCACATCTGTGGCCGGGGAGCTCTGCAGTGAGAGGCCAAGGCTACGAGGCTCAGCCCAGGGGTGGGGAATTGAGTGCGTGAACCCTGGAGGGTGAGAAGCCACGAGGATCCTCCCATTCCGGGCCGCGGAGGGGTGGTCCATGTGGTGTGCATTTGGAACCCCTGCAGAAGAGGGGATTCAGGGTAGACTTGGGGGAAGAACTTGATGCCAATCACTCCAAGAAGAGCTGGGGAAAACAAGGGACGAGAAGTTACGGCTCTGGCCGCCCTCTGCGTGGAGGCCGGACCACATGCCCTGGTGAGGGGCGGCTGGTCCTCTCCGTCACCTTCCCCCTCCCTGTGGCCTCCGCTCAGAGCGTGTTTGTGGAGTCAGATCCAGAGACCCCTGCCCTGGCGCTGTCCACAGCAACAGCCGGTGACACAAAGCACTTCCACGTCGGATTCTGAGGGCAGAATCTCCCAAATGCGTGTGGGGGCGAGGAAACGAAGGCCTCGACAAGGTAGAGGACTTAACGTGCTCCAGGTCCGGTGGCCAGAGGGTGGTGGGGCTTCGCGGTTCGTTCCGCGACAGCCCTCCAGCCCCCAAGTGCCTGTACTAGACCCCTCGTCTCCCCACCTGCGCCTCAGGCATCGCCTCCCAGAGTGAGCCCCGGGCCTCTCTGCGGTCTCAGTCCGGGTCTCTCCCAGTGGACAAACATTGGTGCGGGAGCCCAGGGAGCTGCGCCACGTGAGGAACGTCAGAGACTGGGGGGTAAGGACACAGCTGGGAGCCAGGCTGCTGGGCTCTTCCCTGACCACATGTGTAAGCACCACACTCCCCACCAGCATTGTCTTTCTCTCAGCTCTGCTTTATTTATTTATTTATTTTTTTGAGACAGAGTCTCACTCTGTTGCCCGGGTAGAGTGCCATGGCATCGGCCTAGCTCACAGCAACCTCAAACTCCTGGGCTCAAGCAATCCTCCTGCCTCAGCCTCCCGAGTAGCTGGGACTACAGGCATGCGCCACCATGCCCGGCTAATTTTTTCTATATATATTTTTAGCTGTCCAAATCATTTCTTTCTATTTTTAGTAGAGACGGGGTCTCGCTCTTGCTCAGGCTGGTCTTGAACTCCTGACCTTGAGCCATCCACCCGCCTTGGCCTCCCAGAGTGCTAGGATTACAGGCGTGAGCTACCGCGCCCGGCCAGCTCTGCTTTATTTATCTTCACAGCACTTATGTCATCAGTCTATTGAACATTTATTTGTTACTGTCTGTTTTCCCCACTGGACTGTCATCTCCACGGGGCAGGGACTGTATCTGTGTTGTTTGTGGCTATACCCCCAACGCCTGGCACAGGTGCCTCTGAGTATGTATATGAACAGTGAATGGCTCCCATGCCTGCCATCACTAGTTATGGGACCTTGGGTACATATGGTTGGGTAACCTTAAGCTACCTGCCTCTTGGTCAGCATTTATCAAGCTCTTGCTACGTGCTGGGCACTGTTTATTCCATGAACTTTGCATGTATTAACTCATTTAAGCCCCACACATCCCTGTGAGGTCATCACGGTTATATCCTCCACCATGACAGAGGAGGAAAATGAAGCCCACAGAGGAGGGTGACCTGCTTATGGGAGGTGGCGGGTGGCAGAGCTGGGAAATCATGGGTGGGAATAAGTGCTTGACCTAGAGCTGAATTAATTGCTGGTGACTTCTCTGCGTGACTGATGTTCCCTGGCCCTGGCTCCCCATCATTGCTTGCCTATAAAGCAGGGCTAATCACAGCCCTTCCTTCCCTTCCTGCTCCATGGCTCACTCCCCTCCCCCACAGGGGCTGCGTCTTCTAGCAGATGATGGCACAGGTTTGGGTGCTGGGGGCCGGGGGTGAGGCCAAGGTGTCATTAGCACTCTGGCTGTCTCCGCTGGCACTCTTCTTCATTGTCCTGGGAGCCAACCTCCTCTTCCCACACTGTCTTCTGGGTCTGGGGTTCTCCTTCTGTGAAATGGGGAGGGGGTCTGTCAGGCTTAGGGATGAGGGAGAGAATCAAGAAGAAATACGAAGGAATGTCCATTTCTGGTAATATGGTGGTCTGTACCTACTCTGGCTAAAAACAATAAATATTCTGGATAGAATTAAACCAATCTATTTCAAAGCATTGAAGAGCTGATAAGGCAGTAAGGAACAAGTAGGTCAAAATCCCAAGCGAGGGCAGAATCCCGGAGTGAGCAGTGCAGGGGTGGGGGGTGGGGGTGGGGCCCTTGTGCCCTCAGGGCACGGACAAGCCAAGGCGAACCTGAGCTTTGGCTTTGACGGTCTGGGGGGGAGGGAGGACAGAAGCTGGAGCCCAGGGCTCACCCAAGGAGGGGACACAAGTGGGAGACCCCCCATGATGTTGGGACCCCCAAAAGGCTACACACTTAAGCTAAAAGCCAGAGGACACCCTGCCCCAGCCCCCAAAGGATGCTGAACAGAGCTGGGGGGAGAAGGAAAACAGCTGCTGAGGAATTCCAGCCACAGGCCAGCTCTCACATGAATTTGTAGCCCAAAATCATTCACATGGCATGGGACGGAGGGGCGAGAAAACTCAAGGCCGGACTGCAGGAAGCACCCCTGGGAGGAGCACACTCTCCTCTGTTGCCTCAAAGACTTCTCACAAGGCCGGGCGCGGTGGCTCACGCCTGTAATCCTAGCACTCTGGGAGGCCGAGGCGGGAGGATCGCTCCAGCTCAGGAGTTGGAGACCAGCCTGAGCAAGAGCGAGACACCGTCTCTACTAAAAATAGAGAAATTAGTTGGGTGTCGTGGCATGAGACTGTAGTCCCAGCTACTTGGAGCTACTTGGGAGGCTGAGGCAAGAGGAGTTTGAGGTTGCCATGAGCTACGATGACACCACTGCACTCTACCCAGGACAATAGAGCGAGAGAGACTCTGTCTCAAAAAAGACTTCCCACAATAACTTCCCCCAGGTAAGCAAGCAGTTCATAGCCAAAGTGACTAAGCCCCGAAGTGATCTGCAGGCCAGGAAGGGAGGGTGTCTCATCAGCTTCAGTCTTCTCATCTGTAAATGGGGCTTAGCTAGATACTCTCCAAGCTACCCCCAGATAGGGATTTGCTGGGGTACAACCAAGGCAAGGCTATAGTGTGTCCCCACTTTGCATCCTGGGTACCTCTTCAGAGTGAAGAGATAGGGGGATGGATGTGATGGGTTATCCCAGCCTGTCTCCTCCCACCATGCAGGAAGGACATGGGCAGGAGGCTGTCCCCAGTCCCCAATTCTGGGAAAGGGTGGGGGGAATGAATGGGGTGTGGTGTTTGAGTCCCAGCCTGGGCCTTTGATGTGTGTGTGCTAGGTGGGCGGGTGGGGCCTGAAGCGGGGGCCATGGAGGAAAGGAGGCAGGGGGTTTGACCTACTTGGCCCCCTAATTGCTCCCTTCCTTCCTTGGGAGGCTACAAATAGGCATGCCCTGTCTGTGGGCCCCCACAGCTGAGACGCCAACACCAGCGGTGAGTACCAGCTGCTTGGGTCCTGCCCTAGGCTGGGCGTCAGGGCAGCTCAGGGGATCCCAAGAGCCAGCCTGTCTCCTGACCCAGGGTCTGGCATGGGGGCAGAGAGATGACCACGGCAGGGGCTGACGGGGTAGGGAAGTCAGATTGGTGGATGCAGGGGTTCCCTTGCACAGCGAGGGGCTGTCGGGAAGTTTGGGCTGGGGCAGTGCAGAGCTGAGGTCTGGCCCTGGGGTGGAAGCAACGGGCTGGAATTTCTGGTGTTAGACTTGGTTGGCTCCCTCACCCTCCTCCTTGCCTCCTTGCTTTGTTTCTGGGGGTCTGTTGAGACCGGCCAGGGCTGCTCAGGGAAGAGAGGATTCCCGGCAGTCTCCAGGCACGGGACTTCTGAGACAGCAACAGTGGTGGCGCCAGGCAGGCTGGCAGGAGCCCAGAAGGGCACACTGCACACCTCTGAGGTTCCTCATTCCCTGGGACAATGGCTCTTTCCTCTCTTGGGAACCAGGACACCTTGCTCCAATCCTGGGCTGTCACAAAGCCCAGGCCCCATTCCCCATTTCCCTGCGGCCACAACCATGCCAGGCATTCGCTCTCAGCAGAGGTTCCAGCGGCAGGGGAATCTTCAGGGAGAGAGTCTTGGCCCTGGTTGCCCTGTGTAGCAGGACTCCCAGTCCCTGAGGGAACCAGGCCTGAGTCACTGGGCTCACGTGGAAAGAATGCTTGCCTTCCTGGCTGCCTGTGGGTTTTCCCAGGCTGGAGGCATCATCCCAGAAGGGTGGTGGAAAGGACAGTGGAATTGGGGGCAGGCAAACAATTCCAAGAGGGGCTTCCCCTCTAACAGAACAGGGTGCCCTATACAGAGCCTTCTATCTCAAAACCTGCAGGGGTCAGGAGGATGACCTCAGGCTGGGGCGGTCACAGATTGGTAAATACCTGAGCTGGTTGACTCTCAACAGACCATCTGGTTCAGGTCCCTGACCAGGCCTGGGAGGTCGGATTAGCCCCACTTCATAGATAAGGACCTGAGGCCCAGAGAGGGTACATGGCTCACCCAGGGTAGCACAGCTAGTGAGAAACAGAGAGGATCCCACGAGTTTTTCCTTGAGTTCCTTACAGCTTCCCTGAGTTGGGGGCAAGTGGAAGGGTGAGGGGAGTGGTGGGGAGGTGGTGGAGGTACATCTCAGACCTGACCCTCTCAGCAAACGCCTTAGCTTCTCCAAGGGCCTGAGGGCAAGGGAGCGCCAGGCAAGGGTCTCCCCGTACAAGTTCCTACAGGGGAGAGGCTTCTAGGCTGGGGCTGCATCTCAGGGGGTGGTGCAGACTGGGACTGAGCCGTTTTTGGGTGTTGGGGATAAGAAGAGATGGGAGAGTCAGGGAGTCCTCAGGGAGCCCCGCTTTGGGCCGTGCGGTGGTGGGGTGGGATGCTCTCTCCCTGAGGAGTTTCTAGTGATGTTGGGGAAATGAGACCTCTGTTCAGGAAAATGACAGGCACAGTCAGGAGATAATTAGGAGGGACTGGCGTGGTCAGGGAGGGCTGCTCAGAGGAGGGAGGCCTGTGGGGCCTGAAGCCCAGTGGAGATTAAGACAGGTCTGGGAACAGTCCCTGGGGAACACTGAGGGCAGAGGTGAGTTGGGGGCTGGTCTGGGTCTTTGCTGTGAGTCAAACCCTTGTTCTGTGGCAGTGAGGATGGCCAATGACCTGGAGCAGGCAATAGCTTCCATCGTGAGCATCTTCCAGAAATACGCACACCGCTCTGATGACAATCACACGCTCTGCCAGGCGGAGCTCAAAGAGCTGCTGCAGAAGGAGCTGCCCACCTGGACTCCGGTGAGCACCGGGGTGCCCACCTCCCCCATGGGAGGCACTGTTTGACTCTGCAGGGACAGACCTGCATGAGCACAGGACAGCAAGAGTGGTGGAGGCTAGACAATGGGGAGTGGGTGGGAGGAAGGGAGCTGACACAGTAGGAGCCTCAGTTTTCTCATCTGTAAAATGGGATGCCAATCGTCACACCTGCTGTCTCACAGGGTTGTTGGGAAGATTGAGTGAGAGCACCATGAAGAATGCCTAACACATACTAGGCACTTAGTAGCAAATAATAGGTACTCAATAAATGATCTGAGAAGGGGGATATGGGAGGGGGATTGAAATGGGTGCACTGTCAGGACAGGTAGGCTGAGTGGGTCCTCAGAAGGGTGTGGGCTGGGTGGGGTGGGTCCACCTAGGAGGGGGGAGGCGGTGGGTGAGGCTGTTCTGCCCTCTGCAACCTGCCCTTCCACCCCTCCCCACCCTGCCCTTGCACAGACCGAGTTTCGGGAGTGTGACTACAATAAATTCATGAGTGTTCTGGACACCAACAAGGACCAGGAGGTGGACTTTGTGGAGTACGTGCGCTCACTTGCCTGCCTGTGTGTCTACTGCCACGAATACTTCAAGGACTGTCCCCCACGGCCCCCCTGCTCCGAGTAGTCTCTGCCCCTGAGGTGGTCCTGGGCACGTCTCCCACAGCCCTTCCTACCCTCTCTCCTGTACCCCTTTCAGTCGGGACTGGCCCGGGTTCTCCCCGATCTGTTAACCCATTTTACCCACGAGGCCCAGAGATGTGCGGGATCTTCCCCAGGACGTCCAGCTAGCAAGGGCTAGAGCAGCCCCAGCCCAGCCTGCGCCCCTGCGGGGCCTCCCTGCTGCCTCCCTGCTGTGGAGGGGGTGGAATCTGCTCTGGGGCCATTGAGGTTCAGCGCAGCGTGCACCAATGAGACCATGATGGGAAAGGGCTTATTTCACGCCTAATAAAAAACTGCTGTCAGCTTGGCTTGGTTTGGTTCTTCTCAGAGGACACTCCAGGGCTTGGGACAGAGTCCTGCTGAGACCTTTGCTCCTCTCTGGCCTTGTCCACTGGAGGAAGGAGACTGAGGGCAGCAGGGAGCTCCCCACTGGCCCCGAGGGCAGTTTCAGTCTGGAGGGTCCAGCAGGAGGGGGTGGGGCCCGCACAGGGACACCCATCCTCCCACCCAGAGGAGGCTGGAGGGCCTCTCTCTCGCTGACCCCAGGGGGCTGTCCGGGAGGGTGGGAGGGCCGCCTGAAGTTCCCGGGGGATGAAACTCAGTCCTCGTGACCTGAGGTTCTCAGAAGAGGGTGGGGCCGTGGGGGTGGGTGGGTGTTTATTCCCTGCCCTGGGCTGTGGGAGCCCAGAGAGCAGCACTAATAGGATTAGGGTGTCTGAGGTGTTTGCTCCCAGCAGGGAGGGGTGCCCTGTGTGGAGGGGAAGGGGATAGCATGAGGCGGACCCCGTCCCTGAAACTGCAGCCCCCTGAGGGCCTTAATCCCCTAGTTCCAGCCTCACTCAGTCCCGAGTTCACACCCACACTGAGAGGTTAACCCTGCTCCTGACTCCCCATTTCGGCCTTTCCCCTCTAAGTCCCCACCCGCCTAGCGCCCTCTCTGCACCCCCCACCTGTCCCCAAGCCCCACGCCTCACGCCCGCCCTGCTTCATCACTGCTCGGCCCAGGACTTCCCACTGACCTTCCTGAAGGGGTCCCACAGCCTCCTCTGGGTGCTAGTCTGTCTCCTGCTGACTGCCCAGCCCCCACCCGGCCTTGCTCTTTGGGGAGCACTGAGGCCCCCTTCCCCAGTCCCCAGTTCCCAGGCAGCCACATTTCCAGGGCAGTTTCCCACCCGTCACCCACCCCACTGCGGCTCCTTTCCCAGCTGCCTGGTGGGACTTCTTCCTCCCTGTCCCCCACACCCCAGGCACAGGCTGCCCCTTCCTCCAGCTCCCTAAAACTCGGGCTGGGCTGTGTACACTGGGAGGTGCCCACACCATCAAAGTCCCTTCCGGTGCCCACTGGGGATCACCCACTGCCCATCTGGTCAGCGGTGGGGGGACAGAAAGCCTGGTCGCCGGGCTGGGCTGGTAGAGGGGGCTGTGGCACTTCTCACATCAGCCCACAGCAGGAGGGCAGTGTCTGCTCTCCCCCATCCCCTTCCAGGGGCAGGGCCTGGCTGGGGTATAAATAGGTCAGACCGCTGTGCTTGCCCCACTCTTCCTCTCTTCAACCTCTCTCCTCAGCGCTTCCTCTCTCTTGGCCTGGTGAGTTGCGTTGGCCTGACTGGCACACAAGGGGTGTCAGCGGCCAAGGCTACGGCAGGAGAAGGGGAGGCTGGTGGGGGCCAGATATGCTAAGTGGATCCAGATGTGAGAGTCTGATGTGGAGGCTCTGGGGTGGGGTGTGTGTGTGTGCGCGCACATGTGTGCATGTGAGAGAGAAAAACAAAAGAGTGAGCAAGTGGCTGAATTCGAGCTCTCCGGGCGCTTCTGAGATGCTCAGGCTTGCAGGCACCGTTGCTGCAGTGTGTGTTGGTGTGTATGTGACCCGTGGGCATGCACACTGGTTGTGCACAACACACTGCTGGCTTGCACAACCCTGTGTGTGTACACTCAAGTGCAGGAAGCAAAGCGAAGGTAGCAGGCAACTGTAGGCTTTTGTCTGGTGGTGCCCTGTGAGCCTCTGCCCTGCACCCAGCAGCCGAGCCCAAGAGAGCTTGGCGTCCCCACCTTCCCCTTGCACCCCTGCCTCTGCCACCTCACCCTGCCCCGCCCTGTACCAGACACTAGGCGGCTGTTTTTTTCCGCTACAGGCCCCTGGGCAGGCCTCCAGCAGCTGCTCCCAGTGCTGGGATGGAGAAGAATGGGCTGGGGCGGGGCAGCTGTGGCTGGGCTGTGGGAGTGGACGAACTGAGTGAGCAGTGGAAAAATGCTGTTGTTGAGGCGAGGCCTGAGCGCGGCCCCGGAAGCTTATGCTGGAATCTCCAGAGCCTGTGCAGTAGGCCCTGCAAATGTGTGCTGCCAGAAGGAAACACGCATCTCCCACTGTGCACAGGAGCCGAGACCCACGTCTCTGGGCTCCCCTAAGGGTGGGAGCAGAGACTCACCAAATGCTCCTTGTGGAGTGGGAGTGTAGTGGCGCGTTCTGAACACGCTGCTCAGGGGTGGGGTAGATAAGGGTGGCTCTGTGCCTTCTGCCCCCAGATCCTGACTGCTGCCATGGCATCTCCCCTGGAGAAGTCCCTGGATGTGATGGTGTCGACCTTCCACAAGTACTCGGGCAAAGAGGGTGACAAGTACAAGCTCAACAAGTCAGAGCTAAAGGAGCTGCTAACCCGGGAGCTGCCCAGCTTCTTGGGGGTGAGTGGGAGCTGCCTGGAGTGTGCTCCACGTGGGGCATTTCCCAGGGAGGAGGGCAAGGCCCTGGGAGGCAGCAGTCTTCGCAGAGCGTTAGCTACAGCTGGCATCTGTCACTGGGGTAGGGAATGGGGGCAGAGCGCTCGCTCTGGCTGCCTGGGGTGGAAACACAGTGAACACCACCACTCACTTGCTGGCCCCCAGCAGAAAAAGCACTGGGAATGGGCAGGTAGGGCCAGACACTCTGCCAGGTGCTTTGCACAACTTAACTGAATGGAAAACTAAGCTCAGGGTGCTAAGTAACTTCCCAAGGTAATGTACAAAACTGTCACCTGGAGCAGGATGGTCTGACTCTTGCCATCACTCCAACAACGGATGATGTTCGAATTTCTATTTGGCTTGTGGATGTGAAGACACAGTTATGGAGACATTCACACACCTATAGACTTTCTTCCCAAACAACAAAGGCTTACATTGGTATGGAATGTTCAAGTTTCCATAGTGCTTTCATGACCATTATCTGATTGGATTATTAGAATAACCTTGGGTGAAGACGTGGTCCCATCATTTTTTAGGTGCACCAGGTACTCAGACTTCCTCATCCAAGGAACACCCTTCTCCGCCCTAGCTCAGCCCTGAGGGCTGGAGTTGCAAAGCTTGGCCTCCCAAAGCAGTGGCTGTAAGCTTTTTTGAGCTCTGGTCTGGAGGTAGACACCTGGTCTAGTCTTGGCTCTACCCCCTGGACTTCGGTTTTCTATCTGTAGCCTTTTCTCCCTCCAGAAAAGGAGAGATGAAGCTGCGTTCCAGAAGCTGATGAGCAACTTGGACAGCAACAGGGACAATGAGGTGGACTTCCAGGAGTACTGTGTCTTCCTGTCCTGCATGGCCATGATGTGTAACGAATTCTTCGAAGATTCCCCAGATAAGCAGCCCCGGAAGAAATGAAGGCTCCTCAGATGCGGTTGGGGCGCCTGCCAGCTGGGGTCATCCCTGTCGTCAGTGGACACAGAGCCTCACCCTGTGCACAGTGCCTCACCCTGTGCACAGTGCCTCAGACACGTGCACCATGCTAAGCAAGTTCAATAAAGTCTCTTAGAAGCTACGAGGCTGGTGGTCTGAGGCACTCTGGCGTCGTGGGTTGGGGGCTGAGGGCTATGTCGTGGGTGGTGGTGGGGAGTGCTGGGACTGGAGCAGCAGTTTTGCGGAGAGCAGACTGGCGAAAGGTGGGGAGGAACGTGGGGTGATGTGTGTGTGTGTGTGTGTGTGTGTGTGTGTGTGTGTGTATGCGCACTCACGAGATAGAGTTGACTCTGAGTGGCACCAAAGGCAGGGAAAGGGACCCCCAGAGGCTTGGAAGGCCCCAGCTGTGGGATCTCGGCCAGCCCACTCGCCCTCCCACCTTCCTCCAACCTTGCCTCTGGCAGGACCTTGAACTGAGGCTGGGGTGGGATTGAAGGTCACATCTGCTCCTGGCTGGGGTCTGGAATGGAGTTTGGGTGTCCTGGGAGCATGCTGGAGGGAAGAGACAGGGCTGGGCCAGCGAGGGACGAGGAGGAAGGCTGGCGCTCAGTCCTGACATTTATAGTCCCAGCCCTGTCCTGCCGCCCCTTTCCAGATCCCTGGCTTCGAGAAGGATTAATCCTTTCCTGTCCACGTTCAAATCAGGGAGGGCGACCTGGAGGGACATGGAGGGAGACAGGGCTGTTGGCCGCAGCATAAGGGTACAGTCATGCTCTAACCCACTGGCTCTGTCGCCAAGGTCCCTGGGATGAGACTGTCCTCAGTTAGGAATCACGCTGCCTCAGAGAAGGACCAGCGATCTCAGAAGGGATGAGTGGGGGCCAGAGGCTGGGGTGGAAGCAAGGGAGATGGCGGGGGGTGACCACAATTTTGGAGACAAAATTCCAGACATATGATCTGAGGAAGGAAATTGAGATTCCCCCAGAAAACACCAGGCTTGGCATTGCTTCCGCTTAGGGTAGGTTAGAGGCAAGCGGCTCTGGGGTGCAGGGGGTGGGTTGACGTTAGACTCCAAGGCCCTGCCTGGTGACACGGGACCTTTGAGGATGATGTGTGGAGAGGGCAGGGCCAGAGGCTGAGGGTTTGGCCGCCCTGACCTCTAACGCTTCCCCTTTCCTCTCATGGCACCGTGCTTTCTCTCAGGTTTCAGAGGAGTGGGGTAGGGAACACAAGTCCCTACAGAGACTCTGGTCGAATTCTGGTTCAGGAACAACTTGGCCTCCCCGCCCCAGTCGTTCTGCCCACCTTCCCTGGCAGGGCCTCCCCTGGGCATCACTCTCCACTTCGGAAACTCCTGCTGCTTAGCGACCGGTGCCTGCTGCCTCTCTAGCCTCCCCAGCTGGGGGTGGGGGCGAGCGGGGCAGCCGGGGGACCTGGGCAGGCTGGTGGGACCGCACAGCGGTAGGCACTAAGCCCCTGACTCAGTTCTGTTCTCACATTGGACTGGGCGGTGGTAGAACAACGTCCGAGTGTGTCCTGGGATACGGGCAACTCTCCTGACCCCTGCACTACTCATGACTACACCCTGAACCTGGGCGCCTCCCCAGTCCTCATCCTCTACCCCACCACTGGGACATAGCCTTCCCCTGGCTCCCCTCTCATGAGTCCCCTTTCCTGGGGCCCCTCCCCAATTCCTGACTCAGTCCTCCATGCCAAGAGTCTCCCACAAGTCCTTCCCCTGAAGGCCAGTGGGGCTTAGAAGAAAGCATTCATTTAAAAGCCCTTTCAAAGCCTTCAGTTCCATACTAGCTGGTGACCTTGACCATGCCCTTGGTGGGGCATATCTTCCCCCATGGATCGCCAACTCGGGGTGTGTCTTCTCTTCTCTTGCAGTGGGTGGCAGGATAGGTGGGTGGGGGGTCCCCAAGACATGAGGAAATGCCCTGTGTTGGGCCCACACTTCCTAGGTTTTCTCTCCAGGACAGCCTGACTTCCTCTCTTCTGCCTATTGTTCCGTCAGATTTCAGACTGTGAGTTCTGATTTCTGGTTGCCAGATGGGGCTTCTGGGACTGAAGACGTGTGCCGTGGTGAGCTCAGTGTGTCCCCTGCCCCATCTGTAAACAAGGAAGGTGAGGTAGGCAGAGGGGTTTTCTCCCCAGCTCCATCCCAGGAGGCTCTGGCCTGGGCGCCTGGTGTCCCTGACCCTTTCTCATTGGCCCTCCCTCTCCCCGGGTTTCCCAGGGCCTGGCGGTGAGGGAATAAAGGCCCAGAGCGGTGGGAGGGAGGCTGTGTCTGCTGCCTGGGTTCTGAGCTTGCTTCCACCCTGGTGAGTCTTTCCTTCTTATCCTCCCCCTGTTCATCTATCTGGTGGGCCACACTGGGTGACGAGGGTGACAAGAGGTGGTGACCTCCCCCGAGGAAAGCCTGGCCCCACGAGTAGGCAAGTGCTCAGAGAGGAGAGGGCAGAGTATTTAGAATTGTGGCTGTCAGAGTTCCTTGAGAAGTGGCTCTGGGGTGGAGGTGGGGATCAGAACCGCCAGGATGCCCCTGCAGACACCCAGAGGCCCTTGTGGTCCTGGCTGGGTCTCCCTGAGGTGGGAGAAGCTGAGGTTTTTGGGTAGTGGGAGGCGAATGACAGGTCCAGTTCAAGAATCGCAGGGTGGGCTCTGGGCTGGAGGGGAGGACCCTCCCCAGGATTTATCTGGAGCCCTCAAGTTCCATGGGTGTTTCCTCCTCTACGGGGGAAGTGGTTTTCATGTCTGAGTCACCGAGCCTGCCTCTTGCCTTGGGTGGGGGTGGCCCAAGCCCTGGACCCGGGCTTCAGAATGATCCTGGATTTCCAGTAGGCCCTGCTCCCCTCCTGCCTCCTGGCCAGTCTGTGCGTGTGTTCTCTGGGCCGGAGGCTGGAGACCAGCTGGGCAAGCCCAATCACCCTCTGCTGCTACCTTCCAGTTCCAGCCCAGCCCCCTCTGACCCCTGGACTCTCTCTTTGCCCTGTCCCCCACTTTAATAATGGGACATTCCTTGATATCAGGTGATTCAGGCACTGGGGCAAAGGAAAGTGACTAAGGGGGGAACTGCCTTTGCAAAACCAGTGCCCGAGTGGGACGGGGCAGAAAGAAAATCCTGACCCTTCCTCTGCTCTACCACCTGCCACCAGTTCTTTTGGTGAGGTCTTCTTGTCATTGCTCTGCCCCGGGCCCCTTTTCAATGTCTCCTAAGCAGGTGACTGCAGCCTCCTCTCACTGCACTGACTGCTCCAGAGTTGCCTCCGGTCTCACCAGCCCCCGTCCGGATCCACGTAGGTCCTGTGGTTGGTGGTCTCAGGGTGGGTTCCAGTTTCTGGTCCTTTGACGGAGGGGCCTTGGGAGCCAGCTAGGGGTGGTGGCGGTGATGGCAGAAGGTCTGGCTTCCTGAGGAGCACGCTCTTCCCCTGTCCCCCTCCAGAGCTGCACACCGTGATGGAGACTCCTCTCGAGAAGGCGCTGACCACCATGGTCACTACTTTCCACAAGTATTCGGGGAGAGAGGGTAGCAAACTGACCCTGAGTAGGAGGGAACTTAAGGAACTGATCAAGAACGAGCTGTGTCTTGGGGAGGTAGGTGACTGTTCCCTCACCCTCCACCCCAAAGTCTGAGTGCTCCCTGTGGGGGACAGACTTGCCCTCAGGGTACTCTAGCCCAAGCTGGGGCAGGGAAGCCAAAGGGTATGGACTGAGACTGAAGGAAGAGGGTGGACATTTTGGGGCAACAGAACTCTAGCCCTCTGTGCTGGGGGATGAGTTAGGGTCTCCCTGGGAAAGAGGAAGGGCTGAGTCTGGAGGGGGACTGTGGTGTGTGAGGGCTTAAAGGGTGAGATCAAGGAGCAGGGCAGGCTCTGGTAGCAGTGGGTGGGGAAGGCATCCAGGGTGTCCAGGCGGAGCTGTGCACAACTCAAGGGTGGGGACCCTGCCTGATTCTCCCCTGTGCGCTGGCATGGCCGGGGCTCTCAGCAGGTGTTGACACCTGAACTAAGAGGTTAATTTGTGAACACAGGGTAGCAAGGCGACAACTGATTCGCTTAGGTGGAGATGGTGGGAAGGAGGCAACTGACACAGGGGTGGCTATTATAATATGCGTATTTTTACAGTTAAAAAAACTGAGGTCCAGATACATCAAATAACTTGTCCAAGGACACCAGCTAGTGAGAAGCTGGGAGAATTCCAGCCCAGGGCTGTGAATCCTTTAAGGTTCATCCTGGGGGGCCTATCACGTCTTGAACCCTGGTAGGCCTCCCCAGAGAAAAGGTCCCGAGAGTGTGCCCCCATGAGCAGGGCAATGAAGCAGGTGTGTGTGTCCCCAGGCCTGCTCCCTGGCCTTCCTGCCAGGCTGTCTGCATCCTGGAGTTAATGAGGGCAGAGGGAGGGGCTGCAGGTCCAGAAGGGGTTAATTACTGGGGGACAGAGGCCCAGGAGAGGGCCTGGCTATAACAGGAGCGCAGACTGGGGACTAGGATCACGTCACAGAGAGGCAGTTTCCATCTCTGTATGTCCTGACGTTCTGTCTCCTGTGAAAACCCGGAGCTCAGGGCAATGAAGAGGGGAGGGCAGGATCAGCCTGTCTGCATTTTCTTCCTGTTCCACCCCAAGGACCCTGTCTCCATCCTCCTGGGGTGGGGCAGGCTGGGAGGGCAGAGGACCAGACAGAAAGCACCACTGGGCACCAGGCCCTCCTCTCAACATAGCTCTCCTAGCAGGGAAGGGATGCAGTGGCTTCTCAGCGCCAGGGCACTGCTCTCATGGAGAGACGTGTTGTCTGTCCCTGAGACTCCCACACCTGTTTCACCCTGCCCTGGCCTGGGCTAGAGTTCATTCTCAACTAGCCCCTAAAATGGAGACACAGTAAGTCGGAGACTCAGATAGTGCTCAGAGCCACATAACCACCAAGCTGTTTTAATTAGGTGTTGGTATAAAATCTAGATTCTGGCCGGGCGCGGTGGCTCACACCGGTAATCCTAGCACTGTGGGAGGCTGAGGCGGGCAGATCATTTGAGCTCAGGAGTTCGAGACCAGCCTGAGCAAGAGCGAGACCCTGTCTCTACTAAAAAAATAGAAAGAAATTAGCTGGACAACTAAAAATATATAGAAAAGCTTAGCCGGGCATGGTGGCACATGCCTGTAGTCCCAGCTACTCCGGAGGCTGAGGCTGAGGCAGGAGGATTGCTTGAGCCCAGGAGTTTGAGGTTGCTGTGAGCTAGGCTGACACCACGGCACTCTAGCCAGGGTGACAGAGCCAGACTCTGTCTCAAAAAAAAAAAAAAAAAAAAATCTAGGTTCTTATTTCTTTGGGCGGGGGAGGGTGTTGAGGAGAAGGGAGGCTAGGCTGGTGTTGCTGTTGTGATTTATTTAGATTCAGGAGTCAGGTCATTGAGCCCATATCTGGTGCCAAGCCCTTTGCTAGGTGTGGGCTGGGGGCAGGCTCTGGGGGTCGAGATGTTCATAGTGTCCTGACTCAGCTGGGGATCACCCTGAGGCTGTGTGTGTGTGTGTGTGTGTGTGTATGTGTGACCCTGCAGTGCTGGGGTAGGGCCGGGAGGGATTCCTGAGCTGTCCCTCCCTGGGCCCTGGCAGAAGATGAAGGAGAGCAGCATCGACAACCTGATGAAGAGCCTGGACAAAAACAGCGACCAGGAGATCGACTTCAAGGAGTACTCAGTGTTCCTGACCACGCTGTGCATGGCTTACAATGACTTCTTCCTGGAGGATAACAAATGACCGGGGCTCTCCCCTGTCCTCATCATCAGCCCCTTGCCCCTGACCTGTGCAGTGTCTTTCCAGACCCTCTTTGGCCCCGGCCCGCCTCTCCCTCCCACATGGACCCTTCCAGCTGAGGAAATAAAGATTTTCCATTCCTGGTGTTGGGAGGCTGGTTTTGAAGATGTTTTGCCCACCCTGCCTGGGGTGGGGGGCTTCTCCACGAGTGGGCTGAGGACAGCCTCTGGGTGTTAGTGTCCCTGGCTCCTACCCCACTTCCTGTCCTTCAGCATGGATGTCACTGAGCTGTGATGGCTTAGTTTTGCCCTCCTGGAAAATGGGAAGTTGGGCCTGGCTTCTGCTTGGCTCCCAGGAACTCTGCAAAGCTGCAGAGAAAGCTAAGAGGGAAAGTGCTTTGAGAGTGAGGACCCTAGGAGGGCTTGGGGGGTGGCTCCCAGGGCCGTGATGGGCACGGGGCTCTGGCTGATAGGAGGCCATTCTGGCAGCCCCAGCAAGAAGGGGGAGTCTGACCCCCTCAGCCCCTTTCCCTCTCCTCCACTTCCCCTCTGCGGCACCCCCCCATCATCTCTGGGGCCAATACTTTCTTCTCAACCCACCTCCCTCTAGCAAAATCTTTTCCCAGGGGAGGATCTGAAAAACTTTTCACTCAAGGGTAACTAACTAGTGATGCCTACAGGGCCTGGCGCGGTGTGCGCACATTAATGGGCAAGGTGTTCTAAAGGTGGAATTCCGGGCAGGGCAGTCCGCAAGGGAGTGGGGGTGTCGGCAGAAACTTGGTGGTGGGGGATGGGCGCTCTAGATAGCCTTTAAACCGTACCTTGTAGACCACAGGCTGCTCCGCCTCCCTCACCTGGGGGTGGCCCTGAACACCCCCTGGGGGGCGCCAGCCTCCTGCGAGGTTTTCGCCCCTCCCCCACATTGACGCTGCATTTCAGGGAAACATTCATGCTCTGGCACGCAGA
>CM052444.1:39159977-39237452 GCA_028533085.1 Varecia variegata
CCACCCGCCTCGGCCTCCCAGAGTGCTAGGATTACAGGCGCGAGCCACCGTGCCCGGCCTGTATTTAATCTTTATATATAGTGTGATGTAGGAGTCAACTTTAATTGTTTTCCTTGTGGGTAAACAATTGTGCCAGAAAAATGAGCTGAAAAGTCCCTCCTTTCTCCATCACTCCGCAATGCCAGTTGTGTAATAAATGTATGTGTGGGTGGTACAGGAAAAAACAAACTGCTTTTCCTCTCTATGCTTTGATCTGTTCAACACACTCAAATACCAAACTGTGTTTTTCCTACCCTCACACAATGAGCAATACAGAATACTTCTGTGACCTCAGATGGGTGTAGGTTTTCATGTTCACACCAGTCAAGCAGTTCCTCAGTGGACACCAGCTGCGTGTCCTCTAATTCAATTTAGTTTTGACATACCTACTTTGAGATAGTTTCAGATCCCACAGTCGAGGGCTCAGCCCCACAAGATCACATATCAATCGAAAGCACAGATTATGACCTGTGCTTTTGACTGATCTGTAAATCGGTGTTCCCCTGACCCGTTCTTGGATTTGATTAATTTGCTAGAGATTCACAGAACTCAGGGAAACATTTATTTTTATCAGTTTATTATAAAGGATATTACAGAGGCTACAGATGAACAGTCAGGGCGAGCCATGTAGGAAGGGGCACAGAGCGTCCATGCCCTCTTTCTCTGGCTGTGCCACCCTCTAGGAATCTCCACATGTTCAGCTATCCAGAAACTCTCCAAACCCAGACTTTTTTGGTTTTTATGGAAACCTTGTTATGTAGGCACAATTGATTACATCATTGGCCATTGGTGATCAACTTACTCTTTAGCCCCTTTCCTTCCTGGGAGGTTGTGGGTGAGAGGCTAAAAGTCCCAACCCTCTAATCATGCCTTGGTCTTTCCGGTGACCTGCCCCCATCCTGAAGCTACTAGAGACCCCCAGCCACCAGTCATCTCATCAATATATAAAAGACACTGTTCCCACTCTGGAGATCATGAAGATTTAAGGAACTGTATGTCAGGAAATGGGTGGAAATTAAATGTATATTTCACAGCATCACAGGGGGCTATTAATGGGCTCTCTTTTCTGTTTTATCCACTGACTGATCTATTTTTATGCCAATACAATGCTGTCTTAATTGCAATATTTTAAAAATAATCCTTGATATCTGGTAAGGCAAATCTCCCACTTGCTCTTCTTTTTCAAGGATATCTTGGCTGTTGTTGGCCCTTTAGTATAAAATATACACTTTAGAGTGATCTTGCCAAATTCCACAATTGTTGTGCTAGAATCTCAAAGAGGGAAAGTAATTTGGTGGGATCACAGAGTCACACAGAGGCTGACTGGGGGCTGGCCTATTCATCTGTAGGACCTGTTAGAGTCTAGCTGGGGGCGGGGGAGGGGAGGGATGATGAGTAGATCAAGTCCAGCCTGGAGGGAGAAGGGGAGGTGTAGGTATTCAGGCATGAGATGCTTATTTTACATATTTATTTTTCACAACAAAATACGTTTCCCCTAGATTATAAACATGGTCATTGTAAAAAATTTTAAAAATATTTTAAAATGTGAAGAAGAAGAAGTCGAGATCCCATCTCCATGAAATAACCATTGGTTTGATTATATCCTTTCAAGCATGTCTTTTTAGATATACAATTTTACATGTATGTGATCATATGATAGATGGCTGTTTATTGGTGATACTTTTTAAAATTTGTTTTATTTTTAATTGTAGTAAAAAAAACCACATAACATAAAATTTTCCATCTTAATCATTTCTTTTTTGGGGGCAGAATCTCGCTCTGTTGCCCAGGCTGGATGGAGTGCAGTGGGACGATCATAGCTCACTGTGGCCTTGAACTGGTGGGCTCAACCGATCCTCCTGCCTCAGCCTCCTAAGTAGCTGGGACTACAGATGTGTGCCACCACGCCCAGCTGATTTTTAATTTTTCTGTAGAGATGGGGAGTCTCATTATTTTACCCAGGCTGGTCTTGAACTACCTGGGCTGCTCCCCTTAATCATTTCTAGCTATACAGTTCAGTCGTGTTAAGTACGTTCACATTGCTGTGCATCCAATATCCAGTTCTTTTCATCTTGCCAAACCGAAACTCTGTACTCATTAAACAACAGCTCTCCATTTCCTCCTCTTCCCAGCCCCTGGCAACCCCGGTTCTACTTTCCGTCTCTATCAATTTGACTATTTTGGATACCTCATGTAGGTGGAATCATACAGTATTTGTCTTTTCGTGACTGGTTTATTTCACTTAGAATAATGTCCTCAAGGCTCATCCATATTGTAGCACGTGACAGGGCCCTTCCTTTTTAAGGCGATGATACTTTTTAAAGGCAGTTCTGGCTGAGTGTGGTGGCTCATGCCTGAAATCCCAGCATTTTGGGAGGCTGAAGTGGGAGGATGTCTTTTTTTTTTTTTTCTTTCTTTTTTTTTTTTTGTTTCTTCCTTTGTAGACCCAAGGAGTGGGAGGATGTCTTGAGGTGGGGAGTTCAAGGTCACAGTGAGCTGTGATTGAGCCACTTCACTCCAGCGAGGGTAAGAGCGAGATCCTATCTCTCTCTCAAAAAAAGTTAGTGTTTCTTCTTTTTACTTACTTTCCTCTCTCTCTCTTGCTGCTTCTTTTTTCTATTTAGCTACTCCTCCATCTCTGCTCTCTAAGTGTTCAGTTTTTAATGTTCATCTTACTAATTTTATTGATTTCTTTTAATTAAAAATTTTCTTTCCTGGGCCCCTTTGATTATTTATTTATTTATTAATTTATTTATTTTGAGACAAAGTCTCACTCTGTCCTCCAGCTGGGCCAGAGTGCCGTGGCGTCAGCCTAGCTCACAGCAACCTCAAACTCCTGGGCTCAAGTGATCCTCCTGCCTCAGCCTCCTGTGTAGCTGGGACTATAGGCACACACCACCACACCTGGCAATTTTTTCAGTATTTTTTGTAGAGATGTGGCTCTCACTATATTGCTCAGACTGGTCTTGCCTCAAGCAATCCTCCTTCCTCAGCCTCCCAAAGTGCTAGGATTACAGGTGTGAACCACCTCAACAGGCCCCATTTTACTAACTTTATACTGAATGCACACATGAGGTGTTCTGGACAGATAGATATCTTATAAATTACCTTACAGTAAGTAATCAGTGTGTCAGGGCCCTCCTTGGCCCAAGACTTATCCTAAGACAACACAATGAAAGCCAGATTCTATTTGAGGACCAAACATCTAAAGACTAAGGACAAAGAAAAACGATTTTGCTCAACTTATAAAAGGGGAAGAGAGCTATTGTCTCCTCTCCTTCCGAAAGGGTCTTCTTGGAAAGTGTCAGGAGCCTGAATCCTAATACTGACCCTTTGGAATGTAAAATTCTATCCTGGAATCAGATAACCCCCCACCCCCACAATCCGGCTTTTCCATCCTACAGTTGTCTGTGAATTCTGGGTCTTCATCCCTTTTGAAGTCTAAATCCCTAGGGAGATAACACTCCAGTCTTCCAGGCACAGGGCTTAACCTAGGGACCTACTCCAGGTGGTGAGCATTTGACCTCCCCTTTTGGAGATACGAGAAGTTTTATTATCCGTTTGGACTGTAGCAACTATCTATACAAATAGCTATAACTCTAATTCTCAAGGCATGTGAAGAATCTCAGGAGACTGGGGCTTTTTCCAGAGCTTTGAGAAATTCACTGAAATTGACTGTTCTATTTCCTCACACTCAAATAACCAATGTTAATAGACTAGAATACCTTCTTCCATAGCTTTCTTTATGATCATGTCACTATATATAAATTGAGTCAGCTCTACTTATAAGAGATGTTTTTGCATAATGTAATTGCATTATAAAAATGAGATCATGATATGAACTTCTCTGCATTTTATTTGTTCTCCATTTAACAATATGTTATGAAAATTTCCTCAAGACAACTGGAGATAGATCTAAATCCTTCTTTTTAATGGCTGTATATTATTCCAAACTATGGAAGCACCACAATTTATCTTATCATTTCCTATTTCCCTAGTGATGGGTCTTTCCTACTCCAATATTTTTTTCACTACAAGCAACAATAATATTGCTGAATAAATATCTTTGTATATACATCCATAGGAGTAATGCTTTGGCAGGGTGAGGTGGCTCACGCCTGTAATCCTAGCACTCTGGGAGGCCGAGGCGGGAGGATTGTTCGAGGTCAGGAGTTCGAGACCAGCCTGAGCAAGAGCGAGATCCCATCTCCACTAAAAATAGAAAGAAATTATCTGGACAGCTAAATATATATAGAAAAAAATTAGCCAGGCATGGTGGCACATGCCTATAGTCCCAGCTACTTGGGAGGCTGAGGCAGAAGGATTGCTTGAAACCAGGAGTTTGAGGTTGCTGGTTGCTGTGAGCTAGGCTGACTCCATGGCACTCTAGCCTGGGCAACAGAGCGAGACTCTGTCTAAAAAAAAAAAAAAAAGGAGTGATGCTTTTATTTCTGTGGTACAGATTCCCAGGAGTGAAACTGCCGGGTTGCAGGGCATATATATATTTATTTATTTATTTTAATTTTAAGTTTGAAAGTATATTTTGAAATAAAAATGCAAAATAAATTTTTACAAAATTGTCACACAGGAACACACCTTAAGATACAATTACATGCTACATTTACTTAGAAAAAGTTACAGATCTAGTTAAAACAAATAGCTGTCATTTATAAACTTGAGTTCCTTTCCTTGAGCAAAAGGCAAGCTCGGGTGAAAGGGCAGACTGAGCCTGGGGAGTGAGGAGGTGGGGGTGGGGTGGGGGATGGGCTGCCTCCCTGGCTGAGGCTGAGCTCAGGCCTGTGCCTTCCCCATGGGCCAGAGGAGGGGCTCCGCCCGGATGACTGCTACCGTCCCGTGCGCCATGGCTCTCTTATTCCAGTGAACGGTATAAAACATTACTACTATTTTCCTTTGATTGTAAACCTCAACAGAAAAATAACTTAACATGCTGAAACATTTTACTACAGAGAGTACTACAATTTTTATTGTGACGTACCACCTTTGAAAAATTTCCATTCCATTAGTTTATGTTTTGGCTCGCTTTCTTACTTGGCGGTTTGTGCCTTGGGGTATCCTCCATGCACACCAGTGCGCATGAAGAAACTGGCTGGTGGTCCCGCCCCCCGCCAAGCCGCCTCCCACGGAGTAGGAGTAGGAGTCTCTGCTCAGGCCCCAACCCTCTGCTCTCTAAGTACAGAGAGCCCAGCTGATCCATTTACTGTTCTTTCCTTACATTCCATTTTTATTATATGGGTTGTATTTTAGCATGTTCCTATAGAATTTCTTCGTGTCATCCTGCTAATAATCGACAGTTTGAGGTTTTTACATAATAGCTCTTCAGACATTTTGCTGGTATGCGAAGCTCAGCTGATGTGCACAAATCAGAAGATACTTACATGCTGGTAGGGCAGCCACATTGAAGCGCCTTGTGGTGGTAGCTCCATCCCTTATAAATGGTGCATGTTAGCATTAAAAGAATCAACTTAGTTTGCTTGTACGTCCTCTCAAATATTTACTTTCTTTTTCAATATTAAACAATGACCTTTTTTTTACATAGGAAGGACATGCTCAGGACAAACATCATAAAACCATAATCTTAGATAAGTGGTCTAGAAACACAGTTGACTCATCCTTGTATATCAATTCTAAACTAAAGGTTCAAGGCTTTGACCATGGCCATGGATCCCTAAGTTCTCCCACATCATTGTTTTTATAGTTTGACAAAAACTAAAATGCACCGTCCTAAATGGGAGGATATTGTTAAAATCCCTTAGTGCAATGTTTCATGATTACTTAAAAATTCATAGCATAGCATCATTAAAACTTGCCAATTATGAAAGCTGTAAATTTACAATCATGTCCTCTCGTAAGGACTGCATCATTACCCATTTTTATTTATTCCTAATTAAATTCAATTTCCACTACCTGATTTTGAGTCTGAGACAGCTTCATATTGGTTCTACTACTGTGGAAGGGGTATGTTTCAAAGTACCATCTGGAACACTAGATTAGATTTAAATGAGAGCAGGAAATACGGTATCAGTCAGTCATCCTGTTTTCTCACTTGGCATACAAAGTAAAAAAAAAACAAAACCATGCAACCATTTCTTTAGTGATAAAAATACAGTTCTTTTGTGAGCATGGACACAAGACATGGAATCTGTTTCTCTGCATGAAAAGTAGAGTCAAATTCTGTTGCCACCTTAACCCAGGTAGGAATGTGCATAAACTCCAGCTTGTGAGCGTACAGTTCAGCATAGCACAAAGTGCCTGCCTGAACCAGGAAACACCCTTTGAATTTCACCAGGCGTAGTAACCAGGCGCTGTGGGGTACACGTACAAGAAGTTGACCTCAACTGGTGCTTTCTGACATGCCATGTCCTCATCGATACCGGTGTCTGTCTCAAAGCCACAGTCCAGTTCTGTACCTCAGCAGGCCTGAATAATGAAAAGTTTGGGTTTTCCAGTTAGACGTCTACAATAATCCCCTCTGAAGAAACTTGTTATTTTTTTCTTTTTCTTTTTTTTTTTTTTTGCTTTATTTTTTCCCATTCAGATTGTTGCTATAGTTATTTTTTTCAAGTAAACAGGTCCATTTGTCCCCCAAATTATTCCTTCTTCACCATGGCTTAGAAGCACACAAATGAAACTCCTTTTGCTATGATCTTCTTTAGAAACATTGCACATCGATTCCACAATTTCTTCATGTGCCAGATCACTTTTATTCTGGACTTCCTATTTCAAGTTCACCAATGTTTCCCTGAGATTTGCTGCATCTACATCTGTACCTGACGGAGCTTTAATGAAAGTTCTTCTTATTAATTATTATACATAAACCCATTTCAGGATAATCCATTTTGTAGCCATTGTCCAAGAAGATTCCAGAGTCCATTGATTTGCTGCCATGGATGATCTTTGTTTCCAAAATGTTAATGGATTTTGAATCCACTGAGTTCTCAGTATTCTCCATGGATACTTTTATGAACGCACAGCCTCCACACAGCCAGCAGCTGCTTGCCTTGCTCAGCGTCTCAGTATATGTATATTTAATTTTAATAGCTACTGCTATATTACTTTCCAACACAAGCAAGAACAATTCACACTTCCCATTAGTGATAAATGAGAGCAGCCTTTCCTGGCATCCCTGACAGCCTTAGGCAGTATCATTTTAGAAACTTTTGGCCAGCTGATAGGATCCAGTGAAGTTTGAACTTCAAGAGCTCTACTGGGGCTGGGTCGCGGTGGCTCACACCTGTAATCTTCACGCTCTGGGAGGCCGAGGTGGGTGGATTGCTTGAGGTCAGGAGTTCAAGACCACCCTGAGCAAGAGTGAGACCCCCTAGTGGGTCTTCAGAGGTGGCTTAGGAGCTTCCCCATGATGGGGTCGTGGCTCAGATGGATGGCCCGTTACCCTGTTTCTGCCAAAGCCCTATATTTTTCATATATCGGACTTCCCTGTAAGGTTTATTGTAAAGAAAGTTTCTAGGGATAAAGGAATGTTTGAAAGCTCCATCTCTAAGCCATGGGTGTGGAGTGGATAATGAAGGTTTTGAAGAGGGTGGTGACCTGATGAACGCCTGGACTTCAAGGAGACCTGGATCCTGGGGAAGGGGTCCTATAGTGGAGGCAGAGCGCCCTCGAGGGAGCTGGTACCCTGCGCTGGTGTGATAATGAGGATATGACCAGCGGTGGAGTGGGGTGGCAGGAAGGGGCAGACACGTGCCCACAGATGAACAGGTAGGGTCATTGGGTATGAGGTGGGGAGGGGGTAGGATGGAGTCTAGGATGCCAGGAGGCCTGTGGTGGCACTCACGGAGATACTGCTCCAGCCTTGCTGGCACCTTGGGCCTTACCTTGGGACCTAGTCCAGGTGGTGAGCAGGGGCAGACCCAGTGGAGCCTGCAGAAGGAGCCGGGCGAGGGAAGAGCTCTCTCGGGCAGTGCTGGAGGGGAGGAAGTCAGGGATCGGACTTACTGCAGTAGCTCTGCTTACTTCATACCAAGAACGGCGTGGCCAGGCAGCAGGGAGCGGATGAGGAGAAGCATGGTGAGCCCCTGGCTGTTGCCTGGTGGGATGTCCAAGGAGATCCTTTCTCCTCCTCTAGGGGCCCAACTTCCTTACTTCCTTGCCTGTGTCCTCCCAGAGTCCAGAGGAGAGCAGCCCGGCCCTCCGTCCCTCCGTCCGGCAGGAGCAGGGCGGGTGGGGAGGGTCCGGAGGCCCCCTTTCCACTCCTCCTCTGCAGGGAGGCGAGAGGCACAGCCCTGGGAGGCCGCTCTCCTGCCTCCAGGCTCAGTTTAGGGCTTTCACAGGGGGATGGTCTTGCTCCCTCTCGGCGGATGTCTCTTCTCCCTTCTCCTCTCACAATTCTTCGAGCCTCCAAGTTCTGGAGGGTTCTGGATCAGGTGGAGTCCCAGACCCAGGAGTGGGGAAGATGATGAGTGCTCCAATTCGGATTCTCTTCAGTATGTGAAGCCTGGGCCTGACTTCCTCAGCCGTTACCCAGAAGCGGGGCTGCTTATGACTTCCGCGGGCCCCAGGCCTCTCTGGGCCCTTCCCTCCATAGAAAAATATTAAAAATTACATTTTATTAGTGCATTGGTATAAAGACAAATACAAACCAAGATGAATTCATTATTATAGATTCATTATTATTAGTATAGTCAAATTTCTTCTGCCTTTTTTTTTCTTTTTTTTTGGTAACAGGGTCTTGTTCTTGCTCAGGCTGGTCTCGAACCCCAGAGCTCAAGCAATCCTCCTGCCTTGGCCTCCCAGAGTGGTAGGATTACAGGTGTGAGCCACTACGCCTGGCCTCCTCTGCTTTTAAAAGAAATGAAAATTAAAACATTTCTGTGCGCCCTCAGCACTGTGCCTCCTGAACCTGAGGGGTCCACCCCCACTGGAGGCCAGCACGCCTCGCCTCAGGGAGAGTGTTCTTCCTAAGCAAAAATAACCTAGTCTGCCTGCCTGCCTTCCTTCCTCTCTCTCCCTCCCTCCCTCCCTCCCTTCCTTCCTCTCGCTCTTTCTTCCTTCCTTCCTTTCTCTCTTTCTCTTTCTCTCCCTTCCTTCCTTCCTTCCTTCCTTCCTTTCTCTCTCTCCCTCCCTCCCTTCCTTCCTTCCTTCCTTCCTTCCTCCCTCTCTCTCTCCCCTCCTTCCTTCCTTCCTCTCTCTCTCTTCCTTCCTTCCTTCCTTTCTCTCTTTCTCTTTCTTTCTTTCTCTCTCTCTCTCTCTCCTCTGTTTCTTTCTTGAAAAAAAGCTTTACTGGGATATAATTTACGTACCATAAAACTGGGCCTTTTAAAATGTACGATTTAGTGTTTTTAATATATTCAGAAGTGTATAATCATCTCCACTATCTAATTTCGGCACATTTTCATTATCCCCCAAGGAAACCTGTTACCTATTAGTAGTCACTGCCCATTCCTCCCTCCTCCTGGCCTCTGGCAACCACTAATCCACTTCCTGTCTCTACGGATGTGTCTATTCTGGACATTTCACATACACGACTGACTTCTATTAGCATGATGTTTTCCAAGTTCATCCACGTTGTAGCAGGCATCAGTGCTTTAATCCTTTTATGGCTGAATAGTATTCCATTGTATGTACAGGGCACATTTTGTTTACCCATCCATCAGTTGATGGACATTTGGGTCATTTGCACATTTTGGCTGTTACAAATAGTGATGCTGTGAACATTCAAGTAGAGGTTTTTGGGTGGACACATGTTTTCAGTTCTCTTGGGGATCTACCCAGCAGTGGACAGCCTAATCTTTCTTATATGAGAAAAGCAAATTACACAGCTTTTATCGTCACTGACCCTCTTCTTTGTTAAGAAGCAATCTGGGAATTATTGTGGCCCCTAATTTCCTTGAGCTTCTTTCCTTTACAAAGGTCACCCCATTAGCTCTGCATAGTTCTGTCTGAATCATTGGGGTATTTGGTCAAAGCTCCAAATAGACTCTTCTCACATCTCTCCCTGAGCAGAGAAGGGGAGAGGGGATCTCATTTATAGACTTCCATGCTGGGCAATGCAGCTGTCCAATCTACCAGGCTGGGCTCTAGAACATAAAGCACTGTGCGTGTGGCAGGCTGTCATACCAGCATCTGATAACATAGCCACCTGCTTACCTGTCTGCTGCTCCCGAACGCGTGCCCCTCGCCCAGCACAGTGATCCACACCAGGCTCAGTAGTAGGGGTGCAGTAGAGCGTAGTGGTTAGAGCCCAGACCATGAAATGAGGCAGAGTCAGGTTCCAATCCTCACTGTGCCACTGCTAGAGGCCTGACCAGGGGTGAGCTGCTTTACTACTCACTCTGAGCCTCAGTTTTGTCATCATTAAATGGAGACACAAATACCTTCCTCTTAGGGATGTTGTGAGGATTAAATGAAATCATGTATTTATAATACTTAGCACAGTACTATAGTAAATGATAATAATCATTATTGTTAGCAAGTAAGTAATAAACAATAACATAGTAAATACTTACTAGGTAGTTTTAAGAGTTTGTTGAAAGAGAATAAAGACACTTTTCCATTGCCAGATCCCTTGAAGCTCAAGGGTGTGGGCAGCTAGGAACCCAAGGGGGAAAGCTACTTGCTGGGGACCTGCTGAGGAGCTCTGGCCAGGATAAGGCTGAAGTGACCAAGATTAGGCCTGAGACCAGAAGTAACAGGTGAAAGTGTTAACAGTTGCTGACTCTGGGGAGTGGGAATGGAGGGTGGGGCAGAGGGAAGTTGTTTTCTACTTGGTGTTACTTTTTTTTTTCTGTGACCTTTGTAGAGAGGTATATTTGGTGCTACTTGAATTCTTTATTTTTCAACCAAACAACATTTGTCCAAACAATAACAACACCACAAGCTGATAGATCAATTAATAGGGAAGTAAACATTACATCTGCAGTTGCGGAAGTGGTCACCAGAAGAACTCAAGGCAGAAACAGTTGAAAGAAATTAGCCACAGGGACTGTGGGTAGGGAGGGTGGGACAAGAGAATGCAAAATTCAGTTTGTCACCATGTGTGGTTATTGTTTTAATGAAAACAAGAAAAAACCAACCAAGAGTCAAGTGGCTGAAGTCAAGCACAGTGGAAAGATGAAGCCACCGCACAGTGAAACCACCCTGCTCACCTTGAACTCCTGGGGAGGAGGGGCAGGCAGCCAGGGAGGAGGGAGGCTGTCTGGGAAGCTTCTGGGAGAGGGACTTGTGGATCTGGGGTGAGGGGGAGAAATGATGGAGCCGGGGTGGGTTGGGGAGGGCAGGTGTGGGGTAAAAGGTGCCCAGTGTAGGCTTCTATCTGGTGGAGGAGGTGAGTGCTCCAGGGGCAAAGGGCTGGTGGTTGGGATGGGAGCAGATCTGCCCGCCATGATGGACAACCAGGCCTGGTCTTCCCTGAGAGATGAGAAGAGCATGGGGGCAATAGGCTTTTTGGAAAGTTTGAGAAGACACTATGATGGATACAAAACTGAAAACACTAAAAATTCAAAAATTCTACCATCCTCATAGCAATTTCCAGTTGGACTTTCATATCATCTTCCTGTACCTCTGGCTTTTACATTGTATTCATGGTGAATGTACCATTTGGCATTCTGCCGTTTTTGTTCGTGCCAATGGCATAAATCTGCCCCTGTCCACCATATGCATCAGAGGGAGCTCCTCTTCACCACCCCACTAGGTGTTCAGGGGCACCCTTTGGTTGTGTAGTTGTCCTAGGGGTGCTGTAGAGAGCTGTCCTGGTGTGTGTGTGTCTGGCTGCATCAGGGTGGTGACTGCCTCTGCCCAGGTAGTGCTCCCTGGGTGGTCAGCTTGTAGGAGCGTGGGTCCAAGAAGGAAGCTTCCACTTGCAGGAAGGTTGGGACCTCGGTGCCCATGGTGTGAAGGCCGAGGGGTCAGCGTGAGGACTGGTTCTACCCTGTTTAGTGGGAACTCTCCAAGGCCCTTTGCGTGGTTCCTTCTCTTGCCCAGCTGCGAAGCACCCCCTGACAATGAATGGCTGCACCCTGACATTCCCTCCAGCCCTGCTCGCCCCACGTCCCTCCACTACAAACTCCCCTTTCCTTCTCCCGTCCTTTCTGGCTCCCACAGGCTCCCCTCACCACCTTCATTGCTCCACTCCAAAAGCCCTGTCCTAACTGCGGCTTAAATTTACAATAGCAACAGAAAAACCAGTCGAGCCTGGGAGGGCTCATTCTTGGTGGTGGTTCTACAGGAGCAAAATGTCAACACCTGCATTTTGGTATTTGTTTCACCCATTAATAAAACATGAGGGTGAATGCCTGAATTCTATGTAAAAGTTTTCAGAATTTATAGCACTAAAAACACCAGAACTATGTATTTAATATATTTTGAAAAAATTTAGAAACACATTACAAAACATCAAATAAAAAACAAAAATTTCAAATCTCTAGCCAAGCAAAGCAGAAAAGACCCCAAACTCTGGAAAATAAAGAGGTTTATTCTGAGCTGAGTATGAGTGACCATGATCCAGAGTCATGCCCAAGAAGCCTTGAGCAAGTGGTCTCACTGTGGTTGGGTTATAGTTTGGTACATTTCAGGGAGACAGGAATTACACCTAAAGTCATAATCAATACATGGAAGGTGTACATTGGTTTGGCTGAAAAGGCAGGACATATTGAAGCCAGGGCTTACAGGTTATAGGTACATTTAAAGAGTCTTTGATTTGTAATTGGTTAAGAAATGAAGGTTTGTCTAAAGGCTTGGAATGCTTTAAGTTAAGATAAGGAAGTCTGTTAATCATAGACGAGCCACTGGACATATAAGATCTGTTACGTAAATTGAGGACCTGCAGGTGTGGCTTAAGCTTTGTCTCCCATAACCTTAGGCCTGTTAATGAGTTACAAAGCATATCTCCAAGAAGGGAGGGGGGCATGAGGAGGCATGTCTGACCTCCCTTCTCATGGCCAGCAACTCAGCTTTAGGGTATTTCTGGGGTCCTCTTGGCCAAGAGTGGGTCTGAGTTTAGTCTGCTGGGGGCTCAAGATTTTATTTTAGTTCATACTCTCTTTTTGTCTTCCCATGTTGGGTCAGAGCAAGGGGCCAGGTATGACGGAGCCCATCAGTCAGGCTGCGCCAGGGGTTGGACACGGGACGACTTCCTTTTCTTCCACGTGGCAGTAGGATCTGACCCGTCTGGGGCCTTCACCACCGGTCCTTCGGCGCCCCCTGCCGACCATCCGGCCCCACGCAGCGTGCTCCTGCCTGCGGAGAGGTCGGAGGGGGCCCGCTGGGTGGTGGGATCGCCGGGGGATCGCCTGGGAGAAACCGAGGGCCGGACGTTTGCACAGGATTTGTCTGGAGTGGGAACCAGACCCCTCTGCTCCGCTTTGTCAAGCTCTAGTGATGCGCAGCCTCGCTGTGTAAGGAAAAGGCTGAGCTAGACTTTGCAGCCTGTCTTCCACATTCTGTTACATTTGCCTTGTTGGCAAATAAGGCTGGTCCCATGGCGTAAAATCCCGCACTGGCTTCCTGTAAGGCACACAGAACAAGTTCTGAGCCTTTAGGTTTGCACGCACCACCCTTCGCAGTTCTGCCTTAACCTCTTTCCTGTTTCATTTTCTGCAACTTGCCCCTTCCCTAGGCCTGGATCTGTGCCCTTTTTGGAGGCAAAAGGAAGCTTTGCTCCAGGTATGTGTAGAGAAACATGGGGTTATGACAAGATGTAGGTGCAAGGAGCTGTTTGGCCCGATGGCTCAGGCAGAGGAATCACCCACGGCTCATGTGGGAGCCTTTGAAAGATTAAGGATGAAGGCATGCGTATCCTTCATGCAGAAAAACTGATTACTGTGGTGAGTTGTGTTTGCTAACGGGTAGTTTAGGAGAAAACCTGATCATAGCACCAAACTGGAGACAAAACATCCATTAGCCACGTTCTGCGGACCAAACGCACCTGCCTCCCCGCACAGTTTGCTGAGGGCGCCCCCTGCTGGCAGGAGAGCTGGGCACATGCCAGACACCGGCCCTGGTCTCCAGATCTTGCGGTGCCCTCTTGTATTTCTATGATTTGTTCATGCAATTTCCCCTGTCTCTTGGCACCACTCCCTAAATGTCACCTCCTTGGTGACATCTTAGGTCCCAGACACAGGTAAGTGCTCCCTGCTGGCAGGCCCCGTTTTGTGGGGATTGCTGTCTGGCCACGGGACCCCAACATTGCCCTGACAATGTCAGTCAAAGTGTAACTGTACCCTACAAAGACATCTCTCCTCATTTGCTTTGGGGCGGTCCCCCTCTGTCTTTGGGATTTTTAAGCGTGAGTCAGGAACCATTTCCTGCATCCCCAATTCCACTGGACACAGCCCAGGCTCTCTGAGTGGGTCTCTTACAGCTCCTCTTGCTTGGTTGAGCGGGGGAGGGAAGCACCTTGCCTCCTCCATGTGGGGGTGGGGATGGGGAGCAAATGGCCCCCAACACCTCCTCACTCCACCCTCTCTGATTAAACCCAGCCTTTCCTTTTCTTGAGGCAAGGGACAAAGTCACAGGACTGAGGTTTGTCCTGAGCTTTGGGGCCACAGTGGAAAAGGAGACAGTGACAAAGTTCTGTTTTAGCACCCTGTTACATAAGGGTTTGTAGAACTAATCAGTGAATGGGCGGATTTAGGATAAGAGGCCTGGGGGAAGGTCTGCTCCCCGGAGGCTTTCTGTGGAGAAAGGAGGCAGGAGAGGAGGGGAGGGGCAGCGGGGGGCACACCTGGGTTTGCATCCTGCCTTGCTTATTTCTGGCTGTGTGTTCTTGGGAAAGTCGCTTGTCCTTTCTCACATTTGCCACATCTCCAGAATAGGGACAATTATGGAGCCTACCATTTAGGGCTGGGATTAAAGACATAATGTAGAAGAGTGTTTACCCTCAGGACACGCTTCGCTCTGGTGGTTTCATCATTTTTGGTATTTCTGCCCCTGGGGGCAGCAGGAGGTAGCTGTGCCAGCAGGGGAGGGGTAGGCGGGGCTCCGGTGTCTTGGCTTGGCTGGAAGCATGAGGGCTTGGGGGGTGGGAGACATGGGGTGAGGAGTTCAGTGCAGAGGGAAGCCAGTTTCTGCCCGAGTGGGTGGCTGGTGGAGGGGCAAGCCAGAGACCCTTGCTGTTCCATCCCCACTGAGTGTGGTCCTCATCTCAACCTTGCGGACGCATCTCAGCCCTGCACATGGTCCCTGGGGAGTGGCCCTGGCGGGCAGGGTCCTGTGCTACCCAAGCCCCAGGCTGGGTTTCTTTGCTCCCCCTTCTTCTCTTCAGGGCCAGGTCCTCCTCTCTGGCCATCCGGCCACAGGGATCTGGGCCTCGACCCAGGCAGCTGACTCATGTGCTCTTTGGATTCTCTGGCAAAAATGTCACAGCCTCCCCTGCCCTGGCCTGAGAAATGGAAACTGTTGTTCATGGAGCCGGTGAAGTCAGCCCCTTGCGTGAAGCTGGCCCGGCAGCAGGGACCAGATGGCAGGCGTGAGAGGGCCTGGCACGTTCAGAGTGCCTGCACAGGGCCGCAGGGGCTAGCGGGCCTTCGTGTCATTCTGCATTCATTTGCATCCACACAGGTCTGACCACGGTCTCCTCCCCCTTCTGATAGCCTAGCCCTCCTTCCTGGGGCAGCTTTCCTTCCCCGTTTCCACATGGTTTTGGTGGTGCACCCAATTATACTGCCTTACTCCTACTTGCCATGGTGTGGACATGTGACCGCAGGCCTGGCTGACCCGAGAGCCCCATCCCCTGATGCCGTGGGCCCCAGCCAGGCCAACCCTGCCCAGTCCCTCGTAGCCCTGTGACAGAGGAGGCAACTGAGAGACAGGCCTACTGGCCATCGTGGCCTGGTGCAGTGTGGCTCAGCGTCTGTGGGTGATGTAGCAAGATGGGTCATAGCTGAGAAGAAATTATACCTGCAACTCAGAGGTCAGATCCAGGTGACGTGGCTTCCTAAAGGCAGTTTTGAAACCATGTCAGGTTGCTGTGCTACAGTTTCAGTATGACAAGGTTGAGAACATGAGGGGTAACTGAGGAGACTGTTCAGCAAACATCTTCCAGTCTGACACCCTCTGGAAGGTTCTGAGGAATGGAGTTCTCTGGGTCTTTTGCAACAAATACCAACTTTACACAGATGAGGCATCAGAGTGCTCTTTCCTCCAAGCCTCAAACCCAGCTTTTGTGGATGGTAGTTGAAGGGGTGGGCATATGACTTAAATTGGGACAATCAGGGTCCTTTCCTGGGGGAAGGATGCCGTCTTTCCCCTGGGACTGCCAGGCATGGATTGCGAAAGCCAGGAGCTGTCTGTCTCCTTGTGGAGGAAGCCCTCCTAAGGCAGAGAGAGTGAAATCTTCCAAGAAAGAGAGACAGAGCACCAGCTCTCCCTCCTCCCACCCTGCCTTTTCTGTTTTTAGAGATGGGGTCTTGCTATATTGCCCAGGTTGGAGTGCAGTGGTTATACCCTGCAGCCTCAAACTCCTTGGCTCAAGCAATCCTCCTGCTTTAGCCTCCCGAGTAGCTGGGATTATAGGCGTGTGCCACCATGCCCACCTGGCTACTTTTTTTTTTTTTTCTGAAGCTAATCTTAGTTGAAGTTTTTTGTTTTTTGTTTAGCCAAAAGGTTCCTGACTGAGACAACCCTTCAGGAGCCCCCAAATTCACACCCTGTCACAGCAACACACCTGGGTCACTGGCCTCTGCCCACACTCATGCCACCTCTCCCTAACACATACACATATAATTGGGGATAATTGAGAGATAAATACCATGTTAATGTCTTCTTCTCCCACTTGGCTCTTTAAATGACTTGCAGGTTGGGTTTACCCCTATTTCCCAGATGAGGAAACGGAGGCTGAGAGAAGTGAAGTGCTGTGCCCACAGCTGAGATGCAAATCCAGGGTCTCTGGTACCAGCCGGGCTGGGCTGGCAGTGCTGCTATGCGGCAGCATGGCATTGCAGAAGTCAGGGAGGTGGACTTTGACTTGGAAAGCAGCTAACTTCTTTGAGATTTAATTTCATCATCTGAAAAATAGGTGTCTTAGTCTGTTTTCTCTTGCTTATAATAGAAAACCTGAAACTGACTAACTTATAAAGAAAAGAAATTTCTTTCTGGTTTTTTTTTCCCCAGAAGAAAACATCTGTAAGTATGAAATTTATTTCTTACAGTTCTGGAGTCTGGGAAGTCTAAGGTCAAGGGGGCACATCTGCTGAAGGTCTTCTTGCCGGTGGGGACTTTCCGCAGAGTCCTGAGGTGGCCCAGGGCATGACATGGCCAGGGGGCTGAGCGTGTAGCACAAGTCTCTCTTCCTTCTCTTATAAAGCCACCAGTCCCACTCCCATAATAATCCATTAATCCATTAATGCTAGGTGGGCAGTGGTGCTTGGAAGGGGTAGTCCTACTTCTCCTCCCCCAACTTGGGTGAGAGGGAGGTTCCTGTTTATACAGGGTTACTGTCAACAAAACGACTCTTTGCAGGGTTTATTTGATTTTGTTTTAGTGTTTGTCTTCCCATCTGTGTATCTGTCACTATGAGGCATCCAGGGCCCTAAACTCCCCCCTGTGCTTCCCAATCATTCTATATCTAGTAAGAGAACATAACTCCCAAAGAACCACAGGGCAGAAAGTAGGTGTCAGAGAAGAAAGAGGGGACTGGAAGTGATGGATGGCATTAACATCGTAACAGTAAGAGTAGCCCCTAACAGTGTCTCTCAGCATTGCCAGATGTCACTTGCAACAGGCATGAGCCATCAGTGTGGATGAGGAAGGGGCAGGGGATACGTAAAACAGCAAATAAACAACCGTAACAAACCCCCAACTTCCTCTAGAGCTATAGCATTGCAACAAAGGTTAGCTTTTTATGTTATTAAACATAATAATTAACATCAATACTTGAATATATTAATTGCACATGGGTAATTTAGAGTATGAAACTATTCACATTACAAAAGATTATTGGATTATGTAAAAGGGTCACAATATCTTAACATTATTATTATTATTTTTGAGAAAGAGTCTTGCTCTGTCACCCGGGCTAGAGTGCAGTGCGGTCATCATAGCTCACTGCAACCTCCAATTCCTGGGCTCAAATGATCCTCCAGCCTCAGCCTCTGGAGTAGCTGGGACTACAGAAGTGCGCCACCGTATCTGGCTAATTTTTCTATTTTTAGTAGAGACGGGATCTTGCTCTTGCTCAGGCTGGTCTCGAACTCCTGAGCTCAAGTGGTCCTCCAGCCTTGGCCTCCCAGAGTGCTAGGATTACAGGCGTGAACCACTGTGCCTGGTCTCCCCACTTGATTTTGAACAGGTAGGTAAAACTCCAGGTGCCTTGCAACTTGATAGTTCTTAGGTACCAGTCACTGTGCTAATGACACGTTTATAATCATCTTTAATCCTTGCAAGTATTATTATCCTCTTTTTACACACCAGGACACAGGCTTGGGAAGGTTAAGAAATATACCGAAGATCACAGAGCTTGTTGGATGAGCTGGGGTGTGACCCCAGGCAGGCCCGATTCCATACTTGGGCCCTGAACGGCAGAACTGCCTTGCTTCAGTTACGATTGTTCCCGAGGAAAGGCCACAGTATACAGAACAGAAAAAACTATTTACTGCACAAAGAAAGAAAACTTTGCAGAGCTGAGAAAGATACATGAGTGTGTAGACCAAAAGGACTCACTGCAATCCAGGCAAAACTTATAAAAACACAGATATGCCCAGATACTCCCAGGCAAAAGAATTGGATTGCAAGGAAAAAAAAAAGATTATCTATAAAGGAACAATTTAAGTGAATCTCACATTTCTTAGAAGTTACTCACAAGGGTCAGAAGACAAACGAGCAAAACCTTCAGTTTTGATGGAAAAAAAGGTTGTGAGTCAGAATTTTGTAATTCTAAGCTGTTAGTCATCTGTGAAGACACCAAAAAAAAAATACTCCCAGATATACAAAGGTCCATAAAATGTACCGATTATATTTTCTTCTTGAAGTAAAGTACTTGAAGAAGTATTACCCCTGACCCAGAGGATTAAAAATTAAGAACTCTAGAATGGTGACTTAGAATTCTTTTTTTTTTTTTTTTTGTAGGGACAGAGTTTCCCTCTGTCACCCAGGCTAGAGTGCTGTGGCGTCATCATGGCTCTCTGTAGCCTCGAACTCTTGGGCTCAATTGATCCTCCTACCTCAGCCTCCTGAGTAGCTGGGACTACAGGCTTGTGCTACCACACCCAGATAATTCTTTTGGTATTTTTTGTAGAGATGGGATCTAGCTATGTTGCTGGGGCTGGTCTTGAACTCTGGGCCTCCCAAAGTGCTGGGATTACAGGCGTGAGCTACCACATCGCTTGTGACTTAGAATTCTTGATGGTAAACCAATAAAACCAGTTACACATCCAGTTAGGCTTAAAATATTGAAATGTAATAATAACATTTACTGGGAGTTTAAAAAATAATTATTTCAAGCAAAAATGCAATGTAAACACAACATTTAGTTAGCAACAATTGGAGTTAAAAATCCCAAGTCATATTGTTGAACACCAGTAAGTAGGAAGTGGATTGGGAAAGAGTAAAAGTGTATTAATTTCCTCGTTTTACATGGAGATAATGAAAGGATATAATTTAATTCTTGATTTTCAATATTAGAATAATATTGGTAAAAAAGTTTTCAAAAATCTTTAAAGTACAAACAGGAAACATAGAGAGCAGAGTATGCTTTCCAAATATTTGTAGAGAATATGATGAAACAAAACAGAACCCTTATAATGAAAGCAGAAAACAAAGGAAAAAGTTAGGAAGTATAAAAAAGAAAAACGTTAAGAACGCAGACACAAGAAAAGCATATTGCCGGGCATGGTGGTGTGCGCCTGTGGTACCAGCTACTTGGAGGCCGAGGGAGGAGGATCGCTGGGAGGTTCTGGGCTGTAGTGCGCTATGCCAAGCAGGTGTCCACGCTAAGTTCAGCATCAATATGGTGACCTCCTGGAAGCAAGGGACCACTAGGTTGCCTAAGGAGGGGTGCACGGGCCCAGGCTGAGTAGGTTAAAACAACTGTGCTGATCAGTAGTGGGACTGCACCTGTGAATAGCCACTGCACTACAGCCTGGGCAGCATAGTGAGACCCCGTCTCTTAAAAAAAAAAAAGAAAAACATATTAATCATGCTCTGTTAACTTATATATTGCTAAGTTATATATTGTTACACATTAAATGATGCAAAACTATATGTACAATAAATTGCAATTTTGTGTAAAAATGATAAATATTTCTCTAAATATATATGGTAGCATTCCCCATGTTGCTTTCTTGTAGAACACAACTTTCTGTGAGATGTTTGTTAACAATTGTTCCAGAAAAAGGGCTCTGGTAAAACAAGGCTGGGAAAATCTAGGCAAAACCATGTAAGACAGTTTTCATTTTTGCAAGTCTTCTCAGAGCCCTATTAGATACAGGTTGTGGATAGTTTTTCTTTTTGGCTGCCCAGTGCCTGGCCCCATCCTGTATGTGAGAATTTCTCATCTCTTGAGGCAGCGTCCAGCTCCTATGGCAGGAGCTGAAAATTCCAGTTACTCACCTTTTCTCTTCCCTGGCAGCTTCACCAGTCTGATAGCTGCACCTTCCTGGGAGTCGGATCTGGGCTGGTTACCCCAGGAAGCAGGGGTGGCGGAGAGTGAGTCCCGGCAGCAGGGCCAATTGCCTTCCTTGGTGTCCATGGCGTCAGCGTTCAGGGTGACCATGTCCTCACCAGCCTGCTTCTGTGGCATGATTTTGGCGTGTTTCTATTTATGTAACTTTTCTTTGTTTTTGTCCATTTTCTAAGTCCTAGTTATATAGTCCTCCAGGTGAATTTGTGAACTATTGAATACTGTTTAAATAAAATCTTTTTCTGCACAAATCAGCATGAGGTAGTTTCTGTTGCTAACATTTCTGAATTTTGACTGATACATTCTGCTAATGTGTCCTGTACTTTTCTACAAGGGAGAATTTTTCCAAAGTTATTTGTCTGTACTTTGTTCCTTTTCTGAAAACTCATGACTCTCCTGTGAAGTTAATATGCTGTGGAACATAAACTTACGGCTGTAAAAAAGCCTGGAAGGAAACGCAGCAAATGAACCAGAATGGATGTTTGATTTCAAATAATGGGTTGGGGACTTGTGTTTGTGTCACCCTCAAAGATACTGTTAAAAAGGGAATATAAACCCATACCAGCAAAGATGATATGAGGTGGCTCATATAAGGGGTGAGAGATTTAAACACTTCTATAAGATGGAAAGTCAAAGGAGGTGTGTGGGTAGATGAATCAGGGTAGAGGAAGGCTCAGACGGAATATGATGCCTGGAAAGGACTGGGGTAGGGGTGGGGCCTGACCTACACTTTGGAACGCCAGAGAGACTTGGGGATGAGTTGGCAATGGAAGGTAAGGATGAGAAGGGGATCGGCAATGCTAGGGTCGAAAGTCTGTCTAGGGACCAGCCAGGCCAGTCAGACCCTTCCCCTCTCTTCCTTACCTGTTTGCAGAGCAATAGCTGCCTGAGTTAAGCTCTTCTCTAAAGAAAATGAACAAACACTCTGGAACTTCTTTCTTGGCATCCCAGAATAAAGCCTTCCCATAAACAGCCGGTTCCCTGTTAATTCACTCTCGAGTGAAGCTTGCCATGCCCCAGGAACGGTGCTTCTAAGCACTCTCCTAATGCAGAGGAGAAACCAGCTGGGAAAATAGAGATACTCCCACAGCAGCACAGGAAAGCCTGCATCGACTTAAGAGCTACTCAGAAAAACTGACTTAATCTTTTATTCCTAAGGATAGAAAATCACCAAAACACGAAGAATACTCCTAGCATGAGAGAAAAAGGATAAAATAACATGCAGCATAACCGATGGCCCTGGAAGAAAAAGAGAAAATGCAAGGGCTGGAAGGAAAGCACATCCTCAGAGAGATTCAATAAGGGTGTTTCCAGAAAAATGACTATAGTGGAAAAAATTTCATGTAATAGAATAGGAAGCTGGAAGACAGTAGTAATATAATGTAAAAAGTATAGATTTCTTTTCTTTTTTTTTTTTTTTGAGACAGAGTCTCACTCTGTTGCCCGGGCTAGAGTGAGTGCTGTGGCCTCAGCCTAGCTGTGGAACATACGCTGTGGCAGGAGCTGAAAGCTCACAGCAACCTCAAACTTAACAAGCTCACAGCAACCTCAAACTCCTGGGCTCAAGCGATCCTCCTGCCTCAGCCTCCCGAGTAGCTGGGCCTACAGGCATGCGCCACCATGCCCGGCTAATTTTTTCTATATATATTTTTAGTTGGCCAGATAATTTCTTTCTATTTTCAGTAGAGACGGGATCTCGCTCTTGCTCAGGCTGGTCTTGAACTCCTGACCTTGAGCGATCCTCCTGCCTCGGCCTCCCAGAGTGCTAGGATTACAGGCGTGAGCCACCATGCCCGGCCTTTCTTTTCTTAACAAGAGAAAAAAAACCCCAAAGTTAATTAGAGACTTCAGATAAAACAGAAAATGATAAGAAAGTCATGGGCTAGGAAGAAAGCACACCAAAATGTGGCATGATTTTGAGCAACCGACAGAGTTAATGTGTCTTAGCACTTTTAGTCTGTTTGGGCTGCTATAACAAAATACCATAAACTGAGTATTCATGAACAGAAAATTATTCCTTACAGTTCCAGATGCCGGGAAGTCCAAGATAAAGGCGCCAGCAGATTCAGTGTCTGGTGAGAGTCTGTTTCCTGGTTCACAGATGGCTGTCTTTTCACATGTGCCACATAGCAGAAGGTGTAAAGGAGCACCCTGACGTCTCTTTTGCAAGAGCACTAATCCCATTCACCAGGGCTCCCCCCTCATGACCTAATCACCTACCGAAGACCCCACCTACAAATACCATCATATTGGAGATTAGGATTCAACGTATTAATTTTGGAGGGCACAAACATTCAGTCTATAGCAAAAAGAAAAAAAGAATTTCTTGATTTTGATGCTAGGAATATTATCCTATAAGAGACCAGAGATAAATGGATCCTGGCCCATTAGATAAAGAAGTGTCATCTTAGCAACTTCGGGCTATGTAGTAAACAATAATTAGGTTGCCATAATTATGTAAACACTTTTGTGGTTTTCAATTACTTTTAATAAACCTATAAACAAAGCCTAAAGATTTAATTATGATTTCAGAACAGAATGTCAATGTTTTACAGGACAGTGTAAAAATGAAGGTGTGACCGATAGAAGGTGGGAGGAGGAAGGTGAGGAGGGAGGTTGGAGGGAAGGGGAGGGACACACATTTCCTCATCTTACGGAGTGAGGACTTAAGGGGCACTGTCTGAAACCAAAGGGAGGCTTAGCTTTATTATTAAAAGTTATATAAGTAGTCAAGAAAAGAACTAAAATTATAATCACCAAAACTTGGGAGAAAGAGGAGTTCGGAAGTAGAACAAAGGAGAAGTTTAATCTCTATCTTTCCTTGTAGGGATTCAGCAGATTGTGTCTAAAATCAATGCATTAAGTGATAGAAGCAGAAGCCGCAGTATTAGAATGATGGTAGTACACAGAGTGAGTGAAAGAGGAACCTTTAAAATGACTGCATTTGAAGAGAGGGGCTGCAGGCAGGGCAGGGAATGCTTATTTTTTAAAATAAACTTTTTCGAACTAATTAACTTTTAAAAAGCTATGTGTGCTGGGCGCCACAGTGGCACATACCTAAAATCCTAGCACTTTGGGAGGCTGAGGTGGGTGGATCACTTGAGCTGAGGAATTTGAGACCAGCCTGGGCAACATAGAGAGACCCTGTCTCTACAAAAAATAAATAGATAAAAATATCCGGGTGTGGTGGCGCATGCCTGTAGTCCCAGCTACTCGGGAGGCTGAGGCAGGAGGATCACATGAGCCCAGGAGTTTGAGGCTGCTGTGAGCTATGACCGTGCCTGTGAATAGCCACTGCACTCCAGCCTGGGTGACAGAGCAAGGCCCTGTCTCTTAAAAAAGGAAAAAAGCAATGTGCATGCATTAGGTTAATAAAAATATATAAAATAAAGGAAGAAGCACTATAAAGCAAAAAACAAAGTAAGAATCATTTTTAACATAATGAATGGTTCTTATTTTCTAATTTATGTGCTTTTGTGTAGTCCAAATTTTCTGTAATGAAGATGGGTTACTTTTTTTTTTTTTTTTTTTTGAGACAGAGTCTCGCTCTGTTGCCCGGGCTAGAGTGAGTGCCGTGGCGTCAGCCTAGCTCACAGCAACCTCAAACTCCTGGGCTCAAGCTATCTTCCTGCCTCAGCCTCCCGAGTAGCTGGGACTACAGGCATGTGCCACCATGCCCGGCTAATTTTTTTCTATATATTTTTTTAGTTGGCCAGATAATTTCTTTCTATTTTTAGTAGAGATGGGGTCTTGCTCTTGCTCAGGCTGGTCTCGAACTCCTGAGCTCAAACGATCCGCCCGCCTCAGCCTCCCAAGTGCTAGGATTACAGGCGTGAGCCACTGCGCCTGGCCGGGTTACTTTTTATAATTAATAAATGAAAGGAAGATAAGAAAAACAAAAATTAAAAATGAATTCTTTATTCTCAGACTCTAAGCTCTGAGAGGGCAAGACGCCTGTCTGTCTTGTTGGTCTTTGCTTTTCCATGGCCAGGGCAGCCTGGCCCTCAGCAGGTGCAGGAGACAGACCCCAGAAAAGAAGGCACCTGGGAGGAAAGGGAGGCAGAGGTGGGCCTCACCCCATCTGAGTTGGATGGAGACTTGGGCCCTTCCCTGCTGGCCTCTCAGGACTTTACCTCCCCAAATGGCTCTGAGGTCTCTGGGTCCTCTGAGCTGGATTTCGGTCCTTGGCTCTTGCTGAAGACCCTCCAAGATTCCTAGTGTCTGTGTCTGCCACGGCCTGAGTTGTTTTGGGGAGCCCAGGTGATAGGAGGAGGTGATGGGGTGTGTGCGGGGTGAGGCATGGGGCACTGAGGTAATCAAGGCCCTGCGCACTGAGGAGACGAGGTCACCACCTGCTGTCACGGGAGGCAGGTGGGGCAGCCTGCCAGCAGGCAGGGAGGAGCTTCCTTATTCTGCACTTTAATAAGGGGATTAATCTCTGGGAAAAATTCAACACACCCTGGGAGTGGATCCTCTTTGTCTCAGCACAGTTCAGAGCAGGTGTGACCCCACTGTGACCTGTCCCCTGAGACCAGCCTGTTCTCCCCAGCTGCAAGTGTGTTCACCTGCAATGTTCACCTTGGTTGTTGCTGTTGGGCCTTGGCTTGCTTTGTTTCGTTTGCTTTCCCTCAGCTAGCACGAGGGATCCAGCAGAGCCAGAGACGGTGGCCCTAACCACAGAGTGACCCCCGGAAAGCTCCTAGTCAGGGGAAAGATAGCCCCTGACCACTGGAGCTGCTGGTCCAATGCTGGTGAGGATAGGGCATCATGTAGCTTCTCCCCACGTGGGTCAGAGTGACCCCGACAACGATTCCTCCCTTGCCCCTCTGATGTGTCCCTTGGCCTCCCAGGAGTAGTAGTTGAGGGCTGGGGCATGGGAGGAGGGGGGCAATATCAGCATTCTCAATTCAGAGTCACAGGAGGACGAAGGGAGTGGGCTAGGAGCAGGGCCACTGCCAGGATGGTCCAGCAGGGGGCGGAGTGCCACTTTAGTAGGAGGGAGATGGCAGGTGGAGGAGGGAGGGAAATAGGAGGGAAGATGGTCCAGGTGGAGGTGACGCTCAGAAAGAGGGGAAGGGCTTGGGGACAGCTGGTGGGCACAGAGGCGAGGAGAGCTGGGAAGGTGCCCATTCTGCTTCACACCTGGGCCTTGGCAGGGCAGGGGAGGTTGGCACGGTCTTCCGAGCTGCCCTCGCCAGTCTCTGCCTTACCAGCTTCTGGGTGGGGAGGTGACTTTTCCTTCACCTCCATCCCCCTTGGTAACACCTAGTTTGGAAAATAACCTCTTCTAGTGCATTCAGAATTTTCCTGATCTCAGAAAAGTCTGTTGGTTTTCCTTTCTGGATGGAAATGAAGTTTCCTTGAGACTTTCCTAATATTCAGTAACATCATCTGCATTCATAAATGCTTTGTAGGCTTTTGCTTTGGGTGGAAGTTGAGGTTAGGGTTGAATTTTGCGTGTGGCTCATGGTATGGGATAGATATTTCATGCTTGAAAGCAGGCTCCAGAGACAGAGATGGGGACCAGGATATAAGGTCTTTCATAATTTGTAGGAATCTTGGGGAGGTGGGGGGTGGAATCAGGGCAGGGGTGGTGGTAGTGATCAACACGGAAGTCCTTGTTGACATGTGGGTATCAAACACAATTTAGAATTTTAAATTTATAGATTCGGGTAGAGAGGAATGCAGAAAGACAAAATATTTTGGGGGTAGGTGCTGGAAAAGTTTGAAGTGGCTGGAGATGGTGTTTGTGGTATATGGACTACAGATATCAGAGATGATACCCTAAAACCTGTGAACAGCAAACACCAGAAGCTGCCATATGTTTGTTCAAGGCATTAGCTGTTATTTATGGGATGTGCTGCATTGGACGATGGAAGATTGGACCTGCATTGGCATGGTACTGGAGAACATGTTGCTCACAAATAAAGTCTTTGTGGGGCCGAGCGTGGTGGCTCACACCTGTAATCCTTGCACTCTGGGAGGCCGAGGCGGGAGGGTTGCTTGAGGTCAGGAGTTCAAGACTAGCCTCAGCAAGAGTGAGATCCAGTCTCTACTAAAAAAAATAGAAAAAATTAACTGGACGTGGTGGCATGTGCCTGTAGTCCCAGCTACTCAGGAGGCTGAGGCAGGAGGATCGCTTGAGCCCAAGAGTTTGAGGTTGCTCTGAGCTAGGCTGATACCACTGGCACTCTAGCCTGGGTGTCAGAACAAGATTCTGTCTCAAACAAAGAAATTAACAAACAAATAAAAAACAAATAAAGTCTTTGTGATCATGCTCTTTTATGAGTCAGAATAGAGACAGGCAGGGCCTGTTCCCATGGGCTGGAGAATCTGCAAGCCAGGGTGACCTTTATCTTCTCTGTGCTCTGGGACCATTAGTCCAAGAGTAGGGTCCTGGGTTTTGTGACATGCAGCCAACATTCATGGCAGTTAAATGATGATGACTATAATTCTAGGTTGAATGATGTGGTGGAGAAATAAAATCTGAAGCATTCATGGAAGGAAGAGGGCAGTAGGGTTGCTGACGGTAGGGAGGCTTCACAGAGCAAGTGGGACTTGATCTGGGCTTGGAAGGTGGAGCAGCCATGGGTGGGCAAGAGAAGGAGGCAGGGCATTCCAGCCAGGGGACAGCCTGAAGACAAGCATGGGGATGGGACTGTGGTCTGTGTGTGCAGCACTTTGAGACCTGTCAGACTGGAGCAGAGTATGCTATCTTTGCTGTTGGGAAAGACCATGACTGGGGTGGGCTGTGGAAGGCCTTGAATGCAAGGGCTGGAGGGAGTTAGACTTGATATAATGAGAAGCAGTAATTCCACAGAGGAGGAAGTTACAGAAGGAAGAGGTGACATATCTGGATATTTAGAAGACAGTAGAAACATCACATCTGCATCAGTAGAAAAAAAAACAAATTGAATAACTCAGGCATCATTTCTCTCTACCCTATCACCCCAACCTCCCTTTGGGGTCTCATTATCTGATCCAATACTCAATTTTCCATATATTTGCTCAATCTCTTCCTCCATTAGTGATACAAGCAGGAGGCAGGAGTTCAGCCCAAGTGGGCTCCTTGGCCAGAGAGTGTCTGGTTGGACCTTATGGATGATGTTTGATTTCTGGGCAGCAGCAAACAGGGGAGCTGGAGATTGAATGTACCCCTGTAGTTAGTCTGTACCAGTTGAGATCCTTTTTGTTGCAAAAAACCAGAAGAATTGATTTAAAATAGAGGTTTATTAGGCCGGGCGTGGTGGCTCACGCCTGTAATCCTAGCACTCTGGGAGGCCAAGCTGGGCGGATTGTTTGAGCTCAGGAGTTCAAGACCAGCCTGAGCAAGAATGAGACCCCGTCTCTACTAAAAATAGAAAGAAATTATCTGGCCAACTAAAATATATATAGGAAAAATTAGCCGGGCATGGTGGCGCATGCCTGTAGTCCCAGCTACCCGGGAGGCTGAGGCAGTAGGATCGCTTGAGCCCAGGAGTGTGAGGTTGCTGTGAGCTAGGCTGACGCCACGGCACTCACTCTAGCCTGGGCAACAAAGCGAGACTCTGTCTCAAAAAAAAAAAAAAAAATAGAAGTTTATTATCTCATATAATGAGAAATCTAGACTTAAGAGGCCCCTGGCTTGGGTAATTCTGCAGCTCAACCATCCTGATTTCTCTGTAATTCCTTTCTCTCTTCTCAGGAAGCAATAGGCATAGCTCATCCCATGGCAATATCAAAGTAAGAAGGGAGAGCAGGGAATTTTTTCTTCCAGCATCTTTTTCTTACTAAAGCAGACCATCTTCCTTATAAGCTCTCCAGAAGACTTTGTCATATCACTGGCCAGAGCTAGGTCCCATCTAGGCCACTTCTAGAAGCAAGGGTGGCTTGGAAACCAGGTCTTTGGCATTTTCGGCCTTTGTTGTGGAAAGTGGGATCTGCCCGCAAGAAGGAGGAGGAGGGGACTGGTGGATGGTTGGCCACCAGTAGTGACTGCTGCAAACCTGAGGGACAAAGCTGTGGCAGAATTACTGCAGAGAGGCAAGAAGACTGAGCTCTTGGGGCTTGCCGGAGGAAGCAGAGGAGAGATCTTGGGTTTCAGAAAGGCCCAGGTGTTGGGGTCCAAAGCACACCATGGACTGTGTGTTTGGTGTGAGGGATAAGTCATCACACTGGTGCTGGTGTTTACTTGGATGGTGAGATCAAGGCCACCTCGGTCTCTGGTTTCCTTCTTGTCGGTTTCAACCACGAGAACTCACCTTGAATCCATAGGTGGAGGCAGGCATTGTGTCCTTGGCAACAGAATCCCTTCCTCCTCTATGGGAAAAACTTCCAGTAGACCAGGCGCTCCTGGGAGAGGGTGGAAATGAGGAACTGGGAAGAGGTAGGGATGAGAACACATCTCTTTCTCTTGAACTTCCAGGTCTCAGCTGCCTGCTCTTAGCGGTGGGGGAGAGAGGGTGGAGGGGGCACTGGCAACACGGCTGCCTGATGGGGAAGCAGTGGCCCAGCTTGGGGAGCTCCCACCTTTGTGAGGGGTGGTGGGGCCTGGTACTCTGATGAGGCTGGGCTGGAAGTGGGGGGCCCACTGTGGGGGGGGTTGGGGGAGGAGAATGCAAATCTGCATGGGGGCGCCAGGCCGAGGGGAGGGATCAGGAGGGCTCAGCAGGGCAAAGGCCTGGTGGGGGGAGTCAAGGAAAGGCCCAGGGGGCCCTGGGCTTGAGATGGGGTTCTTCACACATGCTGGGGTGAGGGTGGGGCTTCCTGGACCTCCCACCCCAAGAGAGCTGAGGACACTTCAGTGCCTCCCCTTGTGTGTCACACTCCTTGGCTTGTCAAGTAAGGAGTCACTGAATTGCATATGCATTTCCTCTTTCAGAAGTCAGTAGTGTCCCCATGGTCCCAAACAAGGGGTGAGTGTCTGGCTTAGGCATCAGGAGCTCTGCGTTAAGTGTCAGTTTGTTCCATGCTAGCCCTGGGACTTGGGGAAGTCACTTCATCCCTCCCAGCCTGGGTTTTGTCATCGGCAGAACGGCAGCCATGTTAAGGAGAGTGAGGACAGATTGACTCCCGTGTGAATCCCAGCTCAGCTGTGTGTCTTTGGACAAATTATCTGACCGCTTTCAGTCCTCGATTTCCCCCTTCATAAATGGGCATTGGGTTGTTCACAGAGTTAAAGCAGTCCTGGAGCCGAGGTGGCGCGCTCAGTGAGTGTGTGTCCCCCCTTTTCTTGCTGAGTTTTTGTTTTGTTTTCAGCCATTCACCTCCAGATGACTATTGCACTGCCTTTGCCAGGCGCAGGGTCTAATAGCAGTAGAGCAACAGTGGAAAACCAAAACAAAATGGACCATATCTCATCTAGTCATTGAGAAGGATTAACCATTAGAGTGAGGCTGGCTAGTTCTGAAGTGAAGCCCTGACTGCTACCGAGAACTAAATGGGATATAGACGGTTTCGTAATCTGCGAGGGCTCCCAGGACAGGAAGCCCCAGGAAGGAAGCCCAAGTCGCAGGTTTTCAGACATGGTGACAGGCTAGTGCGGGGCCTCCGAGTGTGGCTCCCAGCCCTCAGCCTGGGGCCTTGGACAGGGCCTGTCTAGCACCAGGACTAGGAGTTTGCATGCAGAGTTCGGAGAGTGGCAATTCCGTTTGCCCTGCAGGGAAAGGCTCAGTGTTTGACCCTCTTGTCTTCCTGGTTAAGATGTAGAGGAAGGTTGGGGGTCAGCAGCTTTTGGCCCCTCCTTTAGCAGGTGCTCTCAGCCCCATTGCATTTGTCTCGGAGGGTCCTGCACCTCCTCACTTTTGGGCTCAGAAGGAAAAGCACAGTGTGTGACTCTACTTTTGGGATAAAGGTAGAAGTTCAGTGAATTTCAAGGTTCAATTTTAGAGCCCTCAAGTTTTGTGGTTTCACTCTAGTGGTTGAATGTTCCCATTCACACCCTGAACTCTCTAAGTATGATTTGCACTGTTGCCTCCACCACCCACGGCCACTGCCACCTCCCCTGCCACCCACTGCCACTTCCACTACTGTAGAGTCACAGCTCACAAGGTGGGTAGTGTACGACATAAAAGTAAACATGTTGAAAATAGGTATCAGAGTCCAGCAATTGAGGGCATGGACTCTAGAGCCAGACGGCCTGAGTTCCAATCCAGGCGTCCTTCTATTTAACTGTATTTTTGTACCCCTTAAGCAACTTCTGATCCTCCCCTCCCCTCTGCCCTTTCCAGCTTCTGGTAAGACCCCAGTTCTTTAGATGAGATTTGCTTGCTACTTGCTCCTACTTCAGAGAGAGAGAAGAAGGCAACAGCCTCAGTAAGATAGACACAAAGTGATCTTCCAGGTAGTTTGCCAGAGACCATGGCAAAGAGAACTTAACTGGACCTCACCTCGTCTAGTCCTAGAGAAGCAGGCAGAGCACAAGAGGACCTACAACACACACACACACACACACACACACACACACACACACTCTCTCTCTCTCTCTCTCACTGCTGCCGAATGTGGGTTTGGCCACCTGCCACCCAAGAACCAAACACAAGAGGCGAGTGTTGGTGAAGGAAAGGTGGTTTATTCAAGTGCCAGCAGCTTGAGGAGATGGTGGATTATTGTCTCAAAGGCCATCTCATCTCCTCTGCTTGCTGAGCAGCTTATAAAGGGAAGGGGTAGGGGGGCTGGGGGCAGACAGCAAGCTTTGTGAGGGTTATCAGCAAGCACTGGGCCATCTGGTGGATCTTGTCACCAGCAGTCTGCAACTGGCCCTGTCCAGACTGTCAATCTGTTTTTCCTCAAGCTCGTTTTCTAATCTTGTGCCTGGCAGCTGTGTAAGCAAGCATCAGGTTAATTCTGAACCTTTAAGACAGAACAAGCTGCAAGCACAATGGCTTCCCTTTAGCCTAGCGCTGTAGTCCGAATGGCCCTTGGGGTGAGTTTACAACATCATAGTACAACAAATCACACAAGGAATGCCTAATTCCTCACAAGTTTAAGATTGAAACCCTTACCAAAGACCTAAACCTCAGAGTTAAAACTATAAGACTTTTAAAAAACAAGAGGGGAAAAGTTTAATGACATTGGATTTGGCAGGGATTTCTTGGATATAACACCAAAAACTCAGACAACATAAAAAATAGATAAATTGGACTAAATTAAAATTAAAAACTTCTTTGTGTCGAAAGACACAATCAACAGAGTGAAAAGGGAGCCCATGGAATGGGACAAAATATCTGCAAATCATATATTTGACAAGAAGTTAGTATCTAGATTATATAAAGAACTCCTACAACTCAACAACAATAACGACAACAACAACAAAACAACTTGATTAAAAAACGGGCAAAGGATTTGAATAGATATTTCTCCAGAGAAGATATACAAATGGTTAGTTAGTAAGCACGTGAAAAGATGCTTACCATCACTAATCACTAGGGAAATGGAAATCAAAACTACAATAAGATACCACATCACACCCATTAAAGTGGGTGTTATTTTGTAATTCTATTACAAAATATCATATTATTTGCATATTGTTTGCATATTATTTGCATATTATTACAAAATAGCAAGCGTTGACGAGGATGTGGAAAAATTGGAACTCTTGCGCACTGTTGGTAAGAATGTAAAATGGTGCAGCCACTGTGGAAAACAGTATGACAGTTCCTCAAAAAATTTAACATAGAATTACCATATGATCTAGCATTCTCACTTCTGGGTATATATCCGCAAGAATTGGAAGCAGAGTCGCAAAGAGATATTCATGTTCATAACAGCATTATTCACAATAGCCAAAAAATGGAAGCAACCAAAGTGTCCATCCATGGATGAATGGATAAAGAAAATGTGGTATGTACATACAATGGAATATTATTCTGTCTTAAAAGGCAGGGAAATCCTGACACATACTACAATGTGGATAAAACTTGAGGACATTGTGCTAAGTGAAATAAGCCAGCCACAAAGAGGTAAATATTGTATGATGCCACTCATATAAGGTACCCAGAATAGTCAAATTTATAGAGACAGAAATCGAAAGGTAGTTGCCAGGGGTTGAGGGGGCAATGGAGTTAATTTAATGGGTACAGAGTTTCAGTTTTGCAAGATGAAAAGAGTTCTGGAGACAGTGGTGATGGCTGCACAAAAGTGTGCATGTACTTAATACCACTGAACTGTACACTTAAAAATGGTCAAGATGATAAATTTCATGTTATGTGCATTTTGCCACAGTTATAAAAAAGCTATGTCATTACAAATACAGTTCAGTCCTCTTTGGTCCCACTGTTCTAGTCCCCCACACCCAGAGAAACTGACATCTTGAATTTAGTGTTAATCATTTCCTTTGCATATTTAGTATTGTTCTATTTGTTTTGAAACTTTACCCTTATGAAACTTGATTTATCATTGTTTATCATTATCTTTATGAGATTACCACATTCATATACATAATGCTAGTTCATTAATTTTCACTATTACATAGTACTGTGATATATTAATATATTATATTTCATTTATGAATTCTGTGCCCTTTATTTATCCATTCTCTTATTTATTCGTGTGTCCTGGCAGATAGACTGCTTCCTTTTATTTGCTGTTATAAACATGGTCCCATAAATATTCTTACACACATTTCCTTGAGGACATGTGCAAAGGATTCTCAGCAAGTCATAGGGAATATGTGTTTTTGACTATATTTGATATTGCTGAATTTTTCTCCAAAGGGGTTTTGCAAATTTTTATTCCCACTAGTAGTGTATGAGTTTCTGTTGTTTGAAATCCTAATTGTCAGATTAAATAGTTTTCCTAATCTGATATCTCAATGATACACTTGAAACTTGCATTTCTATTGTTCCTCTTCTGTGACTTGATCTTTCTTATTCTATTGTATTGTCTATCTCATGTTAATATGTAGGAGTCTTTCTACATTTTGTTACATGTGTAATAAACATTTTCTCCCAGTCCATGGCTTGTATTCTTTAATGGTGTCTTTTGATGAACATAAAATTTAAATTTAAATGTAGTGAAGTCTTGTCTTTTCTGGGTTATGTTTCTTTTCACCCTTCTTAAGGAAATCTTTACTACCCTGAGGTCATAAAGATCTTTTTCTATATTTTCTTCTAGAAGTTTTAAAGTTTTTTAAAAAAATGTAAGGTTTTAACTCAGCTGGAATCTATTTTTGCATACTATGTAATGTAGAATGAAATCTGATTCTGTTTTTTCTCCCTGTGGCTGAAATGCCCAGCGTGCTCACAGATCACCTTTCCATTTATGTGCGGGTCCATTTCTGGGATCTCTCTTTTGTTCTGCTTCTGTCTCCGCGCCTCTTCAATGTCTTACACTGCTTTACAGTAAGTCTTCTATCTAGTCGGGCACATCCACCATCTTGCTCATCTTCCAAATTACCTAGGTTCTTCCACGTACATTTCAGAGCTGATGTACAGGCAGTCCCTGGGTTACAGATGACCCGACTTATGATGTTCCGTACTTACAAATGGGCTTCCAAGGCTCCCTGTAAAGATAATTTATGATGAAATAATAACATTAATAATTTGGGAACTAGTTTCTTCCACGCATGTAAACAAACCCGCATGGTGTAAGCGGTTCCTTGCTGAAGCATCTTTAGGCGCTAGCGGCTAATCTCATAGATAGATAGAGAATCAGCTCATAGAAACACAAGAGCACTAAGAATCAGAAGATCCAGAGCCAAGAAACTTTACCACAAAAGAATCAGCTGAAGACTGCTTCTCACTGAAGCAGGATTTGCTAAGCTTGAGGAGCAAGACTCTACTATTGAGTGGTTTGCAAAGGTTTATCATCAGTTATTGAGAACATCAGCTACTACAAGTCCATTTATGATGGAAAAAATAGATGCCTTTTTCAAGAAACCCACTTCAGTGGTGAGCTCCCCTCCTCCCATGACAGACTCAAATCCTGATTCTCCAGCCCCCACTCCATCCTCTCCAGCACTGTCTCCATCATCACCTTCCCATTAATGTCAGCTACCTTCTTGCCTCAAAAATGCCCCTTCCGGTAAGCAAGACATTGATGCAACGTTAGGTGAGTGCTAACCTTTAATAGTCTCTTTTGAAATTTCTCCTATCTCCTATCTAAACTTTTTTTATGAGTTTGATTTTATGTTCTGTTTGTTTGAATTAAAAGAAAGAGCACAACAGTTTTTGTAACAATTATCACAGTACAGGGATGTTATTATGACAGTATTACACTGTATTATTATTACCACATATGAGCAATTGTATTATTATTACCACATCTGTGCTGTTTATCAGGGATCTGAATTATATACAAATCCGACCTAGAGGCGTCTTCTCAAACATGTCTTGTTGGTAACCCAGGGACCACCTGTATTTTGTTAGGTTGATTCCTAGATATTTAAATTTTTTGTTCTACAACAAGTGGCATTATTAAAATTTTTTCTAACTGCTGCAAGTATATAGGAATACAACTGACTTTTTCATTGCTTGAGTTCATAGATAAATTTATGCAACCAGGGCAGAGGCTGTGGATGACTCATACTTCCAGTTGGGAGGAAGAATTATTAGTAGCTTGGTCTTGTAACATGGAGCCAATCAATGATTCAGCTTTCTATCAGCATCAGACGGAACTCAGCATCCTCATCCTTCCTGTGCCTGTCAACATGCTTTTGAACAGCAACCGCTCTCCTCATTAAGGGGCGGAGATCCCCAGGAAGATCAGGAGCAAGTCCTTTTGACTTAAAGATGCTCAAGATTTCATTGCCTGTCACAAAATATACTTGTGCAACGCCATGCGAGTCCTTCGGGATCACACCGATCTGTGAGGGAGTCCGCCTCTTCTTGCCAGTTTGCAAATCTGCTCCATCAGATGTCAACTTCAGCCAAGTGGGGACACTGTGGCGATAGGGCAAAGCCGACGGGGACAGGTCCTTGGTCCATGATGACGGAGGTCAGGCAGAAAAAAGCAAAATTAACTTGTGTGCACCTAAACCTGGCAGGTGCTGCTCTTGCATCTGCAGGGCACGAAGGAGGCAGATCATGGGGCCACTAAGTGCCTCTGCTCTCCAGGGTGCCTGGCAGTGGCTAGATGAATGGAAAGTCCCGGTGGCTACTTTTGGCTAGGAATGGCAATGTGGTGAAGGACAGAGGGGAGCAAGAGAGCAACTGGGAAGGGAAACGGGTGAGAGAGTTGGAGAGATTTTTGTGTTGAGACAGGGAGAGGGAGAAGAAATGTCTCTGGTAACAATTTCTGGGAAGACTTCTATATGGTGCTTTGGTTAAATCCCTAGGTTGTTGAGTCCTTTCAAAAACCTATAGCTGCCTCTGTAGTCAGATTTGTGAATCCTTTGACTGCGCACATTCAGCCAAGTTGATGAGCGAGGTGGTGGGGTGGGGGGAGGGAGAGTCCCAGTATTAATTGGGTTGGAGCTGGCGCTGAGTAGCTCACCAGCGATTGCTGATGGAGAGATCATATCCACATTAGCTCTTGGGGGTGTGTCAGAGACAAGGTCCTGGAGGGAGCTACTCTTAGTGGCTGGGTTTGGTAGACCTTTGCCTGGAAAAGGAGTTGGAGGGAGGCTGACTCTTCCTTTCCAGACCATTTCAGAATATCCAGAAGTGGCCTGTAAATAACTGGGTAACGTGAGGCAGTGTAGGCAAGGCCAACACTTAGGGAGCCCTGAGTAAATATTAATAATAATTCCCATCCTCTTCCCTGTGCTTCCTTGAGAGCCACAGTGGATGAAACCAGGAGGATGGCCTTGGAGGAGGCTTGCTATGCCAGGCACGAGGGCCCCGGACCCACAACTGATCTCACCGAGGCCGTGGCCACTGTCAGTCCCACTGGGGCCTCGGGAGCTGGAACTCAGGTCAAACCCCGTATCAGAAGGCAGATGGAAGCCCTTTGATTTCCTGGCTTGGCAGCAATTTAAAGCTGGGCCTGCTCATCTCCTTTCTTTTTTGCCATAATGGGATCTCCTCCCCATTTCCTCCCAAACTTTGCTTCCTGGGGAGCTAGAATGAGGGCGTACTGTCCACTTTCCTCTACATTCTCAAGACCCCCGTGGCTAGAGGCCTGAACCAGGGTCTGGAGAGAGAGTCAGAGGGTGTGGAGGCCCTCAGGGACAACTCCCCCTCAGTAGGGAGTCTGAGCCCCTGACCTGAATAAGCTGCCAGCTGAGCGGGACCCAGCCCTTGCTCCTGAGGGCCACTTAGGTAAGGGGAGAAAGCTCTGGCCCTCAGAGGTGACCTAGTTTGAGGGAGGAGGACATAGCCTCTACTGAGAAGGCAAGAGATGAGACAATCCTGCCGGCAGCAGAGCTCTGAGATCGGGGTGGTGGGGGTGCTGGACGGGCAGAGCTCCCGGAGAGGGCAGAGTTTGGGGTGGGGACAGGGAGCAGCAACAAGATGGAAATGGCTTGAAAGCCTGGGAAGGACATGGGACGTGGAGGGAGGGAGAGGCTGGGATGTGCCGCACAATGGAATGTTGTGCAAAGGTGAGCTTAGGCAGTAAGATCACAGAACTCATCCTGCGTTGGTGCCAACGTCTAAGCGCTAACCAGTCACGGGAAGGAACCCTTCCCAAGGAGGGCTGTGCCTATGGCAAGGTGAGTCCAGCCCAGGTCCTAGGCTGAGAGCAGGGGCGTGGAGGGCGAGGTTCCTCATTGCCAGGGTGAGGAGGGCTTTAAGAAATGCTTATGCCCTGCAGTGGTTTCTCTGCGGTACTCCTTTGCTCGGCAGAGCTGAGGAGGAGGCAGAGCAGCCTCTTGGGCCCCTCCCATCTGTCCCTTCTGGTCCTCCACCCAGCTCCTCTCCAAATCTGGCGTGTCTTTCCCAGGGTCTTGCTCTTAGCAGGCTGCCAGTTAATGACGGCCAGTGCCAGCAGAGAATGAGTGTTTACATTAGTTAATTCCGTGGAGAGCCGCTTCGATCTCTCTGCGAGGCAGACCCTGTGCTGGCTGCTGATGGCGCAGCTGGGAATAAACAAGAGAGACTCTTTCCCTGCAGACGTCCCTTTCTTTGGCTTCTCCGGAGGAGTCCTTACCATAGGGCGTGACCTGTCTGGGGGTTCAGGGAAGGTCTTCCTGACAGACACTTACAGCACAAGTTATCCAGGTAGAACAGAGGGCGGAAGGGTGTTCTGGGCGTATGGAAGAGCATGGGGGCCGATCACCCAGGGCTCGAATGGTCGGGGACCTGTACGTTGCTCAGACAGAAATGGGAAACCTGTACATCTTTTTATATAAGGGAGTGACTTGGGGTGACCAGCTAGTTCTGGTTTGCTTGGGACATTTGGGTTTTAGTACTGAAAGCCCTGTGTCTGGGAAAACACAGCAAAACCAGGATGAGCTTGACTGATTAGATTTTTTTTCTCTTTTTAGGGACAGGGCTCACTCTCTCAACCAGGCTGGAGTGCAGTGAAGCAATCATAGCTCACCATAACCTGCAACTTCTGGGCTCAAGAAATCCATTGATTAGATTTATGCTTTAAAAAGGTCCATCTGAGTGAAGAATGTATAAAGGGATTAGAAAGGGGAAGAGAGGATGAGGGAGAACATCTAGGAGGCTGGGGAAGAGAAGTGTACAAATAATAATAACACTGTCATCTCTTATCTATTGAAAGTTGACTATGTGCCAACCACTTTTCCAAGCGCTTTATACTCATTATGCTATTTAATCTTCAAAGCGATGCTGTAAGCTAGATACTATTTTCATTTTTTACAAGTGAGGAAAGGCTTGGAGAGGTTAAGTCATTTGTCCAAGGTCAAACATCTCATGAGTAGTGGAGTGGGGTTTGAGCCTGAAGGCCTGACCTCAGTGCCTGACACCACACTGAGCTGCCACGAAGGTGCTGTATTTGTGCTGATGAAGGGAAGACTGACAGAAAGTCTGTAGAGAAGCAGGTGAACTCCGTATCTCTTTTCCCACCTCTGCAGACAGGTGACTCTTACTTTGTTTGTGACCCCAGCTGACTCTAAACGGAGGCTCCAAGCAGAGCTGGGAGCAGTGGTACTGCTCCGAAACAGGGCAAAACTCTGCACACTGACTGTGAGGCCGTCTCAGCCCTCCCTCCATCACCCTCAAGAACAGACCCTCCAGGCTTAGTCATCTCTGACAGGAGATTCAGTCATTAAATATTATTCATCCAGTATCTATTTGAAACTTACTGTGTTGCAGGAACCATTCTAGAGACCGGGGAAAAAGCAATGAACAAAACAGATGGAAATCTCTGCTCACACGGGCTTATGTGTTCAAGGAGGTAGCTAATAATTATTGGGCACATACTGCACTTTCGGCACTGTTCCAAGTACCTTCACGGTGTTAATTCACTTAATCTGCACAACATGATGGAAAAGATACTAATAATTCTCCTGTTACACAGATGATGAAACAGAGTCACAGAGAGGTTAGGGAACTTGTTCAAGATCACACAGCTAATAAACACGTGACTGGGGCTGAACCTGGACTTTTGGGCTCCTGGGCTGAGGTTTCCTGACCTCCATGCCACACTGCCTTTGCAGGCTTACTCTCTTTCCCAAAAGGGAGAATAGAGGGGAATTTCTAAAGACAAACCAGCCATTGACTCTGCCCTGCAGTGGCTTTCAGGGGAGAGAGGGCCGGCACACCAATCTGTGCAATGGGGTACGAAGGGCTGGGCAGGGAGGGGGAACTGCTGGTCCATCAGTGGGTCACTCTAGAGTCTCTGGGAGCCCATATCCATGGCAAGTAGACACAGATGTGCACGTGTTCTCTTGCTACAAATCAAGCCCCCATCTTTGGCCCTATTTCTCCACAGTGCTGGGGGAAATGGGCACATACGTTGAAAAAAAAAAAAAAAAGCCCGGGCGCGGTGGCTCACGCCTGTAATCCTAGCACTCTGGGAGGCCGAGGCAGGTGGATTGTTTGAGGTCAGGAGTTCGAGACCAGCCTGAGCAAGAGCGAGACCCCGTCTCTACTAAAAATAGAAAGAAATTATATGGACAGCTAAAAATATATAGAAAAAATTAGCCAGGCATGGTGGCACATGCCTGTAGTCCCAGCTACTCGGGAGGTGGAGGCAGTAGGATCGCTTAAGCCCAGGAGTTTGAGGTTGCTGTGAGCTAGGCTGACGCCACAGCACTCTAGCCTGGGCAACAGAGTGAGACTCTGTCTCAAAAAAAAAAAAAAAAAAGGGAAAGCAGATCTTGGGCAGGATTTGTGTTGGTAGAATTTTATCTTTTTGAGTGAGGGTGAGAAGTCAACAGTGGATGCTGGTGCTGGCAGTATCTCCGGGGTGGAGCTCAGTGCAGAGACGAGTAGCACTTATTACCTTCATTGTGATGAGTGGGCTGGACTCTGGGAGAGGAAGGGGCTTGGGCATGAGCTAGGAACCCCATGTCCCCTCTGCCAACAATGATCCGGGAAGTAAAGTCCATCTGAGGGTTGGGCTCTGGCTTCAGGGACATTTGGAGGCCTGGGCACCTCCTTCCCATTGTGCAGTTGACATACATCTTTTAATCTAGCGGCTGTTACACCCTGTGGAAGCTGAAATTGCAGCACACATAAGCTGGGGTGTGCCTGGTGAGGCAGATTTGTGATTCAAAGTCACAGGATTTCACTCGGTGTCTCGTCAAGCAAACCTGGATCTGTCCACAATAATAATACAACCACTCCCTACATTTATATAGCATTTTCTACCCTTCCAGATGCTTTCATACCCATTATCTCTGTGAAGCAGGCACTTCCTTTCTCTTTGAGAGATAAGAAGACAAACACTTCTCAAACAAAGGAAATACGGGTTTTGCCCGGGGTCACACGGGGAGGTAGAACCCTGCACTCTTGGCTCCTGGGCCAGTGTGTTAGCCCAGTCCCAACACTCTATGGCCAGCTGGCCCTTACTGCACGCCACACACAGGTTCTCTGTGAGCTTCAGTTGTGGGTGGGATTTCCCAGTGCCTGTCCTGGAGTCTGCTGTCTGGCTGGGGGAGGTTCCTGCAGAGCACTGATTCCAGGGCCAAAGAGGACTAAAAGAGTGCTGTGGTATCCTGGAGTGAGGAAAGGGGGGCAGTACAGAACTCTATTTTCTTGAGATAGCTAGGGAAGGCTTCATGGAGGAGGTGACTTTTGAATTGGGCTTTGAAGAGGGTTAAGAATTTTCCAGGCAGGCCAGGCACGGTGGCTCACGCCTATAATCCTAGCACTCTGGGAGGCCGAGGCCGGAGAATTGTTTGAGGTCAGGAGTTCGAGACCAGCCTGAGCAAGAGTGAGACCCTGTCTCTACTAAAAATAGAAAAATTAGCTGGGCGTGGTGGCATGTGCCTATAATCCCAGCTACTCGGGAGACTGAGGCAGGAGAATTGCTTGAGCCTTGGAGTTTGAGGTTGCTGTGAGCTAGGCTGAAGCCATGGCACTCTAGCCCAGGAGACAGAGCAAGACTCTGTCTCAAAAAAAAAAAAAGAATTTTCCAGGCAGAGAAGAGGTGAAAGGGGATGCCAGGTGTGGGGCATGGCATAGGCAAAGCCATGGACAAAATGGGTAAGAATGTGAGGGCTGGATACGGAGGTTATGGGCCCTGACCTTTTTAGGGGGACCACCTTTTGGAAAAAGAATACAAAAATCACCAATGCAAAATTAAATATGAAAGTGAATTTTTATTTAGACTGAGAAAAGGGATACAGCAAATTACAAATTTCAAAATGTCGACAAATACCACAGACATTGCACAAGCTAGAAAAATGATAATATTTTTATTAACTGGGTGACAAGTGTATATTTATATTTTTAATGTTTTCTTGGCTCCATGATCTTTGCTTCATACAACCATTTTGTAAAATCATTTCCTACATAGAGACTAGAAGGAAAATTGAGTCTTTCCTCTGATATTATTGATTGAATTTCTTTTTGCTACTGATAGTTTAGAAAAGATTTTGTTTTCAGCTTCATAACTTGTTATGTAATGTCACATAAATTTGTATAGTTATTACCACGTTAGGAAAAACTGTATCAAATTTCTTTCACATATGATCTATAAGATTTCAGGGCATCTTACGTTTTCATAAAACTTAACCTTAAGTAGTTTAAAATTGAAGACACTGTGTTTATTTATTTCTTTTTCTTATTGAAGTACTGCTTTTGGTATGATCTGAAATTATTTATTTTACAGTATGATTCTCAACGTCAGAACAATTTATACTGATTTCTCCTGTCTTCTTTTTTGCTTTTGTTTCAATATTCCATTCTGTTGCCTGGGCTACGGTACAGTGGTGTCATCATAGCTCACTGCAACCTCTAACTCCTGGGCTCAAACAATTCTCCCACCTCAGCCTCCTGAGTAGCTGGGACTACAGGCCTGCACCACAACCCCTGGCTAATTTTTCTATTTTTAGTAGAGACAGGGTCTTGCTCTTGCTCAGGCTGGTCTTAAACTCCTGAGCTCAAGTAAGCTTCCTGCCTTGGCCTCCCCAGAGTGCTAGGATTGCAGGTGTGAGCCACCATACCTGGCTAAGTTAACTACCCCTAATTTTTAATCTGGATTTTTGTCTTAGATTTTTTAGTAAATAAATCCATGCCCATCTAAATCTGTAATTTATCATTTATTATATTGTCACGCTGTAAAATGTTTTCCCAAATTATAGTTTAAAAGGCACACTCAACTTTTCTCAACTTTTTGGATTTTGCTCATGTTTCTTTTCTGAGTCTTCAAAAATATATTTGAGTCCTTGAAATGTTCTTGTATCCCTGTTGCAGGGCTTAGACAGCTTTATTATGGGAGGGCCATCTCATCATATTTAGATTTTTCAAAGTAAAATTCAAGCTGGCTTGTGTTTAAAATACTTCATTGATAAGAAGAACCAAAAGTGAGTCATGTAACTGTTGCCAAATGCAAAAGTAGTGAGCAGCCTTAGATATTGGGGAGGCACCTTTCTCTGAAGAGGACGCAGGGGATGAGCTCTGCAAGCCACACATTCCAGGTACCCGTTAGCCTCTTCAAAGGGAGCTTATGGCCCTTGTCCTCACCTTTCAGAACAACTTTTGTCATGTGATGGACCAGAGAATGTTGTTTGTGACAGGTTACAAACATCAAGTACTTTTTTCACTTTTGATAAACTCAGATTCATGGTTTTTGGATGATGAAAAAGTAAAAGATTGCTTTCTTTTTTTTTTTCAATATGATTGTGCACAATAATCATCAACTAATCAGAATCTTCATTGCAATTGTGGAGTAATTAATGGTGTCTTTTTTTTTTTTTTTTTTTGAGACAGAGTCTCGCTTTGCCCTGGCTAGAGTGAGTGCTGTGGCATCAGCCTAGCTCACAGCAACCTCAAACTCTTGGGCTCAAAGTGATCCTACTGCCTTAGCCTCCCGGGTAGCTGGGACTACAGGCATGCGCCACCATGCCTGGCTAATTTTTTCTATATATATTTTAGTTGGCCAGATAATTTCTTTCTATTTTTAGTAGAGATGGGGATCTTGCTCTTGCTAAGGCTGGTCTCGAACTCCTGACCTTGAGCGATCCACCCGCCTCGGCCTCCTAGAGTGCTAGGATTACAGGCGTGAGCCACCGCACCCGGCCAAATGGTGTCTTGTTTATTTGACTTACTATCTCATCTTTGCACATGTTTTCTCATTAGTTTGATTAGTTCTTTGTATGCTGTTTTGGATAAATAAGTCATTTTTTTCCATTTTGACAATTTCTCAACTGCTCTTGCAAAAATGAATCAAGTTTAGCAATTACTTTGATGATTTTAATGAATTTTCTATTATTTGAAAAATGCCACTCTTCAGTGTCACCTATAAAGAGCAAATCTCTTTCACTTAAAAGTGTAATAACTGAAAGTTTGTTTTTAGCACTATGTAGCGATACTGAATATTTTTCCTCCTATGTTCTTCAAAGCTATTGGTCTAGTCAGTGTATTTTTATTTGATTTACATGGAATTCAAGTAAACATGGCCTTATTATACTCTTTGGAGTCTTTATTACTTTCAAGATTCTCAATATATTCATCTAGTCTGAAAAACAGTCTGATATAGGTAATGTTGGTCTTGTTGAAAACAGGAAACAAACAAAATGATATATGGTATCTGTACCAGTTATCAAGTTGTTGCCTCTCAGCTCCAAATTCACCCTTCATGGTCTGCTCTGTGAAATGGATATGGGCCCTTTAAACATTTGTCCCTTGCCAGCTGGCACAATGTTACACTTTGTCAGTTCAAGGCGCTGGAGAGACATTGCAGGAGGATGGGGTTTTCCTTTTTGGTTCCCGTGTGCCTGTTTGGTTAGCTTTTCCAGTGTGGAGAGTTTTTCTGGTGCTAGGTAGTGCAGCACATGTGGCTTCTCTAGGGTCTGGCTCTTGCCACATGCTCAGCTTCCCTAGAACCCAACTCCTGCAGCATGGGCAGTTTCTCCGCACCTAGCTCTTGCACCACATGCAACTTCTCTAGTGCCTGGTATCATGGTTAATTTCATGGTAACTTGGCTACGCCATGGTGCCCATATATGTGGTCAACTGTTATTCTGGATGTTTTTGTGAGGGTGTTTTTGGATGAAATTAACATTTAAATAGGTGAATTTTGGTTAAAGCAGATTGCTCTCCATAATGTGGGTGGGCCTTATCCAATCAGTTAAAGGCCTGAATAGAACAAAGACTGATCTCCCTATGCAAGAGAGAATTCTGCTGACAAGTGGTCTTTGGATTTGAACTGCAGCATTGGCTCTCCCCTGGGTCTTCAGCCTGCTGGCCTACCCTGCAGATTTTGAACTTGCCAGCTTCCACAATCATGAGTCAATTTCTTAAAGTAAATCTCTGTCTCTATATACACACATCCTATTGGTTCTGTTTCTCTGGAGAACCCTGACTTATTACACAGGGGCAGTTTTTCAAGTACCAGGCTCCTGTGTCACCAGTGGTCTCGCTAGTGCCAGGCCCTGTTTCTCCAATGCCCAGCTCCTGCAGTGCACCGAGGACAGTAGTTTTCTCCAGCACCTGGCTCTTTAGACAGTTTTGTAGCAGAGTGCCTCAATGAGACACTGCTTTCCCTGGCATGGGAGAGGGAGGATTTCCAGCAAGTTCCACTGGTGTGGCAGCACAACAACTTCTCTGCCATCCAGTGAACCATAGCTGTGTCCTTTTCAATAAGGGCTCAGCCCTGAGGGTGAGTGAGTGGGTGAGTGGGGCTCTTCCTCGAGTGCTCTATCTCAGCCTAGAGGTAGTGGCTGCTCCTTATACCTGCTCTTCTTATATACTTAGAGTCCCCTTTTATTTGTGCTAGCCAATCCCTTGTTACTCCAACCCCCTGTTATAATTAGCAATTCTTTTTTTTTTTTTGAGACAAAGTCTTGCTCTGTTGTATGGGCTAGAGTGCAGTGGCGTCATCATAGCTCACTGCAACCTTGAACTCCTGGGCTCAAGCGCTCCTCCTGCCTCAGCCTCTTGAGCAGCTGGGACTACAGGTGTGCACCACTGTGCCTGGTTAATTTTTCTATTTCAGTAGAGGTGGGGTCTCACTCTTGCTCAGACTGGTTTTGAACTACGGAGCTCAAGTGATCCTCCTGCCTCGGCCTCCCAGAGTGCTAGGATTACAGGCCTGAGCCACCACACCCAGCCTAATAATTCTTTATATTAAACTCTCCCTGTTCAAGCTGTTGTGTGGTTTCTCTTTACTGACTGGACCCCTTTAGTTTTGGAACAGACCAGCCAGCCACGATCTGATCATTATATTTTATTTCAAAATATCTGAGAAGCATCTCTTTTGCCCATTATTTGTTTTGTTTGACTCTGTGTAAGTATAATTGGGATGACAATATAGAAAAAACAAACTATCTTTTATTAAGCAATGTTGGATGAGATTATTGTTCACTGTAACAGGCTGTAATGAAAGCTCCTGCTACTTACTGAAATCAACGAATTCATTAAAATGAAGATGCTCCTCTGCTTGCTTACCTGTGTGCATATTCTGTTGACCATACAAATTATGTTTTCCTTTACTACTGCTTTCATCCTCCTTCTGCTTTTTCATTTCCTGTTTATGAGTGTCTCAAGTCTCATTATTGTCCTTAACTCTTACAGTGTCCTTTTTATTATCTAATTTGATTCTAATGATCTAAATTAGATTCTTTTCTTTACCTTCATAATTTTGACCATCAGAGTTTTTGGTTTCCTTTTGAAATTTTGAAGCTCTGTCAGTCTTGTTTCTTTTCAGGTTACATGCTGGCTTTCACGAGAACACTTCCCATCATATTTCAATTGTGATATGGATGGATAATCGGAAAAATACAAAAAATCAACCTCAAATAAAGGCTTACATAAGAGACATTCACCTGCATATAAAGTTGTCATTATGTTGTACTGAGCTACACAATTGTCTGATTAACTTACTCATGCTACATACGTTGACTTATTGGTAAATATGAGTAAGAGTTTGTTTCTGGAGTACTTGTTTCTTCAGTTCATCTTGCTGTGTTGTTGGCAACTTTGTATGCTGCTTCATCAGGACAAGATGTTTTAGATTTGCTAAATTGGTAGCTAATATGCTGGATAAATAAAACATGCAGTTCCACACAGATATGTTCACTATCTGTAGCGATTTGTCATAGCTTTGTGCCCTTCAAACACAAGAGTCCTGATAAATCCTATTTTGTTTGATTCTCATGTACATTGATCATTATTGTATATTGCTGAATGAGAGAGCTTCTGTTTAACTAAGTGCCAATGGGAACTATATACGCTGCTTGTAATTTTATTTAGCTGATGATTAGAAGAATTTTCACAGAATAGCCTCTGGCTCCTACAATTCAAACTTTGTTTTTCCTACATTGTCCATATACTTCTGGTGTTGGGCACTATTGAGCAATTTATATCATGAAACAATCTCTGTCTCTACACTTCCTTTCATGAAACTGGGTGAGTCAACACAGTGGGTATAGAAATATTCCTAGACGCCCTTCCCATACTGGGCTGGTTAGTAACTACTTGACGATGGATGGCCGTGACTGCTAATATGTTAGTTTTTTATTGCTGCATAACAAATGATCGCAACAATCTCAGTTGCTCAAAACAATATCCATTTGTTATCTCATAGTTCTGTCTGTTAGAAGTCTGGGTGAACTTGGAAGGGTCTGTGCTTAGGGTCTCACAATGCCAACAATCAAGGCATATTAGTCTGCTAGAGCTGCCATAAAAATATACCACAGACTTGGTAGCTTAAACAACAGAAATTTATTTTCTCACAGTTCTGGGGGCCAACAGTCTGAGATCAAGGTGTCATCAGGGTTGGTGCACAAAGAAACAAGATACTTTCCAAAAGCATCTAGAAGGAATAAGGCCCTGTTGACACCTTGATTTTTATCCCATTGAAACTTCTGATCTCCAGAACTATGATATAATAAATTTGTGTTTTTAAGCCACGAAGTTTGTGGTTATTTGTTACAGCAGCAACAGGAAACTAAGAGTCAGGAGCTGTGCTGTCCTTGGTCCTGAACGCTCACACTCCTTGTGCTGACCCTGTCCAGCCTTCTGACCTTCTCAGCGGGAGCCCCTTCCTCTTGCCTTGAGAACAATGGAGCTTGAAGCTTTTTCCTGGTTATAGATCATTCCTTTCTTTTTAGTGAGTTGTAGATAACACTGTCTGCTAGAAATACAGTAAACTGTGAATCATAGATGTAATTTTAAATATTTCAGTAGCCACATTGAAAAAGTAAACAGAAACAGGTAAAATTAATTTTAAGAAGGCCATTTACCAAAGTATATAAAATCTTATAATTTCAATGTGGAATCAATGTAAAATTGTTAAGTGAGATATGTTATATTCTTCTTTTCTTACTAAAGTTTTTGAAATTCTGTATGTGCTTTACCCATCGAGCACCTCTGGATTTGGACAATACACTTTTAACAGTTAAAGTGAAATGTGGTCCTATCACAACAATAGTGTTTATTTAATCAAAGAATATTTTACACCACTTCAGTTTTTAAATTTAAATTAAAATTAATTAAAAATTTAGCTTCTTAGTCACCCTAGCCACATATCAAGTGCTTGATAGCCACATTTGGCTAGTGACTACTGTATTAAACAGTATAGCTCTAGGATATCAACATTAACAGGGGAAAATTATGACATTATAGGATCTTTTATTGATAAATAGTTGGGAGAGTAGCAGGATAAAAGCATACTCCCCAAAAGTTGTGTCCATTCCAGGAGGCAGATCTTAGGAGACAAATCTTACCTATTTCTCATGTTTTCTTGTAAACCAAGGCTCTTTATGGTAATATTTAAATCTCAGTTTTAGATGCTGTAACTTGATATTAAACTCCAGGACAGAAAATTCTTTCCAGAGTGGCCTGTGGGCTGAAGGAAATCCACAGCTTTGGAGCCTGCTGAGGTCCCATTCATTGCCACCCTGGGCTGAGGTCTCTGGGTTTGCCTCTGTCAGGCCCCAGGGGACTGTGCTATGAAAGCACATGGCCATCTGCCCTCTGAACAGGGGACTTCTGCCCCACAGGCCCTGGTGTGAAAACCAGGAACTCTATAGTGTAGTGGAGGGGTTAAGAATAGGGCTTAGCTAGCACTCTGGGAGACCAAGGTGGGTAGATCGTTTGAGCTCAGGAGTTCGAGACCAGCCTGAGCAAGAGCGAGACCCCATCTCTACTAAAAATAGAAAGAAATTAGCAGGAAAACTAAAAATATATGGAAAAATTAGCCAGGCATGGTGGCACATGCCTGTAGTCCCAGCTACTCAGGAGGCTGAGGCAGAAGGATTGCTTGAGCCCAGGAATTTGAGGTTGCTGTGAGCTGGGCTGACACCATGGCACTCTAGCCCGGGCAACAGAGTGAAGCTCTGTCTTAAAAAAAAAAAAAAAAAAAAAGAATGGGGCTTAGAAGTCATGCTGACCTGTGTTTGAATTTTGGTTTTACATGTACCTAGTGAGTGACCTGTCCGTGTCATGGAACCATTTTAAGTCTCTGTTTCTTCATCTGTATAATAAGATGATGATATTCACCTAACAGGATTTTCCTGCAGACTAAACAAAAGGACACATGTAAATCACATATGTAAATGTCAGTTGTCTGGCACAGAGTGCTCAATAAATGGTAGTTCTTAATAGCTAGTGTTTTGGAATGACTGGAAAGGTGAACCAGGAGACGCCACATTTCCCTCCCCAGACGCACAATGCTATGTTTTGTGGGGCTCAGCAAACTCCTCCTCACTGCTCCAACTGAATATATTCTATCACCGTGTCTCAGCCCTCGGGCTTAGGGTGGACCGGAAGGCTCAAAAGGACAGGGTCGTGGGCCCTGGGCCATGTTGGGAGTTGCTGGGCATGGGCACTGTGTCCAGAGGGCTGGTGGAATGCTGGCACGGGGGGCCAGCTCTGGGCCCCAGAAAAGTGCCTGTTCCTTACCAACTTGTCTTTCTCTTCAAGGCCCCAAGTCAGCCTCTTTGTTTTTTTTTTTTTTTTGAGACAGAGTGTCACTCTGTTGCCCTGGCTAGAGTGTCGTGGCATCAGCCTAGCTCACAGCAACCTCAAACTCCTGGGCTCAAGTGATCCTTCTGCCTCAGCCTCCCAAGTAGCTGGGACTACAGGCATGTGCTACCATGCCTGGCTAATCTTTTCTATATATTTTTAGATGTCCAGCTAATTTCTTTCTATTTTTTTAGTAGAGATGGGGTCTTGCTCTTCCTCAGGCTGGTCTCCAACTCCTGACCTTGAGCGATCCTCCCACCTTGGCCTCTCAGAGTGCTAGGATTACAGGCGTGAGCCACCGCGCCCGGCAAGTCAGCCTCTTTGATTCCTCAGGTGTAAAGCCCACGGCTGTCCCTGAAGAGCATGGAAAATTACCTTTAACTGGTTATCGGCCTGCCACCAGCAGGCCACAGTTCACCAGCTCTGCCACCAATGAGACAATGTGACCTTGGATGAGTCATTCCCTCCTTATACCTCAGTGTCCTCATCTGTAAAATCACGGTATTGGGTCACAACTTTCCAGCTCAGAAATTGATACCATGAGTCTCCAGTCATGATGAACCATTGGGGAAAATGCCTCCAATGGGAGCTGAGGACAAAGACATACCCAGGGTGCCCAGAGCCCACTCCATCACTTTGGCCACTAACCCTCCTCCCCCCGTTACATGATTAGCAATCTAGGCTTGAGGCTTGTTAAAGTGTTCCAAGGAAGTATTTGGGAGCTAAATCAGTCTTCCTCCTCTTCCCTCTTGCCCTCAGCTCCATTGCCCTGGCCAGTCTTCCCTGCTCTAGAAGAAGGAGAGGTCATTCCACAGGCCTTGAGGTGGAGAGCAAAGCCCTATTACCCTTGAGGCTCAGGTCCTCACTCTCTCCACTTGACTGAAAAGGCCCCATCTTCAACAGGGCCCTGGATATCTTCTCTGACTGGGCCACCAACATGGATTTAGTTCTCTTTGGGAAGAGATTTTTAGTCTGTTATTGGCCACCCACTTCTATGACTCAGTTGAAAATGGGGTGCTCCTTTAGTAGGGAGTTCTTGGTGATAAAGATGCCATTATCTTTTTACTTTGGCCCTTGCCCCAGTTGAGCTCCAATATTAACAAGCACTATGTGGTGTAATCACATGTACACATCTCTCTAACAACCTGCTAGGACTAGGTCATCCAACTTGTTCTGGCTTGATGGGGACTTTCCCAGTTTTAGCACCGAAACAGTGGTGTCTAGGGATCCTAGCAAACAAGGACAGGCACTCTTCCTTAGATCTGACCTTTTCTTAAAATGCTGAGCTTTTTGACTTGGTTGATTGAGCGGGAGCAGGAGAGACAACCCACAACGTGGCTGATCTGAAGACCTTCTGACCTCTCCACCAGATCAAGAAATTGGCATGCATTTCTTCTGATTTTCAGTCTGGAAGCAATTTGGGCTACAACTTTTTTTTGGAGTATTCCCAGCATATTTATTCCTGCTTGCACTTACATTCATAAGCAGGAGGTCATCACTAAATTTTGATTTTGTTAGAATGGAGGCTGTACCAGAGTATTATCTATGGACACTGTGAACTGTCATGCTGGGGTGTGTATGTGTGTGTGTGTGTGTGCACACGTGGATCACGCAGAGGAGAGAATCTCAGAGCTTGAAGATAATGCCTATGTGCTAAACAAATCAGGTGAAGAAAAAGAACACAGAAGCAAGATACAAGAGCAGAACATAAAAGAAATATGGGATTATGTAAAGAAACCAAATATAAGAATTATAGGCATTCCGGAGAGAGAAGAAGAAAATACACAAGGGCTAGAAAATCTTTTTCTTGGCATACTGGAGGAAAGTATGCCTGGCCTGCCCAGAAACCTAGATATTCAGACACAAGAAGGACACAGAACTCCTGGCAGACTCAACCTGAAGAGGCAAACACCAGGGCACACAATTATCAGGCTGGCCAAAGTAAACATGAAAGAGGAAATCCTTCTAGCAGTAAGACAAAAACAACAGATAACCTACAAAGGTAAACCTATCAGACTAACTGCAGACTTCTCAAATGAAACCCTATAAGAATTCTGGAAGAAAATGTGGGGAAGACTCTTTTAGACATTGGCCTAGGTAAAGAATTTATGAGGAAGACCCCCAAAGCAATCATAACAGCAACAAAAATAAACAAATGGGACCTGATCAAATTAAAAAACTTCTGCACAGCCAAGGAAACTGTCCTTAGAGCGAATAGACAATCTACAGAATGGGAGAAAATATTTGCTTTCTACACATCCGATAAAGATCTGATAACAAGAATCTACAAGCCAGAAGGGACTGGGGACCCATCCTCAATCTTCTTAAACAGAACAATGGCCAACATAGAATTCTTTACCTGGCAAAACAGCTTCATCTATGAGGGAGAAATAAAGACTGTTTCAGACAAGCAATCACTGATGGAATTTGCGAAGACCAGACATGCTCTGCAGGAAGTACTCAGACCTGCATTACACACTGAACAGCATGATAAACACCCACCAAATTAAAAACACTGAAAAGTTAAAGCCCAGAACCCTGATTCCACAATGGCTCAAGAAGTAAAACAAAACAATAAGAACTTACCCAACAATATGAACAGAAATCTACCCCAAATATCAATCCTCTCAATAAATGTGAATGGCTTGAATTGTCCTTTGAAGAAACATAGCCTTGCTGAGTGGATAAAACATTATAAGCCAAGTATCTGCTGTCTCCAGGAAATGCATCTAACCCACAAAGATGCTTTCAGACTCAAGGTCAAGGTTTGGAAAACAAACTTTCAGGCAAATGGAAACCAAAAGAGAGTGGGGGTAGTGATTCTGATTTCAAGAGAAATTTAAAGATATTTTGAACTAAATGAAAATGAAAATACAAATTACCAAAACTTATTTTGGGATGCAGCAAAAGGAGTGTGTAGAGGGTAATTTTTAGCTGTGAATACATATAATAGAAGAGAAGAACAATCTAAAATCAATGATCTCAGCTCTTCCACCTTAGGAAACTAAATCACTAGCATAGTGCTTGGTACCTATTGTTCACAAGTAGTGGTCCTTTTATTATTAGGTATTATTCCTGAATGGGTGAACGGAAACAATATTCCCTTCTGAGAGACCCAAAGTCACAGTCTTGTGGGCTCAGCAAACCTCTCAACTCTGCTCCAACCCATAGTCTTACAAATTTTACCCCAGCTCCATTGGGCTTGCTCCATTGGGAGGTTCAGGATGAGTTTGTCTGAGTGGGGCAGGTCCCAGCAGGCTCTGGTGCTCTGCTGGGAATTTCTGGGCAGGGCCACCATGCTCTGGGAAAAAGGTAGAACACAGCCAAACTTCATGGACTGAGGCACCTGGCCAGCTCTGGGACTCACTAAAGGTCCTGTTCTTTTGCCCAGATCTATATTTTCCACAGGTCTTCCTTTTCCTCCTCTGTGGTTCTGACTCAGGTGGATTTGGGGCCCACCCCTTTGCTTCTTCCAGGGTAATGCTCATTGCTCCAGTCTGCTCTGCTGCCCACTCTTGTAGGAGGAGGAGGAACAGTCATGGGCTGGAAGTCAAGTCTAGACCTAGCTCTGCCACTCTCTCAGCATATGCACAAGGCGCATACATCTCTGGGCCTCAGCATCTCCGCACATACAATCAGGGTCAGAATTGGATAAGCTCCCATCATACTGAGCATTTGGAGACTCTCTGAGTCTGCACATTGCCAAAAATACAGGTGACAATGTCTCTAGGGGCAGCCTTAGACAGAGTCACAGGGATCTGGGATGTCAGAGCCCTGCTCACTAGAGGAATCTTTCTCTTTTTAAATTGTAGGTACACTTTGGTAGAAGACCCAGTTCTGGGTTTTCTCCCTGGCCAATTCCCCTCTGCATGGGATTGGGCCATCTATGTTCACTCCTATCAAGGCTTTCTTGAGGTCCTGGGTGCTTCTATGACCCACTCTTCCTGCTGAGCCTTGGGATCAGCTGACTTGAGATAGAACAGAGGGAGATTCAGCCCATCCTCATGGCTCCACACTCCTTCCCTTGGAGAGGGAAGATAACCTGAAGGTGCTTTCCTCTCCCAACTCCAGGGAGGTTCCTGAAGATTGGAAGAGGTAAGGAGCAGAGACCCACCAGCTTCCTGCTGCCCTTGACCCTCATGCGGCTATCTCCACAGGCCATGGGGGAGGCAGGCCAGAGTCACCTACCATAGGATGGTTCTTGATCCCAAGGTGGGCCATGAAGATGGTAACAGACACATGCCTCTGACTTGAGGGGCACCTGTGCACTTTGTCCTCCTAGTAGGAGAGAGGATAACAAGGGTCTAAGAACCACCCCTCTGCCCTGTGCTGCAGTTCTGGGGCTGTGTCCTGATGAGGGCAGGAGGGTGGGTCAGGCTCTCCCTCCTGGATTGGCCTTTCATCCCTTTGCGTGGTTCTCTCCTCAGATGGCCTGAGCCCCTGTCAGTGCCTGGCCTCCTGCTCAGCTCTGGGGTGGAGAAAAGAATGACACCCCCACACCGAAGCTGAAGCAGGAGGCTTCAGGCAGGGGAATGGTGAGAACAGCTTGCATGGAGCAGACATGAGGGTAGACGGCAGGGTTAAGGCAAGATGGTGCTACTGTTCAAGTCCGGGAGCTAGAGGAGGGCTCATGTGGCATGCAGGGCATGCACAGGGACAACAGGGCAGCTGATGTTTTCTGATGGATGGTTCTGTGCCTGGCAGCTGGGTCCTAGGTAGGCATAGGTCGGGGGAGGAGGAGAGGGCAGGGCCAGCTGCCCCTGTCCCCTCTAGCCAGGAAGGCAGAGTTTCCAGTAGCCCCACACAGCGGAACTCAGTTTCCCTGGCTGGAGCTGAGTGGTACACATGGTCACTCTTAGCTCAAGGGAGGCAGGGAAAGCAGGGACAGGACTTTCAGGAGTCACTCAGACCAAGTGGGATCCACTTCCTGGCCCTGGGCAGTCTGACGCCTAAGCACACCTGGGGATCAATTAGCTTGGAAGAGGGGCTGGGTGGGTGCTGCATGGCCACAATGAGTGCCTGTCCCAAGCCTCTCTCTCTTCCCAAACCCTTAGCACCAACCTTGGCTTCATCAAAATTGTTTCAGTTGTGACATGGTGCATTTTTCTGCCTCTGAGCGTTTGCCCACAGGTCGGTGGCTATTTTTCCTTCTCTTCTAAAATGTGAGCATCTTTAGGTGAGATAAGTTCCTTCACCCCAACCCCCTTCTTAATGCACTGTCCTATCTTCAACATAAAGCAAAGTGTATGCCTTACGCTTATTAAATGTTGTAGATGGAATGAATGGGTCCAGGTCTCAGCCGAAAATGGCTAAGAAAGCTGAGATCCAAGAGGCCATAGGGGTAAGATGAGAGAGTGGCCCAGGAACAAATGCCTTAGAGGTGGTTCCAAGACAGAATTGACCTGGCTGTGTAGTCAAAGGTGCCAAAGGCCTTTTTGGTTGAGGCTTTGGAAAATTCCCTGTAGCCCTTCTGGGGGTGGTGAGTGACAGCAGGTGATGCTGGAGTGTGACTGGCTGCTGATAATAGCTGCTAACACTGATGGATTTGGCAGCAAGCAGGAATGATCTGAAGTTGCTTCATGGGGCCAGGGGCTCTGTCCCGAGGTTCTTTCCTTCCTCATTCCCTAAACATCCCAGGGCTGACATATATCAGGGCTTAACCTGGGACCTTCTAGTTTACCTCACCAGATGGGGGCTGATGAAACAGGAGAATGTAGGTCACTGGCCTAAATTCCTGGTGGCCTGAGCAAGAAACCACTGAAGAGAGAAGATAGAAAATGAACTACATATGGCATCTGAGGAAGATTATTGGAAGCTTTGGTCATATTCATAGAAATATTAAACAACATGAAACAAATGCTATAACATAAACCTTATTCATTTAATACTGAGCAAAGAAAGGCAGATGGAAAAGAAAATATAAGGCTGGGCGTGGTGGCTCATGCCTATAATCCTAGCATTCTGGGAGGCCGAGGTGGGTGGATCATTTGAGCTCAGGAGTTCGAGACCAGTCTGAGCAAGAGTGAGACCCTGTCTCTACTAAAAATAGAAAGAAATTAGCCAAAAAACTAAAAATATATATAGAAAAAAATAGCTGGGCATGGTGGCACATGCCTGTTGTCCCAGCTACTCGGGAGGCTGAGGCAGGAGGATCACTTGAGCCTAGGAGTTTGAGGTTGCTGTGAGCTAGGCTGATGCCACGGCACTCTAGCCTGGGCAACAGAGTGAGACTCTGTCTCAAAAAAAAAAAAAAAAATATATATATAGAATATATTTTCTATCACTTAAAGTGCATAAAGCTGGCAAAACTACAGCATTTGGGGTGTGTGCTTAGTTAGTAAAAGTATAAGTCAAATAAAGACAAAGCCTTATCATCAAGGTCCAGGAGTGGTTGTCTTGGGGCAAGGGTGAGGGGGCAGCGGTTGGAGGAGTGGCCGGCTAATTTTGAATCTTTGACCTGGGTGATGGATACAGGTGTTCGAGTTGATTCATTCCGTTGTCGTCCTTGTTTTGTGTACCTTTCCGTATGGTTGATCTATCTCATAAAATACTTAAAAAGCACACGGGCCATAATGATCATACACGTTTTGCAAGAACACATACAAATGGAAATAACACATAGCATTTTCTGTGTTCCCGGCAGTGGAATGGGAGTGGAGATCAGAGGAAAATAAACCAATGGAGTGAAATGAGAGAGACTTGCAAGGAATGATTGATTGATGTTTAAATTCAGGAGTTGAGGATTATGAATAACACAGCCTCTGAGCCTGAGGTAAAAAGTTGAACAAAAGAAAAATTTTAAATCTAAAAATTACAAACTATTTTGTAGTTTCTCTCTCTCCCCCTGACCATTTATCCTGCAGGTCCCCTGCGGACGGAAGGCGACACCCACTCCAAGTTTCCTGTGTTTCCTCACGGGAGGCCTCTGAGTGGGGCTGAGAAGGGGCTGAACGGGGGTGTCAGCGAGGTCTGGTGCTCCCCACGTGAGTGGGGATGGGGGCTGGGCTGGCGTGAGGACCAGTGTGGGGAGCGGCCGCTGGGCTCAGGGTGGGGCCGGGTGCCGGGCGCCCACATCTGCAGCAGGCTCCCTCATTCCATGTGGGGTTTTCATGGGAGCAGAGGGCAGATGAGGAACTCCTCAGTGAGTTAGCAGGGCTGGCCCCAGAGGCCCCCGGATGCTGCTGTTGACATCCAGCCTCCTGGTTCCCACACCTGGGGTGGCCCTTCTGCAGCAGGTTGGTGCACGTGAGAGCTGAGGGCATGACCATTGACTCCCACACACCCTGCTTTGCATCGACTCCTACACACTGCTTTGCATACAGCCTCATAAAGGGACTGCTCTTTGTCCCAACACACGCATCTCACTCTGTCCTTCTCTCGTAACGCTTCCTTAGCCCTGGTAAGTCTGCACCTGCGTCCTTGCCTTTTCCAGAAAGGCCCAGTGCCCAGCTGCTCTGCTGCCTGCAGGAGGGGAAGGTGGAGGCTTTATGGGAAGTCACCACCATGGGGCTGCGAGGGAACTTTATCCAATCCTTGTGTCCAGGCCAATTCCACAGGGGTCGCTGCACCCTGGAATCCAGGCAGTGGGGCCCAGTGTGGGTCAGGCACCCCCGGGGCTGTTAGATGAGGTTCAAGAGTGGGGGCCTGATGTCATCACTCAGGGGTCTGGACCCGTGTCTCCCCTGCTCAGCTGGTGACTTTGTGTACCCCATCTACCCTCTCTGGATCCCTCGACGGTCACTGTGGGTCATGACACCAGACCACCTCTCTCCCCAGACCCCTGTGAGGATGTGACCTGAAGATGGCAGTGGAGTGACCCTCCTCCCTCCCTGAACTTTGAGTTCCCAGAGAGCAGGCCCTGGTGTGACCCAGGAGGTTTAGCAGAGGGCACAGGAGTTAGGATTTGAACCAGGGTTTTCCAGAATCATTTCCCGACTTTGCTTTATTAGTGGAGTAAACTCGGGAAGTTTGCTTACATCTCAATTTCCTCTTTCCTAAATTGGGGATACCAGCACCTACCTCATGGGCTTGAAGGGACTAAAGGGAGATGTACGGACAGCAGGAATCTTGATCTAGGCAAACTGGAATGTGCAGTGAGTGCAGGTGGTAGTTACAGTTATCTGTCACAACGAATTGGTAGAATGGGTGTACGAACAGAGGGCATGCTGCCTTCCAGAGTGCAAAACTCCATCCTCTTTGGGTCCAGCATCCCGGCCTTCTCTCCCCCATCCCCTGTCCTATTCTGACACATCCACTGGCCGCCCCTTCCCCAGATCAAGGTTGTGGCAGGGGAGGTCTCCAGGTGAGGTCTCTCGGGAAGTACAGAACCTGCTTACCCGGGACTCTGGTGGGAAATGCTGAGCACAGCCTCCGAGGTGTGTCACACCCACCTGAAGTGGGCAAGGCTCCAGGACGTAGGCAGCAAAGGTGGCCCCACAGCTCCCAGCTCCTGGGAGGAGCCAGCCTGAGCCTCATAAAGGGACTACTCTTTGTCCTGACACACACATCTCACTCGTCCTTCTCTCTTGACGCTTCCTTAGCCCTGGTAAGTCTGCACCTGTGTCCTTGCCTTTTCCAGAAGGGCTCAGTGCCCAGCTGCTCTGCTGCCTGCAGGTGGGGAAGGCCGTGGTGAGGACTCAGGAACCTGGGGTCTAGTCATAGCTCTGCCACCCAGGGGGCTGTACCAGGAGGTGACTGGACCAGACCCTTCCCAGTACTCCTTTTGGATCTTCTGAGTCAACTCCTGTAAAATGTCCCCAGTAGGAGCTGAGGACAGGGCCCTCCCTTTCCTCCCTGTTTTCTTTCTCCCTGGGTTCACCATTCTGTCAGGGTCCAGGCTGCTGAGCCCCCTCCCTAGCCCCATTCAAGGGCTAAGTGTCCCCAGAGAGTGCTTTGAAGGCTCTCCTAAGCCCCAGGCCTGGGACCCTGACTCAGCATAGCCGTGGTGAGATGACCTATGCCTATCTACTTAGGGTACTGATCAGCCAAAGTCTCCTACTCCAACCCCACCCCAGGAAGTACCCAGTGACCCTCTGGGCACAGAGCTCAGCCCCTAGCCTTGGCCACAAAAGGCCTTGGGGGGCTCTGCTTAGTGATCTACTAGCACAGAGCTTCTTCCTGCATTGGGAGGTGAGGATGGTTTGTTATCGTATGCCCACACGCATGAGCCAAGGCCATTCCCTGGTCTTTGGAGTGTCTGGGATGTGAGAGCTGCACTGTCCAATTTCTCTGGCTTGGGGTCCAGTCCAGCCTAGACTGCGGCTGTTGGCCATAGAACCTGCCTTGGGAAGTCAGACTTTCTCTTTACGTAAAAACCGTGGAGACTTGGTGATCCAGAGAGAAGAGAGGAACAGAGGGCAGATAATCCCCAGGAACAGATGTGGAGGGACCCTCCACTCCAACTCCTGCCAGTAGTCTCAGGAGCAGGGCAGGTATTTCTGTTCATGTTAAACGGAGGCCAGCTGTGATCACCAGTGCCTCTGTGTCACCCCGAGGTGGTCCAGGAAGACCTCTGCCATGGCCCGGACAGGGCTGTGTTTTCTGCTCACGCTCATGTTCACACTCACACCCACCCCTGGAGCCTGCACACATCCTTCCACGCAGAGCTCATGCTGGAGTCAGGGTGGGGCCCTTGTTCCTGAAGCAGTCCAGGAGGGTCAGAGCCCAGATCACCAAAGACATTCCCTGCCCCCGTGATGCTCACCTGAGTGTGAAGTTGAAGGAGGTGGGTTTGATGCTGTTTGAGGAGTGGGCCTGGCAAGTGCTGGGTGGGCTGGGCGTCCCACATCAGGATTTAGGCTTTTTTTTTTTTTTTTTTTGTATTGTTGACCCCAAGGATCCCTGCTTCTGCCTCTTTCTGGCCCTACCCATGGGCAGACATCTGCTCTTCTCCTGCATCTCTCCTGTCCTGGGCCAGTGCCTGTCCAGGTGCAGACGTGGTCCTACCCTCCCCATTTGGAGGCACTTTGTCCCGCCACACGGAGATGTCTGCATGAGTTCTTGCTCCACCTTAGCGCCGTTCTCAGTTGTTCCTCAATCCCCTTCTCATAGTCCTAATTTGAGACCCTCACTTGGTGGAAGGAAAAAAAAACATTGTCTTTATTTCTTACAACCCAGTGAAAGCAAAGATGAGCAGGACTCCGGCTGAGCAGTCCATGATGGACCTGGTCGACGTGTTTCACAAATACACCGGCAGTGATGACAAGATCGATGAGTCTGGCCTGCAGAAGTTGATGAAGGAGAATTTCCCCAACTTCCTCAATGCCTGTGTGAGTCGGGCGGCGCCTGCCCTGGGTGGGAACGGGTTTTGTATCTGTGTGGGCTAAGGGGCTAGTGATGCTTGGGCAGGTTGCATGGGTTCTGATATGTCTGAGGACTCATGTCTGGTAGGTGAATCCACTATTTTCTTTGGGTAATGCTGAGCCCTGTGTGCCTTGCTGATCCAGCCCTCCCCGCCCAGGCAGGACCAGCCCAGTGGGGAGACAGACCGTGAAGGCGATGGAGCCTGGGTCTCAGAGACAGAGGACTGGGCTCCTGTCCTGCCCCTGGGGCACCCCTGCTGCGTGGCTCTGGACAGGTCACCTACATTCTCGGAGCCTCCGTTTCTTCTGCCTAACGTACCCTCCTCCCTCTGTTAGAGTCACTTCTCTGGGTTCACGAGGAGGCTTGCCAGGATGGAGCTCAATGGAATCATAATATTGATGACATGAGCATATCCCCTTAAGTTTGGCAGAACTCATTCATATACTGGGTGATGTTTTTCCCTATTAGAATGCATTGAACTTATTAGCAAAATGTACCAGAGAGCTGGGCCTTCAGGAAAGGGAAAGTGGAACTTATAGGTTTGGATGTGAAAGAAGTCGGTTGGGAGGAGAGAAGATTACAGGAAAAGGAAGGAGGTCAGCCCGTGCGGGGCCCCCAGGGAGAATGCGGACGGCACCTGTAGGGAGGGCAGGAGGGTGGCCCTGGCGGATGAGGGCTCCTCACTCCCTTGCTAGGGTGGCTCTTGGCAGAGCCTGCCCAGAGCCCCAGTGCTTCCCACCGTGGAGTCCTTCAGCTGAGGAACCCCCGGGAGCCGCCCCGGAGAGCTGCTCTCTGCTTTCCACCCGCCCCTCTCCCACTCACCCCTTGCCTTGCTCCTGCCACAGGATGCTGCTTCTCCTCTTCTCCCCAAGTCTTCTGTGTGACGGCGTTTTTCTTGTTTGTATGTTTCTGTCCTCACAGGAAAAGAAAGGCATAGATTACCTGTCTGATGTCTTTGAGAAAAAACACAAGAATAAGGATGGGCTCATGGATTTTTCTGAGTTTCTCTCCTTGATGGGGAGCATAGCCGATGACTACCACAAACAGAGCCACGGAGCGGAGCCCTGCTCCGGGGGAGGCCAGTGATGCAGCCTAGCCCAGCCTAGGGGCCTCCAGAGACCCCAAGAATAATAAAGTGTCTATTCCCACCAGATACTGTGTTATTTCCTCCTTTTCTTTGGCTGTGTGTAACTTAGAATAGAAAGTGGTTGGTTAACTGCTTTGTAGATTCTCCACTAGATGCAAAAGTCCTCTCCAGCAACTGTCTGCTCCCAGGGCACTTCTCCCAGTGCCCGGAGACCGGCTTGCGTCACCCTTTTCTGTTGGGTTTTGAGATTCACCTGTGCTCCTACACCTGGAGTCAGGCTTCCACCCAGCTCAGGGAGCCTCAGTCAGGGTGTAAACTAGAACTCCTGCCTGGGGCCTTGCCAGGGGCCAGGTGGGCACTTGCTCTCTGCACTACTTTAATGGGTCGAGGGGCACCAGTGGCCTGGCCCCTGCAGCTATGGCCTTGCTTCTGTGTCTGCACGTTGAGATCAGGACGAACAGATGTGCTCTTGCTCTCAAATATGGTTTGATAAATGCCAGGCATTCAGCTGGCCACTGGGGATGCAAGGGCAAAAGGGTCACTTTGTGGTCTAGTGGGAGAGTCTTTACAACACACATGAAACCGGTAACAAGTCTAGCCGATTCCAGCCCATATTTTAGGGGTGATCGTTGATGGATGAGGAGCTAACATTCATCCATCAGGTGAAAGGGCAGAGAGAAGAAAGTTGGTGCTGCTCATCTCTGAGCCTGGTACTCTGCTCAGCAAGGAGGACGCAGAAATAAAAATGATGCAGAAATAAAAATGATGCAATGGCTGCCCCTTGCCAGAAAATGCCCATCTTCTTGTGGCGTCTCCCCAGGGGCTTGCTAATTCTTCCCAGTTTCAGTGCCTTTAAACCCTTCAGGCCCTGGCAGGGTCAGCATTCATCTTTCCCACCAGGGCCGTGCTCAGATCATTTCCCCACTATTCCTCACACCTCTATCCCCTTCCCCTGTCTTTGAGGCTCATGTCATGCTGCCACAGGACCATCTTCCTTTCTTATCAGATCCTCGTACTCATTTGACACTCGGCTTACACGCACCCTTTCTATATTACCAAGAGAGCATATATGGGGTAAGTTGACTGTCAGAATTCCTAGAAGCAGAGACTGGGAATTCTAGTCTCTCCTTGTGCACGTGATTTGTTGAGGGAGTGCTCTCAAGTGGAGCTTGAAAGGATGTGAAGGTAGCAGCATAGGACAGAGGGAGAAGGACGACAAAGGCAGGAGCTCAGCTTTGGTACGATTCCACAGGGAGCTCTGCAGCACGAATGGAACCATAGAGTTGTCCCACCTTGAGGCAATTAGGCCTCCACCATTTGGACCCCAGCATCATTTATCACTGACTCCAGACCACTCCTGGGGAAGGCATAGCCTTGTAGTCATTCCCCGGCTGGGAGGCTCCTTTGGAGCAAGGGCCATTCTTAGGAGAGGGTGCAGTTGTGATCTATCAGCAGCCAACCATGATAGAAGCTGGCCGTGGGCACAGGGACCAGGCAACAGGGATCTGGGTGGGGCATTTACTATAGGCCACCCCTGTGCCCACTGAGAGCCAGCCGCTTCTCATGTCAAATTCATTCCACCCAGGAATAGCTTCTCCAGTTCTAGCTGGTTGTGGTTTCTGGGGAAAACTGCCAGTTAATGGGCTACTATAGCTCTTACTGCTGCAGTTGTTTTTGAGGTCACAACTGATACTCATCATCTCCCTCCTCTGCCACCCATTCTAGATTTCTCTGCCAGTGGCCGGTATTTCTGCTAGTCGGGTGGCTGGCTGGTGGGGTGATCAGACCCTCACCCCTGAGGGATGTGTGCTCCTGGTTCCTGTGCCCTGATCAGGCCTTGGTTGCTGTACTTACCCATTTATGGGTAAAACTGGACATGGCAATAACAACTGATATCCTGGTGGATCACCTGGGTGCCAGAAATATTCCTTCCTGCCTCCATTGTGTAGTAGCAGTCCTACATGGTGATCAGGGCCAATTACCTGTCCAGTGAAGTTATGCCTTTTTTTTTTTTTGCCTACTGGAATACTGGCACAAGGGACCTAAAGTCACCAAGCAGAAGTAAACGGTCACAGGTTCCTTTACATGAAGGCTGGGGAAATCACTCTTATGTACGTTTTCAGTGGTATTATAGGGTCTTTCTTTATGGGGACCAGGTTTCTCTTTCAATTACATGGGTTCTGGGCCTGGGGCTGGCTCAGGTGTGGAGATTGGGCGCAGGAAGTGCCTTTCTGCTGGTCTCAGGCGTGTGCCCATCCATTCTTGGCTTCTTTGATTATATGTACAAAGCCATACCCTCGTTGGCTGCTTTAGAGGGAGAGGAAGCACAGTCCACGAGACTGCCCTCACTTTTGACACCAGCTGCAAGTTCAGGGGTCTCCCATACCACCCTGAGCTTTGATAATTTGCCGGGAGGACTCACAGAACCCACTGAAAGTAGGAATACTCAGGTTATGGTTTATTACAGGGAAAGGATACAGATTAAAAGCAGCAGGACCCTGCGGTGCCGTATCCCCGAGTGATGCCACTGCGCAGTCTCCAGCCAGCTGCCTGTGCCAGTCCGGCAGCCTGCTGTGTGGGGGCCTCCCGCAGCTCGGGTTGCAGCGTGGAGCCCCAGGGTTCTCTGCTCTCTGTCTTCACCACCTGCGGGCGCCTTCCCCAAGTCCCTCTGACCCTGCCGAGCGGGTTGCCCCACTTCCCTCTCCTTCACTTTGGGTGCCTCCTGGCTCCTCTCTGTAGATTCCAGTGCTCTCTCTTAGACAATCGATCTGAAGGTGAGCATGAGCTTGCCACTTTTTACCCTGTCTGTGACAGCAGCATGCGCAGGCTGCTTCTAGCCCGCCATCTTGGCCCCTCATTCGAAACCTGGCATTTCTGAGATAGGCCAGGGGTTCTGCCCTTTCCATTAGGGATGAAGCCCTACCCTACCTGTGCTGGGGAAAGGTCGTAAAAGTAATACATGCCACTTCCCTGAATATGAACAGAATGCTAACAGCAAGCACGCACAGCAGATACCACTTGCCAATCACTCTCCCATGTGCTTCACATATATTAACTTCTCTAATTTTCACAACAACCTAGGAGGTGTGTAATATCATTGTCATGCCTTTTACTGATGAGGACACTGAGACACAGAGTTAGCAAGTCATATGGAACCTGTGCCTTTAACCAGAGGAGTTTGATGGTGCTTTGGGGTTTGCCTCCCATGGTCCCATTTCCATCTCTTCCCAAAGCTCCTCTGCCTTTTACAGTTAGACATCTCTGGCTCTTGCATAAATTTTGTTTGCAGAAAATACCTTGTTATAAAACCTATTGGAAAACTCCACAGAAGGAGGGAGAAGGGCAGAGCCAGGGAGCCCCAATGTCAGGAGGCCACTGGTGCTCCTGACAGACCCTGGGAACAGGTGGAACAGTTTAGGGGGAATGTGAAGGGCCCCAAGGACAGGCCCTGTCCAAGGCAGGCGTGAGGAGCAGCTGTGAGGAGCACCAGGGTGCCTGGCTGGGTGCCCGCTGAACAATCCAGGCCCCCTCACTCCATGGGGGATAATTTGGAGCACAGAGCAGGCACATGGTAAACCCAGTGTCGCAGGCCCTGTCCCTGGCCCCTGAGGGTTCTGTGGGGGGCGGACCAAGGTTTTCCTGGCATGTTCCAGGAGCCCTGTGGGGCTGTGAGGCTAAGCAGCAAGGGTGCTCACTGGGAGTCAGGGGCCCTGGGCTGGGCCTGAGTCTGCCCATCCCCAGCTGTGTGACTAGGCCAAGCCACGCTGCCTGCTGGACCCTTGTTCTTTCGGCTGTAACACGAGGTAAAAATCCCAGTTGTCTTCCTGGGTCTCTGGGGAGGATCTGGTGAGATGTCTCCAGCAAAAGTGGTTTTACTCAGACAGCATGAGTGCTTCCTCTGCAACCGTCCCTTCTGGAGTGGCCTGTGGCCAGCAGGGGTATGGCTCTGGAGACCACAGAGGCTCCCCGCCTGCCGCCTGGGGCCTGGAGCCCATGGAGCAGCCAGAACGAGGTCCCTGGGCCATGCCTGAGCCAGAGCCCTGGCCACGCTGCTGGGCACGGCCTGGACAGCAGGCTTCTGCAGGTAGGCCCCAGCGTAACCCCATGTGCTCAGCCCAGAGATGACACAACAGAGACTCAAGATTTCCACAGAGTGCTAGAAGTTGGGCTTCAGAGTCAGTAGGACTTGGGTTCAAATCCTGGCTTTGTCATTTACTAGGGTGTCCTTGGGGGAAATTTAACATCTCAGTTCCATACCCATAAATGAGATAATAATACCCATCACACAGGATTTTTCTGAGAACCAACTGAGACAACACATCCAAAGCTCTTAGCAGACTGCCTGGCATGTGGTAACCTGTCTCAAATGGTAGCCACTTATTATTAATTATTGACAATTAATGAAAGTGAGTTGAATGACTCATTGGGTACGTAATCAGAGGCTCTGATTCCATCTGCAAATCCCTAAATGCTCTAATTCCCAGGGCACAGCAGCCCTCTCACCTTCCCTCTGTCACCACCTGCCATTCTAGCCCATACGACTTAGACAGGCAAGAGGACTGTGCATGGAGCCTGGGTTGGGCAGGCACAGCGGAGCCTGGGGCTGAGTCTCGGGTGTGAGTCCCCACCAAGAGCAGTGTCATGTTGGGGCAGCTGATGGAATGGGCCCCAGGCTCCCAGCCCTGGCTCTTGCCCAGCTCCGAGCACCATAAAAGGACTGCCCTTCACCCGACGCACAGCCCTCATCTGTCCTCTGTGCCTCTGCCTCAGTTCCCGTCTTCCTCTCTGCTTCCTCTAGCTCGAAGGCACAATGCCCTGGCCTGCTTTGCTCCCTGCTCTTGTCAGGGGGAAGCCCCTGGGCTGGGAGTCAGGACACCCAGGTTCAGGTGACAGCTTGTCCCCAGCTGGGCTGTGCATCCCTGGGGCAGTTATTCCTTTTCTCCCTGCAGGCCTCAGCACCCTCTCTGGGCAATGAGGGGGCTGGACGAGGTAATTTATACCCTTTCTGTTTTGAATTTTGGTGGCTCTGTGATACCCATAGAGCTTTACAGAAGAACTGGGGAGAATGTCTTCATAGGCAACCAAGGGACAGAGCCAAGTCTGGGATTTCCTGGGCCACCCCTACCCACTGCAACCCTTAATCCTACTTGATCTGTGGTGTGTGGTGTCTCCCAGCTTTCTGGGCTCAGGTCTCTTTAAGACACTCAGAGGCACGGGGGGGCCCAGAGGCAATCTCTGCATGCGTGAGCTATGCCTGTTGTCCCAGCCCTGGGATCCCCACTCACCCTTATTCTGGCCTCCCTCTGTCTAGAGCTGGGGAAAGGACAGCCCAGTTCACGAGTCTCTACAGCAAGTGGCCCCTTGCCCTCCGGGCTCCACTTGCATCCCCGACCTTGACGACACTTGCCAAACCAGCCTCGACTCCAGCGTGGCTCTGGGGGCTCTTCTGGCTCAGCCACAGGATGTGTCCAGAAAAATGGTGAATGGGAGTCCCGGGGCTGGGAGCAAGAGGACAGTACAAACATACAATACAAATAGCCGCCCAATGCCTCTCTGGGAACACCAGGCGGGGACGAGCCCAGAGGTCCAGGAGACCACACCGAGTAAGGGGGGTTAAGGCCTTCCCCCCGGCAGGTGACTGTTGGCTTGATGGTGGCTCCACACTGATGGGCACCACTTGGGTTCTTTATATCTGAGAACATTGACCTCTGGGAAAATGAGGGGGTTATTGCGCTTTTTTTCTTGGCAATATTTTGACGGAGAGGCTCATCCCGATTTTAGTGCTAACAGATCTATAGGCTGACTCTCATCTTTCCCAGGGCGTCGAATTCAGGGGCCCTCAGATACTACCACTTCAAACCTCTGCTCCTCACAGCCCACCCCCCTCCTCCCTCTGCCCACCTCTCCCACCCTAGGCCCACAAGTCCAGGACTTCCTCCACCCTCTCTTAAAAACCTTTATTTCTTTCTCTGAATTTCACCTGGACCAAAGAAATACCAGATCCCTTCTGCTCTGTCTCAGCTCTGCTGTCTCAGCCCCTCTGTGGCCCCCATCCCGCACGCCATTCCCTGCCTCGCCCATTTCGTCTCATCCCTGTTCCCCACAGGCTCACACGTTGGAAAGCAAAGCCCAGTGACCATCTTTCTTTCCCACAGCTCATTGGAAAACCAAGATGAGTAACACCGAAGCAGAGAAGATGTTGATGGGCTTGGTCAACCTGTATCACAAATATACCCAAGATTCAGATGCTGTGGACAAAGCTGGCTTGGAGAAGATGATGAAGGAGAACTTCCCCAGGCCGGGCGCAGTGGCTCACGCCTGTAATCCTAGCACTCTGGGAGGCCGAGGCGGGTGGATCGCTCAAGGTCAGGAGTTCGAGACCAGTCTGAGCAAGAGTGAGACCCTGTCTCTACTAAAAATAGAAAGAAATTATCTGGCCAACTAAAAATATATATAGAAAAAAAAAATTAGCCAGGCATGGTGGCGCATGCCTGTAGTCCCAGCTACTCGGGAGGCTGAGGCAGTAGGATCGCTTGAGCCCAGGAGTGTGAGGTTGCTGTGAGCTAGGCTGACGCCATGGCATTCACTCTAGCCCGGCAACAGAGTGAGACTCTGTCTCAAAAAAAAAAAAAAAAAAAAAAGGGAGAACTTCCCCAGTTTCCTGTCGGCCTGTGTGAGTAGGGACTCACAGCTGGGTAGGGGTGGGCCGGCACGGGCAGCACCGTTGGCCCTAGCTTACCTGAGAATTCCCGCTCACTGAGAGGCACGGATGTGGGAGGCTGACCAGCATCTTGCACCTCCCCAGCCTCCTGCATGACCTCCCCTTGAACCCAAGGTGTGTGGTAGACAGAGTCCAGGGTGGGGTTAGAAGACAGCTCCCTGCACAGCCACTGCCGTCCACTTACCATGCTGTTACAAAGGCACCTATTTCCCAGGGTTATGAGCATTTACATGGGGCAGAGTATGTGAAAATGGTTTGTAAAATGGAAAGAGGGATAGCGATGTTAACAATTGTTACTAGATAGTTAGCAGTCATGGTGATTTGTGGGTCGGGAGAAGATCTCCTGGCTTAAAGAATTTCTCTTCTGTCTGTAAGAAAAAATTTTCTCTTAGTCCCACCTCTTTGGGTTCAGCCGCTCCTTCTGGAAATTTCAAGTCGTGTGCCTCCGGGAGGAGAAGTAACACAATAAAAAATCATAATGCACAGTGAAACGAGGCAGCCTTAGGTTTTAGACCCTAGAGAGTTTTCAGTTCTCACTGACTGTAATATCTAACTTTACCATTAAACCATTAGCACACACTGAACTCATTGGCACAAATACTTCAACAGATTAAACCACAGAGTGAGATCTGAAAAGGAAGGGATTCGGAATTGGTGTGTTTTGATGAGAGTGAGGATGAGTGGAAGTAGTTTTGAGACTGGGATCCAAAGCGTGTCAGGCAGGGGAGAATGAATATTGGGCATTGAAAGTGCATAGGCAGCACCCGCCTCAGAACTTTTGCATGAGCTCATTAGAGCTGGAGTAACCAGTTAAAAAGCCCAGCATCAGGGCTCCCCACCCTTTCCACCTGGCGGTCTCAACGCCACACTCCTGCCACCCTCTGCCCTCACCCCATGCACGTTTCCTGTAGCCTCTGTCATCTCCTCCCCTCCTAGTCCAGCTCCAGGTTATAACCTTCCTGTTTGATATCTTCTCCTTATAGGAAAAGAAGAGCCCAGATTTCTTAGAAAAGTTCTTTAAGAAGGAGGACAGGAATCATGATGAGAAGATCAATTTTTCTGAGTTTCTCTCCAGTGTTGCGACAGTTGCTGTAGATTTACACGATCAGTCCCATGGCCAGAAACCGTGTTCCGAGGGTCAGAGATGACCCAGTCCCAGTCCCAGCCCAGCCTGGCCACCGGGCTCAGCAGACCCCAAGAACGGATAAACTGGTCCCTCGTTCTTGTTGCTGGTGTTGTTTTCCTCTTTCTCTTTGGTCGTGCATGTTGGCAACACAGTTGATTTTCTTTATTAGCTACTTTGTTGTTTTTTAATTCTGTTTCCCACACACAGATACACACACACAGTTGTTGTGGTTACCTTTGAAATTTTAACTTGCACACACTACAAGCTATACTAGAGCTAATCAATATCTCTACTCTTTTCCTGAACGATGTAAAGAATTTGTTTTAAATTCAGAGATGCCCCTTAATGCTATTATTTTTACAGCCTTTTAACTCTATGTTTTATTAAATTATATCCCCTCATTAGGAATTATAATTTTTGATTTATACAAATATTTGGTCAGAATTACCCACTTGTTTGCTATTTTTTATTATTAATCATTATTTTTGCATTTCAGATCTTCCTTCTTGGATAATTTTCCTTTTTTTTAAATAGTATTGTACTTGTTTTTTAAGTATTTTTAGTGAGGGTCTGGGAGGGGGGTAAGCCATCTCAGTTTTTGTATGTCTGAAAGTGTCTTTATTTCATCCTCTTTATTTGTTTTTAAATTGTGAAGTAACTTTTCAAACACATCAAGAATAGAGAAAATAGTGTGATAACTCCTCATGTAGCCATTGTCCACTTTGATATGGTCAATCCATGACCAATCTTGTTTCATTTATATCACCACCCACTCCCCTCCCTAATTATTTTTGGCAAATCCCTGATATCATATAATTTCATCAGCAACTATTTCGATATGTATTTCTAAAATATAAAGACAACCTAAGAAAATTACAACTATAATACTGCTATTACATCTAAAAAAATTAATACTATTTCCTTAATATAATCAAATATCCAGTCAGTGTTCACATTTTTCCAATTGTCATGGATGTTTTTTCAAATTTTATTTGACCTAGGATCAAATAAGTTGCATACATTATAATTGGTTGACATGGCTCTTAAGGCTTTTTAAATGTATAGCTTCACCCTTCATTTCTTCTTCTTTTTTTTCTTTTATTATTTTTCTTATTGAAGAAACTAGGTCATTTGTTCTGTAGAATTTCCAACAGTCTGATTTTCATTGATTGTATCCCTGTGGTGTCAATTAACAGATTCCTCATCCTCCCTCCTCCCTTTATAAGTTGGCAGTAGTGAGATTTACAGCCTTAAACATACTCAGTTTTAAACCAAATTACTTCATATGTGGGGTTTTCTACTTCCATCAAGAGTACATAATGCCTGGTTGTTTTTTCTTTTGTTTTTGGTTTATCACTCACAAATGATCATTACCAACTCTGCCTATTCTGCATCTACCCTTGTGCAGCTGAGCTCATTTGGAGAAACTTATGCTTACCTGTTGACTGGTCACACTTCAAATTCATGACCGCTAGTGAGCACTTGAGATTGGTCACCAACTGCACAACGTTCTTAGTCCAGTCACTTTTCCACTTCTCTCCATGACTATTTCATTATTTTCTCTTTTCCCAGACCTACCAAATCTCTTCTCATGTGCACTCTCACTTTTTACTGAGAAAGCAAATGAAATCATAAGAAAGTATCTGCATGTTTCCATGACCCCAGCTACCTATGTATCAGCGTCAAGGGCCGTATACTTTTACCTTCTCTCTGCTGCCACCAACTCTTTATGCTCCTAGCAAAGGCCCCCCCCCCACCCCCCCATCCCCTTCCCTCTCACTTTCTCAAACACTCACTGCAGAAATTTCTCCCCTTTTCTTAAGCACCATCATTTTTTCTCTTTTCTGGGTCTTTCCTATAAGTATACAGATATATTATTATTTCTTCTATCTTAAAAAAGCTCTTGACTTCACTCTCCTCTGCTATCTTCTCCATTCTCTGCTCCCCTTTGCACCATCCCCCCACCCCAGTCCATGGAAAAAATGTCTTCCATGAGACCTGTCCCTGGTGCCAAAAAGATTGGAGACCACTGAACTAAAGGACATCTTAATTTCTTCCAAGTTTTGGCAATGATGAATAACACTGCTATAAACATTTGTGTGCAGGTTTTGTGTGGACATAAGTTTTCAACTCCTTTAGGTAAATACCAAGGAGTGCGATTGCTGGATCCTCTGGTAAGAGCATGTTTAGTTTTTTAAGAAAGCGTCAAACTATCTTCCAAAGTGGCTGTGCTGTTTTGCATTCCTACCATTAACGGATGAGAATTCCTGTTGCTCCACATCCCAGCTTGATGTTGTCAGTGTTCTGGATTTTGGCCATTCTAATAGGTGTCTCATTGTTGTTTTAGTTTGCATTTACCTTAGGGCACATGATGGGGAGCATCTTTTGATATGCTTATTGCCATCTACACATCTTCTTTGATGAAGTATCTGTTAAGGCCTTTGGCCCATTTTTTAATTGGTTGGTTTGTGTTCTTATTGCTGAATTTTAAGAATTCTTTGTGTATTTTGGTTATAACTCCTTTATCTAATAAGTCTTTTGCAAATATTTTCTCCCAGTCTGTGGCTTGTCTTTTCATTCTCTTGATAGTGTCTTTCACAAAGTAGAAATTTTTAATTTTAATGAAGTCCAGCCTATCAATTCTTTCTTTTATGCATTGTGCCTTTGGTGTTGCATCTAAAAAGTCATTGCCAAGCCCAAGGTCATCTTTATCTTCTAGGAGTTTTGTAATTTTGTGTTTTGCATTTAGGTCTGTAATTCATGTTGAGTTACATATGATCCCTGTTTAGGAAAGAAAAGGAACAGAAGAAAAGCAATACAAAAGGAATCAGGGATAGCCATATTAATATGAACAAGAAAGGATTCAAAGAAAAGGGATTCAATGCAAAAGAAAGATATTTCTTACTGGTTAGCGTGCAAGTCACCAAGATGCAGTAGTCTTAATCTTTATATACACAAGAATATAACTTTGAAGTATACAAAGCAAAAATTGAAAGAAATAAATGGAAACTGACCAACTTATAATTGCTTGGCAGGTTTTGGCAGAATCTGTTCATGATGTAACGGAGTAGGCAGACAGAGACATCAGTAATGCCAGAGCAGGGTGGGCAAGCTCTGCTGCTGCAGCATAGAAGCGGATGCAGACATAGATCCGTAAGTGAATTACTACGGCTGTGCTCCAAGCAGCATTTATCTACAAAAACAGGCAGCTAGTTGGATTTGGCTTGAAGGCCATAGTTTGCTTATTCCTGATATAAACTACTTGAATAACACATTTAAATTTATTTGTACTTACATACTTAAGTAAATTTGTGCCCAACCCTAGAGCATACACATGATTTTCAAACATATTTGAGACATCTAGAAAAATGGCTCATTTGTTTTTGCTAAAAACATAATCCTAGCAAATTAGCTTTAATAGGGGCCTGTCTGTGGCATCCGCTGGTCAGGTGGAAGACTTGAACCCCTTCCCAAGTCACATCTGGAACAAGTGCTCTCCGTAACCACCCCCACTCCCACCCCCACGCCCCTCCCACTGCTGTCCCCGGGCAGAGGTCACCACATGTCTACCATAAATGGGAATCTGGCTGATTGATGTCCTCATCTCCTCCAACTTCTTGGGGAGGTTCCTTCTCCCCAGTCTGAGGTGGAGGTGACACCATCCTGGGTCTCTAGAAAAATTCCAATTTGATGGGGGAAGAGGACAAAAAGCAATTTTTTCTTTTTGCCATTTGTTTATTCATGTGTTGACACTTGCAGTGCCGACCTTGCTCTGGGTGAGGGTGTGTGTGGCAGGGAGAGGGGAAGTAAACACAGACTGTGTTTGAGCCAAGCCCCGTCTCCAGGGGAGAGGACCAGCAAGCCAGAGGGTGGTGGCAGCTTGGGAGTGGGGGTATCCTGGGAGGCCCCGAGCCCCCAGGCAGTCCAGCAGTCACTTTCTCTGTGAAGCCTTCCCCAGGCAGAGCCATCATCACCGTGTCCCTGTGCATCTTGGTGACAGTCCCCGGCACACACATGCTTTGCCCCGGCCCCCGCTCTCTGAGGTCTGGGCTGTGTCTCACTCATAGTTACGGCCCCAGTGCCCAGTGTAGAGTGAGAACTCCACAGACGTTGGTTCAACTAGCAAGTGAGGTGTCCTCAGAAATGTTCAGGTAACATGTGTGGGAATTCTGAGGAGGGAGAAATCACTTTTCAGGTGAGGAAGTCAGGGAAAGTTTTGTTGGGGTGTCCTTTGGATAGGCCGTGGAGCATTGCCAGGAGCCAATGGTGGTGAGAAAGGTGGGACCGAGGGAAACCACGAGGATGCTCAGACAGCGAATTACTCTGGGTTGTTCAGGGTTGTGTTGGCCGGCTGCACCCCTGGACCCAAGCGGCAGTTAGGGGAGGGGTGGGGCAGACAGAGAGTGTTCCACGGCATTCACGAGATTATTAAGACGGGTTCTGCTGCTCAGCTACCCACGCTGCAGGATGGGAAGACCCCAATGCAGCCCAGAGCCTGAGGTCCCACCCTGGAAAGCATTCCAGATCCTGTCGAGAATGGGTTTGTTGGGAGGATTTACTGTCATTAATTCTATTAGCCCGATAATCACAGGAGTTTGCTTTCTCTGAGGCTACAAACACAGACGGTATTGGGAAGTGGCCCTGAGAAATTTATCTGTTCAGTCAAATTTGGGACATTGGTTGTGGAGAATCCATTCAAGCTGGCAGCAATTATTCCCCGTCTCACCCAGTTTCAAGAGAAGGTTGGGCCATGGAGGCTGAAACAGGTAAATGGCAGAAAGCAGTGGGAGGCATTCCAGGAAGGCTCCCTGGCCAAGGGGACTTCGTGATTCTGACTGACAATCAGGGCTGTTCGCATTACAGCTGGCCTCTATCAGAGACCCCACAGAGGCGACGGTCCGGAGTGTGGAGAAGCGGTTTTGTTTCCCAAGCTCCCACACGGTGGCGCCACCGAGCACCCACCGCACGGGCTCACATGCGGTTTCTCCCTGTGGCTGGGCCGTCCTGCTTGCTTACCGCCTTTCTTTAGGTTGTGCTAGTGTCCCGCATCAGGCACAATCTCGCACCCTATTTTTTTAGGGGCATATGTCCGTTGGTCTTCACCAAGAGCTTCTGAAGGGCAGAAGGATTTTCTCATTTATTTATATTCTATTCTTTCCCGAATGCCTACCACAGAGCTTTGCACAAAAATCATATTTTGGGGATGCAAGAGTTAATCAACAGTTGGTAGAAACTGGAAAAATTAAAATAATTAAAATTTTAATAATAGTGGATTGATTAAGTAGATTTTGCTACATATACACATAAAATCCCTGTGATAATACAAACTATGTATTTGGTCTTGGTTCCTGACACAGAGCTTCTAAAACCCTGGGAATTTCCTGAATACTAGGGCTGATAGGAGCATCTCTTGCTATTCATAGCAAGCCCCTTCCAGCTGTACTGCGTTTATGCAGGTGGGGTGACTCTTGGTGGGCCCCTAGATAGCTTCAGGATTGGGGGCTGATTGCCAGGGGAATCACCCACGTGATTAGAAGGTTGGCACTTTCATCCCATCCTCGGGCCTCCAGAGATCAAGTTCGATTACCAAAGGCCAATGATTTAATCAACCATGCCTAAATAATGGACCGTCCATAAAAACCCTAAATGACAAGGTTGGGAGAGCGCCCAGGTTGGTGGGCACACGGAGGTGCTGGGGGGAGGGGTGCGGGGCACCTGGAGAGGGCGTCTCTTCTACCTGGCTGTTCCTGAGTCGCATTCTTTATAATAAACCAGTAATAGTAAGCAAAGTGCCTTTCTGAGTTCTGTGAGCCCTTCTAGCAAGTTATTTAACCTGAGGAGGGGGTTTGTGGGAACCTTCAATTTTAGAGCCAGTCAGGCAGAAGCAGGGGAGGTCCAGGTGTCTGGTGTCTGAAGAGAGGCGCGCTCTTGTGGGACTGAGTCTTTAACCCGGGGCGTCTGTGCTAACTCTGGGGAGTTAGTGTTAGAGTTGAATTGTAGGATACCCAGTTGGTGTCCTGAGAGTTGGAGAATTGGTTGGTGTGAGACAAACCCCCACACATTTGGTGTCACAGTACTGTGAGTAAAAATGGTTCTGAAATTTCATATAATGTAGCTATCTAAAATCAAACACTCAAAGGTATTTAGGATTTGGGGAAATGTTTAAAAAATAGTCCTAATTGAAAAAGCAGTTATGAAACAGCTAGAGAAGCCCACGCCTGTAGCCCACAGCGTGGATGTGGGATGGTGATGGGGTGTGAGTTTAGGGGTCTGATTGTTCCAGACATGGTACGGGGCAGAGACCCCGAGGGTTCAGCCTGACAAGGCCCTGCATACAGGCTGCGGAACTCAGGAAACAGAGCTTGTTTTGAGCAGCAGAGTCGTGTCGGGCTCTGAGTGCAGGCCTAGCAGAGAGAAGCTAGCTTTACACAGGTGCAGCTGAGAGTCCCTAATGAAAAGTGCCCGCGACTTCCACATTTATAGTCAATTGGTTTTCAGCAAAGGGCCAAGCCAATCCAATGGAGAAGGAATAGTTTTTTCAACAAATGCTACTGGGACAACTGACAGCCACATGCAAAAGAATGAAGTTAGACCTCCCCCTGCCCCAAACGGCCCGTCCATCACACCTTTCAGATACTCTTGGGGTCATTGACTAGGGTATCAGTTTGTTCTAAAGCTAAAGACAAAATAGGTCTGTAAAGTAGAAAGTAGATATACACGGGTGAGAACTGGCAAAAATCCCAAAAGGAGCCTATATATTTAGCCAGGATAACCTGATTCATCATCTCAGATACCAAGGTGGCTGCACTTCTTTAATTTTTAAAGTCCTTGCTCGATTCTCTCCACCCTCATCCCACTGCCCTCTTAGTCAGGAACTGAATATGATCTTCTTGAGGTCTCTACCTATCCTTGAGTTGTTTAAAACCCCAGGGGGCTTCAGGGCTAATTGGGGGTAAACCTCCTTTCTGATGCTAACCAGAAAAAGCTACTCTTTGGCCGCAGTGGCTTCTGGATATCACAAGGTGTTGCTTTCAGTGACTGGTCTCCACGATTGGAAAGACATTTAGACTGGAGTGTTTGTGGGGGTTGTGAGTTGGAGGTGTGGGGTGAAGTGGGGGATGCATGTTTGGCACTGCCTTTGTGGTTCTTTCCTAAGTACATGACCTTGAAGTTTTGTCTAGATGTCTGTCTCCACCTCCAGACCCTGAGCTTCTCAAAGGTAGAATGTTATTTAATTAATCTCTGTTATCTTTCTCCCCAGCACCTAGCACAGGTGCACCCAGTACCTAACACATGGCAAAATTCTGAAGACATATCGTCTTAAGCAACAGTTGACATTAAAATGTACTTTAGGTACTAAAGGTACTAAAGGTAATTTAAATGTCTACCAATGATGGATAGATCAGGTGAATTTTTATATATGCAAAAAAGATCACTGTATACTCATTAAAAATCAGGCTAGCACTGATTAAGCATGTGAGATGTCCACAGCATGATATTAAGTAAAAGGGGTAGTTTCAGCACAGCTTTGGAAGGAATCGTCATTGGGTATTGGCATGGTGGTGGGGGGTGTTTTGTCCCAGAGTGAACAGAAGGTAGGGGAAAGAGGAGTGATACTTGATCCCTTCCCCCACCAGCCATAGGTCAGAAATGGAGTGTCTTTTGAGTGACAAATTATCATGCAGCAATTGTCCAAGGCTGAATCATATTGGTATGCCAAATTTGTTAATTAGATGGTTTCAACCTTGAAGGTTTGGGTTTTACTTTTGTTCCTTGGTTATAGATATTGCAGTGATGAACATTTTCCTGATTACTGCTTTTAACATTTGCCTAATTAAATTTTTGGGATAAATTGCCAGGGAAATGATGGCTGGATCAAAGATATTCAATAAAATTCTCAGAGGCTTTAGCTTGGCAATGCTAAATGGTTTTACTTTTTAGAAATTCCAGCCATGTTTTTGGTTTAGAAACGTAAAAGTGTATTGATGAACCACTTGTTTGCTGAGGAAATCATTATGCTGGGTAGCTGAAGGCTCACCCAGCAAACTGGGAAAGGTGTTGGCTTATGTATCTACTGGTTATTTTCTCTCAAACCTTCAGGGATGCCCAGATGTAGTCTCTGGTTCCATTACCTGTCCTTTGGCGCCCCCTTCTGGGAAACTCACACATCAGCCTGTGGGGCCACTGCCAGGGAGCTGCCAGGGGTGAGATAGGGTCAGGTGGAAAAGGCCGCTGGGAGTAGGCTCCTGTTGGGGTGAGATGGGGTAGGGGAGTCCCTGTCACTCAAACGCCCAGGTGGCACCTGTAGAGGGGCCAGGCTTATAGGTCTGGTCCCTTGCAGAGAAGGGTCGCTTCCATATTGCAGTTGTTATTGTGAGCAAAGCTGGTTCTACCACTGCTCTGTCACCTCCCACCCATCACTCAACTGATTAAAAAACGCTCTTTTGTACCTTTGCATGCACGGGATAAAGTTTCAGCTCTAGTTTGGCACACAGGGTCTTCTCGTTTTGTCTCCATCCTGCTACCCCAGCCTTGTTCCTTCTCACTGCTCACAATGCACCCTGTGGGCTCCATCCCCTGAGTGGGCCACCCTCTCTCAAACCCCCAGGGCTTTGCCCATGCAGTTCCCTCTGTCTGGGGTGCCTGGTCTTCCATTCCTCCTTGCGACTCAAAACTCTTCTTGAAGTCCCACTCAAATATCACCTCCCTAGGAAAGTCTTCCTCAACAATCCAGGCAAGAGATGCTTTTTCCTGGGTGCCTGGAGCACCCTGTTTGGTGCCATTTGGTTAGTGTCCACAGTGTACTGTGACAATGTGTGACTGTCCCCTAACTTGTCCCCACCCTGTGAGGTGGCCTGTGTCTCACTCATATTGCCTGCAGAAGGCCTGGTGCACAGTAGGTAATCAAGGATATTTGTTGAATGAATAAATGAATGAATACTCTCCATGACTGAAGTTTGAGGGTTCACTAATTTAGGGAAGACATCCCGGGAAGATGTATTTAAGATGTGTCTGACCCCACCCAAGGCCTGGAGCTGGAGGATGAGCTCTGAGGCCAGGAGATGGGTAATGTGACCTTTCGTGATTCCGGGGGAAGGTGGGTTGAAACTAGGTGAGTTCATCTTAGCAAGTAAATGTTGTGATGTCATCTCAGGAATGCAATTAAGGCTCAGTCCTGCTGCCGAAGAACCCGCGAAGAGTCACAGC
>CM052444.1:39237952-39282291 GCA_028533085.1 Varecia variegata
TCTTGTTGCCTCTGCCCCAACCCTCTGCCACCACCCAGACCTTTGAGCTCGGTCCCTTCTGGGCTAGCACCAGCCTGGCCCTCGGGCCCTTGCCTTGGGGTATAGGGTAGGCTGCGGTGGCCACCCTAACCCAGGAGGAGAAGGAAACGTAGCTTCCAGGCCCTGCCTGTCTCTTCTGTCATCAGCCCAGACCCATGGTTACTGGGCTCCTTGGGGACTGCAAGGCCCACAAGTGTGTCTGGGGTGCTGCCCTCTACCCCCTGTCCCATGCCTTGGGTCTCTGGACCGTGATTCCAGAGGACTTCAGATCCACCCCCCAACTCAAGGCCACTCCATTCCAGGAAAATGTTCTCCTTTGGCCACTTCCCATCTCCCCTCCCAACTTTGGGAAGCATCGTAGGAGACAGTCTTGCCTCTGTTTACTGGAGTGTGACTCTAGGGAGGGAAGGAGGGAGCGAGTGTGACTCTAGAGAGGGGACTAACTGTGGTTAGGTCTGCTTCCAGGAAGCCTTGTCCTTTCCAGGGCAAACTGTGCCAGGACTGCCCAAGCCTGCCTCATGGGGCTCACAGCCCCTCCCAGTACAGGGCCCTCAGGGACAGACACTCAGGCACGATAGCAGCCTGGGAAGGGTGCACTGAGTGAGGGAAGCCTCCAGATTGTCTCTGGTTTAGCAGCTTTGTGGAGGAGAGGAGGTCCCAAGAACGGGGTGGTGGTGGTGGGCAGTGGGGGAGAGAGAGGCTGCAAACTTGCCCACGGGGACAAAGGGGCCTCCTACTGGTCTGCAGCTGCTCACAGCTGCACAGCTGCCTCCCTCCGATGCCACCCAGGGCTCCACACTGGACAACCCAGCAGTCCCCGCCCTTGCCGCTGCCCAGAGTGCCCAGTGCCCACCTGCCTCTGCCCTGGCCCTGCCTCCTTCACGCTGTCCTCCCACCTCCAGTGGCCAATCCTCGGCCCTCAGGGCACATCAGGGATGGCCCCAGGGCCCACGGCCTTGTCCCTCCCCTACTCTGCACTCTGTGTAGGTGACAGGCAAAGCGCCACAAACGGTTCCTAGGCACGTGCACAGGATGCAGACATCGGACCCCACCCGGTGCTGCTGGAAACAGCCACCGACGTGGGAGTGAAGTGTACTGGGGATGCCGGGCCACTGGGCGCTGTGTGGGGGACTGGAGACAGTTAAGCAGGGAGTGGTGCCCAGGCCGCCTCCTCCGTCTCCACCCACACTGCTCCAGGTCCAGCGCCCTGAGGCACCTGCCACCCCTCTGTCTCTTGAGACTTGGCAGCCTGCAGAGTCCCAGTCCCGGACCAGTGGAGCGAGGCGTTGTTCCTGCAAGCCCTGGTGGGCGGGGCCCCGCCGCATCGCCCCTCCCTCCCGGCGGACGGCAGGTGGGCTGTGTGCCTGGGGGGGTGATTGACCCCTGTCCGCTCCTCAGGGCCGGAAGGAGCCATACTACATCGCGGAGTTGTTCCGGGCAGCGGACAAGAACAAGGACAATCAGATCTGCTTCGACGAGTTCCTCTACGTCTTGGGCAAGCTGGTGAAGGACTATCACCTGCGGTACCACCGGCAGCTGTGCGCCCACCACTGCGCCCGGCACAGCCTCTATTAGAGGGAGTTCAGGCGGCCTCCTGCCCACTGGAGCCTGACCCCAGGAGCAGGCGTGACCTGGCTGTGGGCAGCTGGATGGAGAACTCTGCTGTGTGTCCTCGTGTGTGTGTGCGTTTGCACGCGTGTGTGCGTACATGTCTGTGGGAAGAACAGCTGTGTGGGAGGGAATAAAGCAATTTCATAAATATTTCTGGGTCTTTGTTCGTGGTTCTGGGAATTCCCTACAGGTTCCAAAAGAGGCAGTTTGGTCCCTAGTCTGGGGAACATCCACTTCAGGTGGGAGGCACCGCCCGTGCATCCAGGGATCCCTCTGTCTGGTGGGGGAGACGCAGCCCCTGCCTCTAGGGAGCCCCTGTCTGGGAGAGGAGACAGCCTATGCCTTCAGCTTTCAGCCTGAAAGGGAAGAGTTTCTTCTCCTGGGGAGATACGAAAGCCAGGCCTTGGCAGTGACGATATTGATCACTCGCTCCACACACCTGATGGGATGTGAGCTCGAGGGCAGGGGAGCACTGGACACGGACCGGTTTCTGACGGTGTCCCTGCGCTGAAGGAAGGCCCCAAGGAATCAGTGTACAAAGGCGGGCCCAGACCTGGTAAGGGACCAGGACTAGGGGAAAGGCACATTTCAAGCAGAGGGAACAGGAGTAGAAATTCATGGAGTTTATCCAGGGGCAATAAGAAGGTTGCTTGGAAATTAGTGTTCATGGGAAGAATGGCACGAGGTGGCTTGGGACCAGACTCTGGGAATCCTTGAAAGCTGGGCATTGGAATTTGGACCTTATCCTTTAGGTAACAGGATCCAGGGTGGTTGAGGACAGGGAGGGTTCCTAGGTCTGTGTGCCAAACACGGTGCGCCATGGGATCGGCTCTGCACTTTCAGAAACTAGCTGGGGCCACAGAGGACACGTGGACACAGCAGGAGGCTCTTGCACAGCGGGACTAGGTGAATGGCCCTCGCAGAGACGGAGGAGGGCAGGCACCAGAGAAGGGAGGACTCAGAGTCCAGGCCCAGGTGGCAGGCTGGTGGGGGGTGGGGAGGATGCAGGATGAGGTCCGGGTTTCAGGTGTTGGAGACTGAGGGAAACATGACTGCACGGGATGGCAGGAGCCGGGCAGGCAGCACGTCTGCCAGGGAGGATTGTGCGCAGAGTTTTGTGCCAGCTGAGTCAGGGACCGAGACAAGGGCAAAGCTGACAATCTGGCCGGGCAGAAACAAAGACACCTGTCATAGGAAGAGTGATGAGGAACCTGGGTGACAGGTGACCCAGGAAGGCTTCCGAGAGGAGAGAAGCGTTGGGGCTGGTGTTTACTAACACCTCACCTAACGATGACAGACGTGGGAGTTGCTTCTGACTCAGGGCCATTTGTGCCTCGAGGATCCAAGTCCTCCTCTGGTCCCTGAGCCCTTCCGTCTGACACCTGCCCCTGCCCGTCCTGGTCGTTTTTCTCTCCCTCTCCCCAGGAGCCCAGGAGTCTGACACAGAATCCCTAGGGAGGGTCTTCCTGCCTTCAGACATTGCCAGAGCCCACCTTGGTGGGTTGGCTTTTCAGAGGATCAGTCTGGGAACCGGTGTCCTCAGCTTATTGCCATAGAAATGATGGATTTTAAATGAATGATGGGAGACCATGGCATTGCTCAGCCGTGCATGTGACCAGAGGGCCATTTAAGGAACTTGGTCTGGTTCCCTCCCTGCCTGGGTCTGTGTGCCAAACACGGTTCGTGGCCCCGGGGAGCTGAGCCTGGGAGATGTTGTTTCTCACAGGTCAGGCTCCGAAGTAGGGTTTGCCTCTGCTGCTCTCTGGCCGGCCTGCTGTCCTGCCACACTCACCAGTCCCCATGCTGGCCTTTCAGACTCAGCCAGGCCCTCCTCTCCTCTGGGAGACTTCTGTCTCCATATCCCTCTGAACCCTCCACTGTGGAGGGACTTGTTCTGCTGCACTGTAGTTGTGTTTTACTGTGCATTCTCCACCAAGGCAGGATCTCAGCTTCCCTGCACCTGTCTGCACATCCTCAGGAGGTGTTTCAGGCAGGAATGCAGGATTGGGGCCTGTGGGATTGGAACGGGCCACCTAGATCTGTGCTCCGTCCTGTGGGGCCCCTAATGCATGTAGAGGCATAAAGACAGTCACCTGGGTTACTTGGGCCACTCTCCCTCGAGGGCTAGGGGAGAAATCATCCTGCCTGTGTCACCCAAGGAGTGTTGGGGTGCACAGGCTTTGAGAACTAAGCAAGACCGCCCAGCCTGAGCCCTCCTTGCCTCCCTCCTGCCCCTTCCTGAGGGTTTCTCCACCGGCTCTGCCTGCTCTGTCCTCATTTCCTCAGCCTCGGGGCTGGGCCTGGTCAGGGCTGTTGGGACACACACCTGGGGACTGAGCCCTTTCCTGTAAACATGACCAGGTTCCGCTCCCCATAGGTTGCCCCATGTCCATCAAGCTGATGACAGACTCTGCCTTTCCCCCAACCGTGCTTACCCAATTCCTGACACCTGTGAGATCAGCTCAGCCCGGCTCCTGCTCTTCCCAAAGCACCCAAGTCTTCCTGTCCAGGGGGAGTGTTTCTGGGGGGCAACGTTTCATGATCTCACTGGTTAGCCTGCACATGATGCTGGCAGGAAGTCATCACTCATGACTGCCTTTAGTCTCCTTCAGTGGACCTGGGGAAGGACTTTGAGTAATTCCCTGTGCCTCAGTTTCCCCATCTGTCAAATAGAGATAATTGTATTATCCGCTTCACAAGGTGGCTGGGCATATCAAATGAGTCAGTGGATGTAAACACACTGACATATAATGTGTTGCTTTGGTGTAAGGTGCTATTTCATACAGGATAGTGCCTGGTGAATAATAAATATGAACTGAGGGCTGATTACTGGTTGAAAACTTGTTATATTACATGTCAGAAATGGCCCTATTTTCCTGCTAGAGGTTGATTCACCTCTTGTCAAGGAAGTTAGACTGCATTTGGTTAATGAGTTGTACCCTGCCTGCTTCTAAAAATGGTTTAAGGTGGCTGGGTGTGATAAGGGGAATTTCTGCACTGGATAAGGGAAAGCCCAAAAGTTCCATTTTGCATTCATTTATCCCCTCAATAAGTATTGGGCACCTAGTAGGTGCCGGGCCCTAGGGGTGTGGAAGTAAATGTGATTTCTCTTCTAAAGGGGCTCCACGTCCCAAAGAAAAGGCAGATAATAGACAGGTGAATCACAGCATGGCAGGGCAGATGCTGTGATGGACGTTCAGAGAATTACCTCTGTGCTGGTGGGGGTGAGGGAAGGCGCATCAGGGATGGACCTGGGGCAGGTGGTGCCGGAGCTGGACCAGGAAGGATGAGGAGGGCGTGACCGGGACAAAGCGGCATTCCAGGCAGGAACAGGAAGTGGATGCTGTCACATCGCATCACAAGTCACCTCAATCATGTGATGCACTGAGTGTTGAGTCTCTCTGTGGGCCTCAGTTTCCTCAAGTGTGCAATGAGAATTATAATAGTACCTCCCTCCCAGGATTATTGTGAGAATTAAATGGATGGATGAAAGTAAAGCACAAAGTAAAACAGCTCCTGGCACACGGTAACGATGCCATAAACACTAGCTATGACTTTGCCGTGATTTGTCCTGATTATTTTTTTATTTATTTTTATTTTTTGAGACAGAGTCTCACTCTGTTGCTCTGAGTAGAGTGCTGTGGCATCAGCCTAGCTCACAGCAACCTCAAACTCCTGGGATTATGCAATCCTCCTGCCTCAGCCTCCCGAGTAGCTGGGACTACAGGCATGCGCCACCGTGCCCGGCTAATTTTTTTCTATTTTTAGTTGTTTGGCTAATTTCGTTATATATTTTTTTTAGTAGAGACGGGGTCTCACTCTTGCTCAGGCTGGTCTCAAACTCCTGACCTCGAGCAATCCTCCCGCCTCGGCCTCCCAGAGTGCTAGGATTAGAGGCGTGAGCTAGCACGCCTGGCCATGTAAACTTTTAATTAAAATATAATACACATTAGAAAAAGCCCACAGTACATCAAAAGTCTCGACATTAAACAAAAAAATAAAAAAGTCTACAAGTCATAAATATTTTGCATCTGTTATTAATCCTCACAACAACACTATGAAGTAGATTTTTTAGATGAAAACATTTAAAAATTAAAAATGTTTTCAAACTATGATAAAATACACATACAATTTGCCGTCTTACCCATTTCTAAGTGTGCGGTGTACTAGTTAGTGTTGAAGTACATTCACAATGTTGTGCAACCGATCTCCAAAACTCTTTTTATCTTACAAAACTGAAACTCTGTACCCATTACATAACAACTCCTCATTTATCTCTCCCCTAGACCCTGGCAACCATCGTTCTACTTTCTGTCTCCATGAAGGCACTACTTTAATAACCTCATATAAATGGAATCATGCGCTATTTGTCGTTTTGTGATTGGCTAATTTTACTTAGCATAGTGCCCCCAGCGTTGATCCCTGTTGTAGCATCTGCCAGAATTTCCTTACTTTTTTAAGGCTGAATAATATTTCATTGTAGGTATACTCCGCATTTTATTTACCCATTTATCTGTTGATGGACACTTGGGTTGCTTCTACCTTCTGGCTGTCGTGAATAATGCTGCTATGAACATGGGTGTACAAATACCTGTTTGAGTCCCTGCTTTCAATTCTTTTGGTTATATACTCAGAAGTGGAATTGCTGGATCATATGGTAATTCTGTTTATTTATCTGAGGAAGTGCCATACAGTTTTCCACAGCAGTGGCACAGTTTTACATTCCTACCAATAGTGCATGAGGCTTCCAATTTCTCTATGTCCTCACCAACATTTGTTATTTTCTAGTTTTTTTTTTTTTGATAGTAGTCATCCTAATGGGTGTGAGGCGGTATCTCATTGTGGTTTTTTTTTTGTTTTTGAGGCAGAGTCCCGCTCTGTCGCCCTGGCTAGAGTGCTGTGGCGTCAGCCTAGCTCATAGCAACCTTAACCTCAAACTCCTGGGCTCAAGCTATGCTTCTGCCTCAGCCTCCCAAGTAGCTGGGACTACAGGCATGCGCCACCATGTCTGGCTAATTTTTTCTATATATTTTTAGTTGTCTAGCTAATTTCTTTTTATTTTTTAGTAGAGACGGGGTCTTGCTCTTGCTCAGGCTGGTTTTGAACCCCTGAGCTCAAACAATCTTCCCGCCTCGGCTTCCCAGAGTGCTAGGATTACAAGCGTGAGCCACTGCGCCCGGCCTCACTGTGGTTTTGATTTGTGTTTTCCTAACAATTGGTGATGGTGAGCATCTTTTCATGTGCTAATTGGTCATTTGTATGTCTTCTTTGGAGAAATGTCTGTTTAAGTCCTTTGCTCATTTATTGGTTGGGTTGTTTGGCTATTTTTGTTGTTGAGTTGTAGAAGTTCTATTATATTCTGAATATTAATCCCTTATCAGACATATGATTTACAAATTTTTTCTTTCTAACATGAGAAATGAGAAATATACGACAAATTTTCAGGGTTGGAAGCCAGTTAATCTGAGTGGCATGTTGTGAATGGTGGGGGAAGGATTTGCTCCTCTTAATATCCTGACATATTGGCCCCCTCCTCTTCTCTTCTTGGGCATGAAGCACATCTGGCTTCTCCAAAGAACACCCCACCCCCACCCCAGAGTTGGGCTCCACTCTTCAGCTCGTGTTCCTGGGGTCCCAGACACAATAATTATCCCAAAGAGGGTGGAAGGCTCCCTGCTGTGTTTATGTAGTGGCTCAGGGCCTTGTGCAGTGCACAGGGACCCTGAGCAGCCTTTATCTCCCAGGGCACAGTGCACCTCAGCTTCACAGAGCAGGCGAGCTATGGAGCAGTGTGGAACTGATTTAGTCCTTGGTGACCACGTCTCCACAAAGAGTCCACCTACCCATCCAAAACAACAACAGCAATGACAACAGAAATTCTCCACATTAACCATTACTAAAAACCAGCACCCAGGACAAGTGTTCTTAACCTTTTTTGAGGTCCTTGGACCCTTTTGAGACTCTGGTGGAAGCCATGGAGGCACATGTGTGTCCTATATGCACACACTCAAGATAATGCATTCAACTTCAACTCCATTTTGGAGGTATATAGACTGGCCACAGATGCACAGGACTAGCAACAGCAACAGTGGAGAGGTCTCAGGAGTGGGAGTCTGGCTGGACCAAGGGAGTGGATAACCGTGGCCAAGAAAAGGAGTGCTGGCCACAGTCTCTTCTGGTCTCTCCTGCTGGGCGCTACTGCCCAGCAAATGCCTTCCTCTTTCCACTGCCCTCACTTCCCCACCCATCAGAAATTTTCACTGTGTGCCATGATTGCCACATTTACCTGGTTGGGAAACCAGAGGCTGTAGCAACTCTGGAAGGGAGTAGCTGTCTCTGAATGGCCTGAGGCTGCAGGCAGCTGGCCAAGCCTACCCGCTATAAAAGGGAGCTGACACTCAGCCCTGCATGTCTTTTGTCAACTGACTTTCAGGATACCTGGTAAGTGGGACCGGCCAGGTCTGCCCCACACTTTGGGTTTCCCTTGGGGAGGGTTGGGGAAGTGAAGCAGCCCTGAGGAAAGAGATCGCTCAGGAAGGTCTGGAGCAAAGATCCTGTGCCCCTGGGGAAGTGGAGTGAGACAGGGATAAGGAAGGAGTGGAGTTCTCTAGCACTTTCCAGGGGGTGTGGGGACATTTGTTTCCTAAGCTGGGCCCTTCTCAGGGAGAGAGTGGGGCTATAGGAGAGTTGTGCGTACATACGTGTGTGTGTGTGTGTGTGGACTCTGCTGCCTCCCATACCTGTACCCCTATCATCCCACCCTTCCCATCAGAGCTGTAGCCATCTGCTGGGTTTGATTATTTGGGTGGCACAGGCCAAGACAAAGCCATCACTTGGGGTAGGAACCCTCTGAGCGTCCCCTTAGCCTTTACTCTGCCCTGTCATGGGATGCCCATGTGGTTCTTTCTTTCAGGTGCAGCAACTCCCTGGGCACCATGCTGACCGACCTGGAGAATGCCTTGGACTCGTTCATTGATGTATACCACAAATACTCCTTGCGAAAGGGGAATTACCATGCCATCTACATGGATGACCTGAAGCAGTTGCTGGAAACCGAGTGTCCTCAGTACATACAGGTGAGGGTGTAGGGAGGCTGGGTGTGGTTGGGGCGCTCTGCCTGGTTCTGATGGTGCCATGGGTCACTGGTCCTCCAAGCTGCCCGCTGTAGATGGCCATGCCTCAGCTCTCTCTGAGATCTTTACACTCTGGTGTCTTCCTTCTCAACCTTGACAGAAAAAGGATGCAAACACCTGGTTCAAAGAGTTGGATATCAATAAAGATGGTGCAATCAACTTTGAGGAGTTCCTCATCTTTGTGATAAAGTTTGGCCTGGCGGCCCATGAAGACATCCACAAAGAGTAGCAGAGCAACTGGGCCCAGGGCTGGGCCCTGGACATGTACCTGCAGAATAATAAAGTGATCAATACCTCAGGCATCTCTGAGTCTCTTGCCTTTCTCTTGTGGGATTAGGTTCCTGGGGGAGAGGGGAGGGCTGGAAAACCAAAAGGAAGCAAAAGCAACCTCCGGAGTCCCCCATCCCCACTCTCACGAGCCTTCTGCTTTTCACCCCTCATCTGGTCTCCACCCTGCACTCTCCCCAAACTATTCTTGAGTCTCCTTCAGCTCCACAGTCCTGAGTCATTGGTTCTAGGACTTAAGGATTCTGAAAAGTCCATGACATTATAGCCAGTGATTTTACTAGTAGTTCTCGAACAGGTGATTTGGGAACAAGGTGCTGTAAGGAAAACTTATACCGTTCTCTAAGCTAAATTTTAGATGTGGCTAAATGTCTTAGATGTGGCTCTTGGGAAATTAGGGTGATAACTACATAGGAGTGTGTGTGTGTGTGTGTGTGTGTGTGTGCGCGTGTGTGCGCGCGCACATGAGAGAGACACACAGAGTCAAACTGATTCTGTGTGTGGTGTGACTAGGTGGACGATGCTTAGAGTCCTACATTAAGTAATGCTAGGATAGCCCCCTAGCCCCACACCTATACTTTGTTCTCAGGGATTTTGGAAGCTTTCCCTCTCTCTGAACTCCCAGTCTCCCAACTCAATTAACTAATAAAGGACTGGACAGATAGGTGAAAACATTAATAAAACTCAAAGGATAGGTTACTCAAATGCTGCCCTGTGGGATTCTATGCTCTTGTGACCACTGAATTATCTAAAATAGCTTCCCAATCATTACATCTGCAGATTTTTCCAAGGCCCTGGTAAAATGAGAAGGCCAGAGGATGAATGGGCACCTCTGACCAGAGCCTAACTCCCAAACTGGGTTTTCATGCTGTAGCTTGGAGAATTTTCTGTTGTCCACGCTTGAGTGCTGGGGCAATGGTGTTAATGGTGGGGAATAGGGTAGGGGGCTATCACCAGAATCACTAAACCAGGGTGCTTCACTTGTCTGTCTGTATATCTCCAAGATGGAATTGAAGTTGAATGCATCATTCCAGGGTGTGCATATAGGAACATTCCTCCATGGCTTCCCCCAGAGTCTCAAAAGGGTCCAAAGACCTCAAAAAGGTTAAGAACACTGTCCTGGGTGCTAGTTTTTAGTAATGGTTAATATGGAGAATTTCTATTGTTGTTGTTGTTGTTGTTTTGGGTGGGTGGGTGGACTGTTTGTGGGGACATGGTCACCAAAGGCTAAATCAGTTCTTGCCCTGCTGTGCACACCCCTCTATAGCTCGCCTACTCTGTGAAGCTGAGGTGCACTGTGCCCTGGGAGATAAAGGCTGCTCAGGGTCCCTGTGCACTGCACAAGGCCCTGAGCCACTACATAAACACAGCAGGGAGCCTTCCACCTTCTTTGGGGTAATTATTGTGTCTGGGACCCCAGGAACACGAGCTGAAGAGAGGAGCCCAACTCTGGGGTGGGGGTGGGGTGTTCTTTGGAGAAGCCAGATGTGCTTCATGTCCAAGAAGAAAAGAGGAGGGGGCCAATATGTCAGGATATTAAGAGGAGCAAATCCTTCCCCTACCATTAACAAAATGCCACTTAGGTTAACTGGCTTTCAGTGCTGAAGACTACACACTTCAGATCACTGGGCTTTTGTTTGTGGTAGACTTTAATCATATTAAAATGCACATGAACAGGGAAAGGTAGCAGCTTAGTTTTTTAATTTAAACAAATAAATCTGCATAGGTTTATTATATAATGTTTTGCTTTTGAATAAAAAGAATTTAAAAACACTGAATTATTAGTGAATATAGAATACGGTGTTAACATTTTTTTTGTTCACATTTGTAAAGACCCAATTTACAAATTCTTTTGTATAAAAATATTATTTTCCCTTTTTATGAATTTGTGATCTATTTAAGGCCCTCATTCCTGTTTTTTTATATTGAACTTCCATTTATCTTCTCCTACATTTTATTTTTCTCTTCATCCAATTTATTTTAATATTTTCAGCTTTTCTTTTTTTTCTATCTCAACATATTACGGGAGTACAAATGTTTAGGTTACATATATTGCCCTCGTCCCACCCGAGTCAGAGCTTCAAGCATGTCCATCCCCAGACGGTGCACACTACACCCATTAGATGTGAACATACCCATCCCCTTCTCCGCCCTCCCACCTGCCTGACACCCGATGAATGTTATCACTATATGTGCACTTAGGTGTTGATCAGGTAATACCAATTTGATGGTGAGTACACGTGGTGCTTGTTTTTCCATCCTAGGGATACTTCCCTTAGTAGAATGGGCTCCGGCTCTATCTAGGATAACACAAGAGGTGCTAGATCACCATTGTTTTTTGTGGCTGAGTAGAACTCCATGGTATACATGTACCACATTTTATTAATCCACTCATGTATTGATGGGCACTTGGGTTGTTTCCACATCTTTGCCATTATGAATTGTGCTGCTACAAACATTCGAGTGCAAATGTGAAAGGTAGCAGTTTAAACCCTCATTCACCAAAACTTTAATTACCAGCCAGTTTTATTACCTGCTAACATACTGGTGAAGATGGCTGGCAGCCGGCTGAAAGTTCAGATTGGGACCTAAAATGGGATGGGGGCATCTAGTCATCGGAATGTGGAGATGGGCTTCTGCTGGGGCAGGTAGGAAGGCCCCGGGATTAAACTGTTTCCTTCTCAGTTCTGCTGAAGGATAGCTCTGCCCGTCCCTCAAAGCTCCCACCTAAGTCAGGAGCATGGAACACCTTCTCTGCATTGCAGGAACCGGCATTATGCAGCCCTGAGAGGCACCACAGTGATCTTGCTATGATTTCCTCAGGCACATAGTCCAAAGGTGAGCAGCTGGCCCAGATGTGGTGGCCCAGGCAAAAAGAGATGGGAAAATTTCCAGAGTTTGCCAAGCCACATCTCAGCCCTCGCTCAACATTTAAGGGATGTAATGGAAGAAAAGATAATCAAGGAATATGCAAAAGGAGAGAGCACCCCAATTCTGTCTCTCAGTTGTCCACACTGGTAGTGGTGGTGACGGTGGTGGGCATATGTGTGTGTGTGTTTGTAGAGGTGGGGGACAACATACCCCAGTGCCTTGGGTCCCCTTGAAAATGTACTGTTCAATTTGCTGCTAACAGAATCTTTGGGAGAGAATTACTATTATTAATTCTGTTTGCCTTTAGTTGAAAGTCCAATGAATCTGCTTTCTCTGAGCCCACCCAGAGGGGCCGTGGGGAAGGTGGCCCAGAGCACCCTCTGGCGTTTCACCAGGAGTGATGGGCCACTGGTTGTGAAGAGTTGGGTCAATGCCGAACCATCAACACTTGATTCCTGGGTTCATCGTTGGGCAGGGGAGGTGGCCCAGCTGGCACTGGCAGTCTGGGGAAGAGGAGCGGTGAGGGAGGCAGTCCTTGGAAGCTTCCTGGAGGAGGCAGGCTTGGAGATTATCATTTACATATAAGACTGTGCCCATTACAGGAACCACTGGGCAGAGTCAGACAGGACTTGTGGCCCAGAGCAAGGTGATTTGGTTTCCTGTTTCCTCAGCTACAAAAGACGAACAATGGGATGGGAAGTTGAGAAATAAGTAGTTTAGCAGGAAACCTCATGCAACATTTGAGCCTAAAAGGAGACCTTGGTTCACCAATTGAGGCAGATCCGGCCACCCCGATTTCTGGGGCCTGTAAGGATGACTTGTTTGAAATCTCGCTTCTCCTTCCAGGTTCTCCACCCAAGGCTCTGACCTCAGCTGTGTTCCTAGTCCTTGTGACACAGGTCCTAAAGGGCAGGGAGAGGGTCTGGAATCAGGCAATTCGTCTCTAGCAGCAGAGCAAAAGAGCTTGTTCCAATGGAAAAAAGACTCTCCCGTATGTTGCTCCACTCGGGACCCAGAGCTGTCTTGGCTGGGTCCAGATCCCAGCCCATCTTCTGGGCTCCTGAGTACAGGAATTCAGTCTGAATCCAAATGGGCTGAAGAGGGGAGGGAAAGCTACCAGCACGTTTTGGGCTCCAGCTGTGTATCAGTGTGAAAAAATAAATCACCTCATACCCGGAAAAACATAAAACGGCAATTGTGTATATTTTTGATTTCATGCTAGAGTCCATCTCAATAAAAGCAGGTTCTTGCTACTTGTTCTCATCTGACATTTTTGGAAAAAGTGGTTGTTGGTAAAGTATGTTTGCTTAACAATTCACAACAGATAAAGAAGTAGACAGCTTACACCTGCTGGATAAGGCAATATAATTTTACAGCCTGGTCAATATGTTAAAACCAAAACTGATATAGTTTGTATCACCCTGTTAAAAGTCAAGAGTCTTATATCTAACTTAAGAATCTTACTTAGGCATTCCTTTCCTGACTGTTTTTGTATATTCTCAAATATTCTTCAAATCAGTTTAAAAAAAAAATTTCCTTGCTGATTCTTTCATTAATGAATTAAAACAAACATTCTGACATGGGCCCGCTATGCTTGTTGACAGTTTTGCTGTTTAGCTTGAGACATTGTGGTGATTTATCGTAACTGCTCATAACAACCCTATAACAGAGGTAATTACTATTTCCATTTTGCATATGAGGAGACTCAGAGATATTAAGAAACTTGACAAGGTTTGCTAATCTGGCCAGTGGCAGAGCTGGGATTAGATGCCTGCAGACTCTGATTAAGACATGGAAGTATTCCTTTCTGGCAACTTTTCCACTCTGGGTGTGGATGCACCAGCCCTTCCTTTGCCTGCCTGCCTGACCCTCTGCAGAGGAGTAGGGAGAGCAAGCGCAGGTGAATTTCCCTCTCAGACCCCTCCCCTCTATCTCAGACCTCACCAGACCTGCTACAGGGCCTGCAGTACTGTGGCTTTTCCTGGTGTGAGCAATCCTCCAGGCAAGGATGATTTTCCCACATGCAGAGTAAAAGGCTTGGCATTTTGACTTCCTTAAACTCTTAGAGGTTGAAGTTTCCTGAAACTCTTAGGGGTTGCCCCAGTAACAATTCCCCTCCCTCCCAGGGTGGAGAAGCCTTCCTTCCAGTCTTAGGAGCTTTGAGGTTCTCATGTGATCTGACGCATTGCTGAGTCTGCCGCTCATGTATTCTGGGCATTTCCAGACTTGAATAGTCCACCCATGGCCCACTGCCAATCTGAGGTGGGGGGGGGTGTCCCAGCAACCATCAGTTGTTCTGATTGGAGAGTGACACCCTTAGTGCAGGTTACCTTGAACACAGACATAAAAACAGAAAGATTTTAAACATTGCCAGTAGTACGGGAAAGTATGTACATCATGCAACTTTACCCTGCCACCTAACTCATGGCTAAATCAGACATGGGCTATGTACAATTGGACCAGAGACTCTTGTAACGACTGCTTCCTGACCGAAGTTACATACATTCTCCTGGCTTATATGGTCTTTTGTGGGTGTACTACACTATAGAATGCCTGGCACCCTCAGATGAGGCATGCTGTTTGGGAATTTTAGATCCTCAAGTGTTTTGTGCAAAATCACTCTAAACTGAAATGACCCTAAACTTGTGACATTGCAGGGACTCTCTGAGATGCTCTGCCAGGAAGACAAACCGACAGCTGGTTCCATTATGCTGTCTGTGTCCTCACATGCCTCATAGGCATACATGTCCTGGGAAAAATGGTATCCAACTTGTCATTGACTGTGTGGGAGATAACTCATGCTACCACCTGGGCTATTTAGGACCAACAAGACTACTGAACTCACTAGCTAAGGTGGACTGACAGCCCCTGGTTATCTGCTGGCAGAACAGGGTGGCATTTGGTTATTGCCAACACCTCCAGCTATACCTGGGTAGACCCCTCAGGTATTGTAGAGAGGGAGAGATCTGGTAGTAGGCCCACTCCACCGGGCACAAACAGCGGGGCCATCTGAAGGACCCTTCTTTGACTTCGTTTGCAACTTCTCCCCTGAAGGGTGGGATCCTGGGCTAGGCCACTGCTCCGGGCAGGCCTGACCACCTTGTTTGTGGCAGTGGTCCTCCAGGGCCCAGTGATATGTATTCTGGCTATGGCTCTACAATGTTGCACTGAGACCGCGTCAGTCAAGGTGTTACATGGATCTGAGAGATGAACCTTTGTCTCCAGATCCAGGGAGGTTGGTAGGCATATGAAAGAAACTAGTTTTGCTAAGCGGGTATCTGGGTTGGGGGGTGGACTATAGGGCAGGTTCTGCTGTGGCTGAACCCAACAATCTCAGTGACTCGTGGGATATAAAATCAAGGGCAGAGTGTTTTCGGGGTCCCTCAGCTTTGGTGTCACATGGGGCATGCACAGATAAGACTCCATCCACCCGGGGCAGCTTTCTTGAGCCCTGGGGGACCATCTTGCCATGAACTCTATGCATTGGTTTTCCCTTGTTGCCTCTCCATGAGTAATAAAGTTGCTTTGCTTAAACTTGTGTGAGCGTCGTCTCACTAGACTCATGCAAGTGGTAAAGTGACCAGGGCACAGTAAACCCGCTTCACAAGTCGTGTTTACCCTAGCCCAACTTCCTAGCTCTTCATATAATAGCTGCCCAGTTCAGGGAGGCTGATGGGAACGTGACGGAAGGTGTAGCGGTATTGGTCTCTCCCTTTCTGAAAACCCTAGGATCTTTTTTGAAAATCAATCTTCTGTTCCAGTGATGAGATTTGCATCCCAAAACAACTTAGGAGGAGGTCTCCCTTTCTGCCTCCTTAGCCTCTAGAAATATATAAGAGCTTGAAGTTGACATTCCATTTGCTGAAACTGAGGAGCTGGTAACCTACTGTTAAAACAGCAAGAAGTAACGCTTCTGCTTCCCTGGCACTCCCGCCTCCAACCCCTCCTTACCAGGAGCAAGTCCCCTTCCAGACCGGAAGCTCAGTGAGGGCAGGGGCTGTGTTTGTCTTGTTCCTGGCTGCCTCCCCTTCATCTGCCCGGACTGTGACTAGCAGATAACAAAGGGCCAATAAATGTTTGCTGATGAAAGAACCTGTGCCCCCTCTCTCCTCCTGACTGCTCAGAGGCTACAGCTTATCTGAGGCTTCAGCACTGAGCTCTCTCCACATCTCCAGGATGGAATTCTTTTAGACCCAGAGCATGGCATCCTCTAAAGTGACTTCATCCTCTTCTTCTCTCTCCTTACATACCTGGGAGCTCATTTCCCCCTTGGAAATGGTGGCTTTAGACAAGGTGTCTCCGTGAGGGAAGGACACTCATTAACCATCTGTCCCCAGAGCCAGGCTCTGGGCCAATTTGGAGGGTGCAATCCAGTGTGGCGGGCTGCCATCCTGACCCATCTGGTCACTCTGCGCCACCGTGTGCTGCTGGTGTGCCCCTCCCCACTTCTTGCGTGTGACTAAGAGAGTCATTTTGATTGCCATGAATACTTTCTTGTGGGGTAACTTTAAATTTTAATTGGATGTAATTTCACTTGATATAAATTCAAATTTACTGAAAAGTTGCAAGTATAGTTCTAGAAACACCCATGTACCCTTTACTCAGTTTTACCAATTTAAACCATGGCTAGTCTGAATTATGAAAACTTAAATTTATCTTAATAGGCTTTTTTCAGGATGTTTACATTATCACACTCAGTTAAATGCTCTTGAAATTTTATCTTGTACTTTAGAGTACATATTTATTTCTAGTTGAGTTTGGGAGTTAGAATTAGTTTGTGTTTTTACTAGTTAAATTTTTTTTCAAATGTTCTAGGTTTCCCACCATTGTCACAGAATTTTAATTTTACAGAGGGAGTAGTAAAAGTGAATTTGTATCAATTTGGCGCAAAATTCATTTGAAAAGTTTGCTTCTTGTGTGGTATTCTATTACTTTTTGTACATATAGTGACTTTAAATACAGCCGTATTTTTTAAAAAAAATTATCAGACTATGTGGGGGTATAGTTTTAGGTTTATGGAAAAATTGAGCAAAAAGTACAGAATTCCCATATATTCCCCTTCCTTTCCTAGTTCCTTTATTATTAACATCTTGTTTTAATGTGGTACATTTGTTATCATTGATGAGCCAATATTGATAATCGTTATTAACAAAACCCCGTGGTTTGCATTAGAGTTCACTCTTGGTGGTGTACATGCTATGGGTTTTGACAAATGCATAATGACCTGTGTGCACCACTCTAGTATCCTACAGAGTAGTTGCACACACTTTGACTCCCCCCTTGCTGCCCTGCGCCTCAGCCTCCTGCACAGTCCAGGCCTCGAGGAGTTCCTGTTGGGTGGGGAAGAAAGGACTAACCCAAGTGACACCAGGAACTGTTCTTGACGCTTGCTGCCTGTTAACTCCCTGGTTCCCCCTGCAGCCTTGTTGGGTGGACACAGCTTGGGAGGCAGTGCTCAGTGGGCTGAGAGGAGCTTCTTGGGAGGGAAAGCTGGAGTGAGTGTAGCTTCTCCACCAGGTGGCCATTTGTCAGGACAGAGAGGGGAAGGTCTCTTTGTCCCTCTAGGAGATCCCTGGTGTCCAGTGGCTAGAACCCCTGAAGCCTGGCTCTGGGCTGGATAGAAGTGTTCAAGTTCATGCCGGCTGGGGTGAATGATCCGCGTCTATGTTGGGTGGATAAGGGCAAAAGAAGAAAAAAATGTAAAGATCGCCCTTGACTGTTTTCAAGCATTTTCTCACATATTCTCTCAGTTGAGCCTCTTAACAACTCGGGGAACTAAATGAGACCAGTGTGATGGTCCCACAAATGAAGAAACAGGCCCACAGAGGTCAAGGGCCTGCCCAAGGACACACAGCTGGGCACAGGTGCCCTCCCAAAGCCCTGGTGTGCATGGAGCCCAGCCCGGCAAGGAACCTGGGCTAGCTAGACTTAGTCTGACTGTTTCTTAGCATCTTCTTCCCTTTTCACACCAAGTGAGCTCTCTGTTATTTAGGAAGCTGTCTGAACCCATTTGATTCTAAATTCTGGGAAGGCAGCCATGCCATCTTCTTAGTTGGTGTTACTTTCTGTCCCTGAGCTTTCAATTCTTTTAAAAAGAATTTTTTAAAGGGTTAGTCAAGAATTGACTTTTTAAGGAAAAGAACTGGAAAAAAAAATCAGGGTCTAATATAAGATCATCTATATTTACCATCTATATCTGGTTTTCCCAGCACCATTTATTGGAAAGACTGTCCCTTTGCAAAGAATGTTCTTGGCTCTTTTGTCAAAAATCAGTTGGCTTTAAATACATGGATTTATTTCTGGGTTCTCTATTCTGTTCCATTGGTCTATGTGTCTGTTTTTATGCCAGTACCATGTCGTTTTGGTTACTATAGCTTTATAGTATATTTTGAAGTCAGGTGGTATGATGCTTCCAGTTTTGTTCTTTTTGCTCAGAATTACTTTGGCTATTCAGGGTCTTCTGGGATTCCATATGAATTTTAGAGTTGTTTTTAAATTTATGTGAAGAATTTCATTGGTATTTTGATAGGGATCACATTGAATCTGTAGATTGCTTTTGGTAGCATGGTCATTTTCACAATATTAATTCTTCCAATCCATGAACATGGGATATATTTTCATTTTTTTGTGACTTCTTATCAGTGTTTTATAGTTTTTCTTGTAGAGATCTTTCACCTCCTTGATTAAATTTATTTCTAGGGTTTTTTTTTTTTTGGTAGCTATTGTAAAGGAGATTGCTTTCTTAATTTGTTTTTCTGCCAGTTTGTTGTTGGTGTATGGAAACACTTTTGATTCTTGTATGTTAATTTTGCATCCTAAAACTTACTGAATTTCTTCATTACTTCTAAGGGTTTCTTGGTGGAGCTTTTAGGATTTTCTCTATACAAGATCATGGCATCTGCAAACAGGGACAATTTGATTTCCTAAAGAATGAAATCCTGTCATTCACAGTAGCAAGGGTGGAGCTGGAGGTCATTTTGCTAAGCGAAATAAGCCAGGCAGAAAGACAAACATCACATGTTCTCACTCATACGTGGGAAATAAAAAAGACAATTTCATGGAGGTAGAGAGTAGAATGTAGTTACCATAGGCAGGAAAAGGCAGAGGGGGGCAGGAATAAAGAGACGTTGGTCAATGGGTACAAAAGTACAGTTAGATAGAAGGATTAAGTTCTAGTGTTCAATAGCACAATAGGGTGATTATCGTTAACAATGATTTATTGTCTATTTCAAAATAGCAAGAAGAATTGAAATATTCCTGACACAAAGAAATATAAATGTTTGAGGTGATGAATATCCTCATTATCCTTATTTGATCATTACATATGGATGTATCAAAATATCACATGTGCCCCATAAATATGTACAATGATTATATATTAATAATAAATTACTTAACTTCTCTAACTCATTTTCTTCATCTGCAAAATGGGCATACTATTAGCATCCAACCCATAGGGCTGTTTTGAGAATTAAGTGAGGGTCTGTGTAAAGCAGTGTCTGGCATGTTGTGAGTGTCCAACATATCTTCACTTAAAAAATATAGACCTTATTTTTAGAACAGTTTTAGATTTACAGAAAAATTGAGAAGATAGTATATACAGTTCGCATATACCTGTACACAATTTCCTCTATTACTAACACTTTGCATTAGTATGGTACATTTATGAAAATTATTTTTTTTCTTTTTAATAGGCCATTTTTCCCACACATTTGTTTAAAATTAGTGAAGAGCTATTCATATATTGTTATAACTAAATTTCATACTTTATTCAGATTTCCCTAGTTTTTAACTAATTTCCTTTATCCTCTTCCAGGATTATGTGTTCACTTAGATTGTTTTTATTATCCTTATCATTTTTGCCCAAATAGACTCTCAACAAATGCCTCTCTCCTCTCCTTCCCTTTCCAGGCAGGCACCACCCAGACAGTGAAATGTGTTCTTTTAGGCTTTTATTAGGGAGTAGAGAGTGAAGCTAAACCTGAAGGTGGGACCCTGGCTCAGGGCTGAGAAATGTGCAGGGCACCCATGTGTGGGTGGGTGGGGCAGGGGCTTTTGTTTCAGGTTGGACAGGAAGATGTGTGGGTGCGGTGGGGGCTTTTTTTTTAAGGTTGAACAGGAAGGTGAGATTCAGGGTGAGTGCAACTGAGTACCTGTTTCAGTCAAAGCCACAGGTTTGAAGCTTCTCTTGAGCAACACAGCGCCGTCTAGCAATTGCCTCATGATGAATCAGAGAGATTTCTTCACCCACGGTCGAATGTGGAGCCTGGACTGGCTTATAAAAACCTCCTTGGCTCAGTGCACTTCACCAGAGCTGGCTTCTTGCTATAGCTCCACATTCCTGTGCGTTGAAGGGTAAGTGTCCTTTACGTGGCTGGGTCCTCAGTGGTCTACAGGGTGGTAATTGTAGGTGGTCTCATTGCAATCATGGGGTGTTGGAAGCCACAACCCTCCACCTGCCTGAGCACCTCTGGGCTGACATTGCATTTTGGACCCAAGTAGACCAGCCCTTGCTGTGCTTGGTAGATGCAGCCTCAGGACTTAGGGATAACTAAGCAGAGGTTGGGTGGGACCATTTGTAAGGGACATGTGGCCAAAGTACCATTGACTGAGGAAAGCAAAGAGCCTGGCTCACCACAGAACCCTTCCCAGGTGAGCTTGAGTGAACAATACCCTCCAAATTATCCTCCCAGGTGGATGAGGTGGTATGGAACACCATGGGCAATTGAGGATGATTCTTTTAGACTTTAGGCAGTATTATGTGATTTTCTCTTCCCCATCCTATCCACAAATGAAAAATTCACCATGGATCAATACAGAGCAGAGAGACCACAAAGCAGCCATGCAGGATGTGCTTTCTCCAAGCCCTTGATGCATAAAGAGAGGGGAGAGCGGATGCTGAGGGGTGGGGGGAAGACTGCTGCAAGACCTCCCTTATCTCTTTAAAGGTTAACGTGAGGCTGAGAAGATGAGTAAGCTTGAAGAGCACATGGAGGGAATCATCAACGTCTTCCACCAATACTCAGTTCGGACGGGGGATTTCGACACCCTCTCTAAGGGGGAGCTGAGGCAGCTGTTGTCAAAGGAACTTGCAAACACCATCAAGGTAGGGGGTGCCCCTCTCATCGCTGCACTGAGGGGAGTGGCAAGACCTGAAGGAGGATGGTGGGACAAGGACTGGGGTGGGGTTGGCCCCAGTTTGAGCTCCTGAGGACGCTCTCCCATGCTGTTAGGGAAGACCTCTGCCTCCCTTTCTCAATAACTCGCTCTAGGCTGGGCACGGTGGCTCACGCCTGTAATCCTAGCACTCTGGGAGGCCGAGGCGGGTGGATCGCTCGAGGACAGGCGTTCGAGACTGGCCTGAGCAAGAGGGAGACCTCGTCTCTACTAAAAATAGGAAGACATTATCTGGCCAGCTAAAAATATATATAGAAAAAATTAGCCGGGCATGGTGGTGCATGCCTGTAGTCCCAGCTACTCGGGAGGCTGAGACAGGAGGATTGCTTGAGCCCAGGAGTTTGAGGTTGCTGTGAGCTAGGCTGACACAACGGCACTCACTCTAGCCCGGGCAACAGAGCGAGACTCTGTCTCAAAAAAACAAACAAACAAAAAAAAACCTCGCTCTATCACTCAAGGCTCTACTCAGTTCCTCTCTCCAGAGTCTGTTTCCTCACATGTAAAGTGAAGAGAGGCAGGACAGGGGAGGGCTGGGTTAGGCGAGCTGCAGAGTACCTTCCAGGTGAAGCCTTGCTGGTTCCAGGATGGTTCATGACAGTTGCATCCTCTGTTTTGTCACATTGGATTATCCAACACAATTTTGGCTAATGAGTTAATGTTCCCGGGCACCCCCAAACCTGGGCGCTGAGGGATAAGAAGCCTGAGAAAGAGTCTTGTGTGAAGGTTATGAGCTCAAGGTCTCTGATATTTCTTTCTTCTAGAATACCAAAGACAAAGAGACTGTTGACAAAATATTCGCCGGTCTGGATGCCAATAGAGATCAACAGGTCGACTTTGTTGAATTCACAACGCTGGTGGCCTCTGTGCTCAAGACTGCCCACGAGAATATCCACAAAGAATAGGAAGCTCTCTGAGGGCTTTTTCCCCAGCAATGTCCCCAAGGAGGGCCATTAAGTTCCCTCCCCCAAACTCAGCCTTGCTTGAGGGGAGTAAGAGTCAATAAATGTGCTCATGAAAAGTTCTCAACAGTGTGTACCTTTTTCTTTCCATGCCCATGGCCCCCAAACGCGATCACACCTCACCCCTGCTGTCTGCCGGACTCGTTTAGAACCTTTAGACCACCTGCTTCATTTGTTCAGCAAGTATTTATTGAATGCCCACTATTTATGCATTCATTCCTTCATTTAACAAACGTTCCCTGAGTAGCAGAGACAAAAGGTACAAAGTTCTTGTCCTCTCAGAGCTTGCATACTATTGGGGAGGGAATAGAAAATAAATGAATAGACAAACAAATAAAAATATCACATGGCTGGGAGCAGTGGTGCACACCTGAGGTCCCAGCTACTTGAGAGGCTGAGGTGGGAGGATCACTTGAGGCCAGGAGTTCGAGGCTGCAGTGAGCTACGATTGTACTTGTGAATAGCCACTGCAGTCCAGTCTGGGCAACGTAGTAAGACCTTGTCTCTAAAGTACATATCTATATCTATATCTATTTCTGTATCTATATCTATATCTATATCTCTCATATGATACACTGGTAGGTATAGATAAACGATATGAAGAAAACTGAAGTTGGGAAGTACAGTTAGGGTGGAGAGGGACGTTGGTTTAAATGGGATGGTCAACGTACATTTTTGAGCAGACATCTGAAAGAAATGAAGGAGAGTGACTTGCAGATATCTGAGAGCCAAGAGTTCCTGGCAGAGAGAGACCAAGGTTCTGAAGTGGGCACATTCCTGACCTGCCCAAACAACAGCACAGAAGCCAGTGTACCTGGGGTACAGTAACTGAGATGGGGTGAGGGGGGGATGTGGGCCTACAGGTAACAGGAAGCAGGTAACTGGGGCTTACAGATGTGGGGAGGATTTTGGGCTTTATCCCAGGTGTGCTAAGGAGCCACAGGAGTGAGGGGGAGGTTGATGAGAGGAGCAGGGTGATTCCATTACGCTCTCTGTGAAGGATCACTGTGGCTGCTTTTGTGGAGAGCAGATTGCATGGTGCAGGCAAGAGTGCACGCTGGGAGACCAGCTAAGGAGAGTTCCCTAGGGTGGTGTTTTCCAGTACAAATATAATATGGACCCCACGTGTCATTTAAAATTTACTAGTAGTCACATTAAAAAAATATGTGAAAATGTTGGGGCAATTAATTTTAACAATATATTTTATTAACCTAGTAGATCAAAAATGTTACTACTTCAACAATATAAAAATTATTAGTGAGACAGTTTGCATTCTTTTCTTTTTTTAAGCCGTTGAAATCCAGTGTATATTTTACACTTCCAGTGGCCACATTTCAAGCACTCAATAGTCACTTGTAGCTCATGGCAACTGTACAGGGGCCTGGCCTGGCAGCCCTGGGTCATTCAAGGGATGAATGGAGGACTGGGGTAGGCTGGTGGCGATGGTGGTGATGAGGGGTGCTCAGATTCCGGGTATGTTTTGAAGGTGGAAATTGAAAAATCAAGGATTGCTCCAAAGACATTGGGCTGGATGCCGGAGATACGGAGATGAAAGACCATACCCCTGCCTTAAGATGCTCAACTCTGGTGGGGGGAAACCTGCTTCCGCAGAAATCCCCATGCCATGTCACACATGCCATGTCACAGGAGGTGTGGGAGAGCAGGAGAGTAGCCTGGATTTGGGGGTGGGGTGGGGTCAGTTAGGCTACCTGAAGGAGTGGACACATGATCATAAAATTTGTGGTAGAATTTTGAAAGGAGGGAAATGATGCAGAATTTGAATGCCTGTTGGCATGGGATAGTAAAGAACACTTTCTTTGGCTTCCTAAAAGGGGGTAGGGGTGGAAAAGAGTTGGGAAGAAGCAGGAAGAAGGGACCAGGGAGAAGAGTATTGCACCCTGTCCAGCACAGGGTGAGGAGAGGGAAGACTTCTCTGGCCAGACTCTGCACACTGGCCCAGGCCAGGTTCCTTGTCAAAGGCTCCCCTAGGACCATGCCGCTCTCCTCTCCTTCTGTGAGTCTGTACCCATTGATGTGATTGTTTAACATCCATCTATCTCCTCTAGTGGAGCAGGCTGCTTGTGAGCGGGTGCTGAATCGCCAGCATCAGCAGTGTCTGGCACAACGTAGGTGTTTGCTGTGGTCTGACTGTTTCTGTTTCCTCCACAATTCATACTGAAACTTAACGCAAGTATTAAGATGTGAGGCCTTTAGGAGGTGATTAGGCCACGAAGGCTCCACCCTCATGAATGGGTTAGTACCTTATATTATAAAAGGGCTTGGGGTGGGGGGAGTTTGCCCTTTCTGTCCCTTCACCAGGTGAGGACACAGTGTCTGTCCCCTCTGGAGGATGCAGCAACAAGGCATCATCTTGGAAGCAGAGAACAGACACTGAACCTTCCAGTGCCTTGATCTTGACTTCCCTGCCTCCAGGACTGTGAGAAACAAATTTCAATTGTTTATAAACTACCAGTCTATGGTATTTTCTTATAGTAGAACAAAGGGACTAAGACAGTGTTGGATAAATAGTTCTTAAATGAGTGAATGCATGGAAGTCAAGAAGGCTGTTGGTTTGATTCCTTATAAATGGTCCCAGGGGAAGAGGCGTGGCCTCGGGGGCAGGAATAATCTCCCAAGGGGACAAGTGTTAGGGTCAGCATTCCCTGGTGAGAAATCCAATTCAGTCTGATTGGCAGAAGTCACTGGGTCCTCCCCGCCTTCCAACCCCTGTCTCCCCCCAACCAACTGCTCAGTCAGGTCTGGGATTGTTGGGGAGCATGAAATCAGAAGTCAACCCCACCCCGTGGAGTCACATCGTTTAGTGGAATGTCAAGACACCCACGGAAGAGGCAGCCAGGGCATGGCCGTGGGCTCTGGCCGACCTTCCAGCAGCTGCTCCCTTCGGCGCCTCCTCAGCAGTAGGGACCGGCCAGAAGGGCAGAATTGGAGAAAGAGTTTGAGAAGGATTAGATAACGTGCTGGAGCTCACGTGTGACAGATGTGAGGAAAAGTGGGAAGGGGAGCTTTTGGCTGGGGAGGGCAGGTTTGGTTTTTGGCTTATTTAGTGCGAAGCCATGTGGAGATGATGTGTAGGAAGTTGGGATTCAGGATGAGTGACAAGTGACAGGTTCTGACCATCCAGGCCTGGTGTGGAGGTTTGCTGACCCCCCACCAGAGGAAACAACTGCATCTGTGAGTTGAGCAAAGCCGAGGCAGGAGGGAAGTGTGGAAAGCTTGTGGGGAAGCAAGAGCCTGTGCACAGGGCAGGGTGGAGAGGCTGAGGAGCGGGTGAAGGGGGATGGGCAGAAGAGGAAGGAATTTGGGACCCAGAGAAGGGGGTCCTGGAATGGCCTGAGTCCCTTACCAAATGTGGATGAGAGTGAGGGAGCACTCGGGGAGAGAAAGCCCTCCCTCATTGTGTGACTTTGGGCAAGTCACTTTGCCTCTCCAGCCCTCTGCTTTATTTTTGACGAATTCAAAAGAATTTTAAAAAATTATTTTGAAAAGTTTTAGACTAGGTGAACACTCATGTGTCATTCTGAGATATCTCAATTGGATGGAGGAGAACTTTGTATCGGGTCTAGAAGGAGGGCATCACTTAGAGGGACAGTGGGAAGGGGGGTTCCTGGGTGCTAAAGGGTAGCAGCCATGAGTATGAGGGTTCCAGGTTCAAATCCGAGCATTACCTCTTACTACTTGTGAGACCTTGAACAGGTTATTGAAAATCTTTGATCCTCAGTTTTCCCATCAATAAAATGGGGACAACAATAGAAGCTCTCTCCCAGAGTGGGTGAGAGGGTTAGACAATCTCCCGCACACGCAAAGCACTTGGCACAGCACCTGATGCAGAGCAAGCACTCAGTAGCCATGAGCAATAACAGGAGGACAGCAATTAATACAGGAGGGAAGAGTTGCAGCTGACCCACCCTCTGCCACAGCATAGCCGGCAGAGATTATTTTAGACGAAAGCAAAGATTGAGGTTATTTCTGGAGGTGGCTTGGATAGTTAAAGTTGGCCAGTATGAGATAAGTAACCAAGGGCAATCATGCAATATCTTTCTTTACAGTTCTTTAAGTTAGACCAAGCTGGTGTTCTGCAAACTGGGACTCTCCCTCGATGTAGTCACATATACCTGGGACCACTTCTGATATAGATGGTGGTATTAGAATCTACTAAAAGAAACCAACAGCCAACTAACAAGAATAAAACCCAGCATGTTTACTGTTAGGAAAACATTGACCAGCCATGATTTAGTTTCAAAATAGCCAGCTGAACCACAAACTGAACTTAAATTGTGGTTAGAAAATTGTAAGGGCTGCTAACCTTGGTCAAAGTCCATCAGTCAGAGGCACCTAAGGGCAATGAGAAGCGCCCTCCACTTGGAATAAAATGAGCTTGGTTAGACTCCCAGCTCAACTGCTTGGCGCTGTGAGTGTGCGCGAGCGGCTTCTGCTCTCCGAGCCCACGTCTTTTCATGTATTTAGTGCACTCTTTGGACCAGTGATCTCCAGTCCCTCGTGACAACACAGGGACTAGATCCTATGACTATGGCAGGTATCATGAAACAAGCAAATGAACAGGAACTCTGCTAGAGCCATGGCCCTCAGAGACTGGTCCTGCCCTCCCTGCAGTCTCACCGACAACCTGTGTCCACCCTGGGAGCCCCATTTTCCAGCCACTTCAGAATGTTCTGCAGTTTTTCCGTGAACTTTCAGACTTTTTGGATTTTGCTCCTGTTGTCTCCTGCTCTCTTTGTCTGGAGTGCCCTTTCTTCCCTTGATTCACAGCCATTTTCGTGTCTACTCTGTCCTGGGCACCAGGCTATACAGGCCCTTCTATGGCTGTAGCACTCCTGCTTATATGCCATGGCCCAACTCAAACGTCACATCCTCCAGGAGCTCACCTGCTCATTTCCCTTTCATGTATTTCCATCAAGAGCAGATTTTAGGTCCCTTCCAACTTGGAGCTGATCTGTCTGTTCCACTCTCCGGCTCCTGCTGGCACGATTGGTCTGACAGCCACCTGGGCAAAGGCATTATTGCACGATACGGGGTGCCAATGCCACTCGTCTGGGTGCCATGTGTGCAGCACTTTGCCCTCATGAGGACATTTCTGGCAGGCTGCTGGCACACCACAAACCAAGCCAACATGTGTATCAGTGCCTTGGAGGACAGGAGAAGGATCTGTACACAGTGAAATGGCTCCCAGAAGCCCTTGATGGCTAGATCTAGTTATTTTGGCTTGGCCAACATGAGAAGCCTTCAAAGTTAAAAGAAAGCAAATTAGACTATAAAAATTTGGAGGGCAAGGACTCTGGGGCCCTAACTTCCTATGCTTCTCTGATTTCTCTCATTGCTCAACACAGCTCTGGGCACACAGGAGTGCAACTCTTGCCCTTTCAAAACTCAATTTAAGCATTAATCCAAGCAATCTCTCCTTCACTCTTCTCTCTACCTCTGCCTCCACTTCAGCCCAGAAGACAGACAAAAAGCACCTCCTCTGTGTGTCCAGGGCGTCTTGTGCTTATCACCCACCTTTGCTTATCTTTTGCCCCCAATGTAGTATTGTGTTGAAAATACCTATTTGGGTGTCTGAGGCTGAGGCAAAAATGCAAGTTCCCCCTCCATGTAACAACACTGTGCTAGCCTGGAGCGCTCAGCAATATTGTTACAAAGTAGACTTAGGCGGGTACCAAGGTAATTATGTGTGTTTGTGTGCCCAGAACTTTCCTGGGTGCCTCAGCACTTTCTTGCCCTGAAATGGTCGGCTCAAACTGGCCCTGACTGTTTTAGAACTGTTTTAGCTGTCCTGTAGTGCCCTTTGGCTAACTGTAATCCTAAAATCCCTGCCTAATGGAAAATTGTAATGCCATTAACATAACATAGGTTATATAACAACCATTGATGATGGCATATGATGAGATTTGTTTCGCTGTGAGCAAACAAAGGCACAATGTAAAAACCTTACATTACTCATTGGAAAGAGATTTAAAATAATGCCACAGGGTGGACAGATGCAGATTTTGCTAACAAGAAGTTCCCGTAAAAAAAATTCCTGTGCCGCCCAGGCGCAAACGCCCTGGTAAATTTCCTCTGAGCGACTCATCTAACTCACCAAGCTGGACTTGTCCGAGTCATTTTTTTGGTCTCTGGATTCCTTCTCGGTTTGGGGGTAGATTTTCTATACTGTTCTGGGACCTTCCCGAAACAGCTGCGCCCACTGGACTGAAGGCTCCTCGAGGGCAGGGGACCACGCACGGTATTGCCACACGGTCAGGCTGGATGAGTCCCTGCAGCAGCCTCCTGCCTGGTCCCCGTGCTCCTGCTCCAGGGTGCTGCAATCTACTTTTCCAAACATAGGTCGTGTCACGTCAGCTGCCTGATTAAACCTCTCCAAAGGTGGGCTTCTCTCCCAGGCCTTGGCAGTATCGGAAGGCTGTTGTCACGGCTCCTTTAATCCCACTCCCCTCCTCCCTCCTTCCCCCACACCTTCCCCTGGGTACAAGCATGAAGGGGTACAGACAGCTAGAGACACTCATCTTCTGACAGACTTTCTGTCCCCACGCTTGCATCCAGGGAGGAGTCATCATCTTCATCCCCTTTGGGAGGCTGGGGTGCATCTGGGGTACAGTCTTTGTGGAGATGGTTTCTTGTCACTCAGGCCTACTTTCCCGTGTTGCTCCCTTAACGAGGCCTTGCCTGGCTGCCCCCCAGCAGTCCCCCTATCACATTTTCCTCCTTTCCTTTCTCTGTGGGACTCATCACCACCTGACATGACCTAAATCCCTGGACTTGTTTATTGTCTGACCCAGGAGAGCAGGGACCCTCCGTGTTTTGCTCACCCAGCCCCTGTGTTTAGTTGCTGCGGCTGAACGGATGTTGGCTTCTTTGATGTGAGCTACCTTTTCTAGCTGGGGGAACGAGCAGCTGGTACAGAAGGCGAGGGAGGCGCCGCCATGGTGCTGGGGGACGGGGGAAGCGGCCGAGCCGTCGCAGAGGGCTTGGGAGGCCTTGCCATGGTGTGGGCTTCTCTCCCAGGCCTCGGCAGTATCGGAAGGCTGTTGTCACGGCTCCTGCTCCTCTTTTCCAAACCCTGTTCCCCAAGCCCTTCTGCTGTTTCCCTCTTTCATTATTAGAGAAGACTCGGGAGCCGACCATGGTGTGTTTTGGAGTCTGCCCTGGTTAGAGATGAGCCCTGGTCTTCTCAGTGGCATATTCCGCTCCCTGAAAGCACCCCAGGTACCTAGGCGGGCATCTCACCACAGAGAACAGGAGCATGGAGGCAGCAAGTGAGGCAAAGCTCCGGGAGAGAATGCAGGAGAGGCAGAGAGAGAAAGAGCGGGGCCAAACAGGAAGGATGGCGGAGAGGCAGGGGAGAGGAGAGAGGGGCAGACCCAAGCCCAGGCTGGCTGCCCCAGGCTGCATGCCTGCACCCTGCCACCCCTGCTCTGTGTGTGGGTGCCACCCCCTCTTCTGGCCTCACCTCGGGTCACTGTACAGTGTGCCTGTGACAGCTCTGGGCAAAAATGGGAGAACGCATGGAGAAAAGGAAAAACCTGGGGTTCTCAGACAGGGGTCAGGCGCTCTCCCATGGGGCTCCCTTTCCCTGTCTCTTGTCTCTGGGGGATCTCTGAAGAAAGAGAGTGGGGGTCCAGTCCAGGGAGGGACTGACCAGAGTTTTTGGATAGAAGAATTGTTTTGGGTTGGAACCGTAAGAGGCAACAGGACTTGGGCAACCAGCTGTTTCAATCGTGTTGCCACTTCAGTAATTGGAATGTCAAAATCCATGACACAGAGTTTTCTAAAATATAAATTTTAAGCAACTGCTGGAAGGGGGGGGCAGGGCATTGAGGTTGGATTTTGGAGCTTCCTTCTGAGCAGGGCCTGCATCAGGGTTGTGTAAGATTGCCTCACTGGGCTGTTGAAAGCTGTGGCCTTTCTTCCTGGCAAGGTCTTGGCTAACAGCACAAAATGATCTTCATCCTATATGGGTTGCGGGTAGCACCTTGCCTAATTGAGATGAAGCCTAGGGTACTTTGAGACTCTGACTCAATTTACCTTTTCTGAAAGGCACCACTTCAGGCTCTCTGTAGTTCTCGCCTGCACTACTGGGGCAGCCTCCTAACATATCACATGACTGTGGTCTCACTCGCATCCCAAATCCATCCCATAAGCCATAGATAGAGAGACTTCTCTGAAATGCAAATATGATTATATCATTTCCCACCCTGAAGCCTTCACTGCTGCTGTCTCCATTCTACTGGGCGGAGTGTGGCTCCCTGGCCCGGGACCTGCCCTGCTCTCCTCGGTGTCTCCACCTCTCCCTCTCACACCCACTCCTCATTCCTGCTCAAACCCCACACGTGCCCTCTGCCAGGCCTTTGCACACATGGTCCTCCTCTCTCTGAAGCACCTTCCTGTTTATCCTGGGATGTCTACTGCTACTGGCCTTGGATGTCACTGTGACACTCACCTCTCCAGGGAGATAGCGCCAGTGAAGGGCATCATTCCCACCTCGAAGTCCCACTGAACTTCATATCTGCCTGGTCTTTCATTTTCCATATTAGGATCATTTGAGGCGCTGTCTTGTCTCTCCTGCGTACCCGGGAGCTCCTCGACAACACAGTCAGCCCTTATTTATCTCGGTGCCCCTCAGAGACTATACAGTGCCCGATACACAGCAAGTCTGCAGTTAATGTCTGTCAAGTGAATGAGTGGACAAACAAGTGAATGGACAAGTGAATTCATGTCCCCCCCAAATGCTGGAGCCACCCCACACCACCCAGGCCCCGGAGCACACGCAGAGCACCGTGAAGCATCTGGGCAGAGCCCAGATGCTGAGACCCCTGCTGCTCCTTCCTCATCCCTCCCAGAAAGGCATCCAGAAGTTCAGGTTCCACTGCTCATTCCCAGACAGGAGGGCAGCTCGTCTTTGTAGGAACTGGCAGACAGTCATCTGCTGACACGCTGTCCTGGTTCTTTAGTCACTATAATGCTGGGGAAATCCCTAAAGTTTGTGCTTCCCAAAAGGGCCCATCAATCATAGAGGTGGCCGCCAGTTCCCACTTGGCATTGATATACTTGCTCTCTATCTGAGAGAAGAAGCCTGCTCCCCTGCACTCGAGAGAACCAGATCTTTTTGGAATGGAAGGGGCTAATGGAAGGAAGAGGTCAAGTCACCTTGATGAGCTCTGTTGAACTATGTTTAAAGAAAATCCCACAGAGCCCTGTGAAAGTGGCTTGCAGTCAGAACTTCTCCTGGAGTCTAGAACAGTCTTCTGCACTCAGACTGAGTTAGCAGGGAGATAAGGCAAAAGCAAGGACTCTCGGTATCTGAGAAGGTCTGTCCTCTGGGCACCCTGCTGCTCAGCCGCTCTGCCCTCTGCCCGACTCCAGGTTGCCAGGAGGCTGGCACCCCCTCCAGGTCCTCAAAGCCACCGCACCTCACACCCACCACACAAGTCCTGCATCCTCCCTGCAAAGCACCAACTTCTGCTTCAACCATGGTGTCCAGCTCCACAGGGTCCTGGGACCATCCTACCTTCACTTGTTTGTCCGTAAATTCTCACTGAGAGCTTGTTCCCTGCTGGGATCTGGGATATGGGGAAAATCAGCCATAGTCCCTGCTTTCAGAGGCTCATGCCTACAGATGAGGGGTTACAATTTCATATTTGCAGTGCAGTGGTGGAAGTATCAGAGAGTTCTGTGGGGCTAGAGGAGGGACCCTCTATATTCTCGAGAAGGGTTGGGGAAGTCTTTGTGGCTCTGAGGCCTGTAGGTTCTAAGGGACTTACCAGAGACACCACGATGGAGCAGACAACTCCTGGTGCAGAGGTGTAGAGGCTGGAGAAAGCCTGGATGTGATTAGGGAGAGCATTTTGAAGAAAAAGAGGAGTGGATGCAGGGATGGAACGATGGATGATATGGGGTTAGATTTATTCTGTGCCCTAAAGGGCATTCGAGGGAAAGTAGGACTAATGTCTGGCAGGCACAAGGAGACAATTCTTTGCTCAGTGTAATGAGGGACTTTCTAAGTGTCAGTGCCAAAGGAGGAAGCTCCCCTTTCCTGGAGGAATTCAGGCAGGGTTGGTTCAACCCCTTGGCAGGGATGTTGGGGAGAATTACTCAAGGGTGGGAGTGGTGCAGGTTGAATTAAGTCAATAGTTTTCAATTTTTTTTTCACAACAAATCTCTTTCTTCAAACCTAACAGTTCTGATTGAACAAAGTAGGGGAGGGGCCTTCAGATTCCCATAAGCTTGCTGTCCCTTACCTTCAGGGGTGGGATTCTATGACGCTAATCCAGAAGCCTTCCGTTTGCAGGTTTTAATCCCACTCCCCTCCTCCCTCCTTCCCCCACACCTTCCCCTGGGTACAAGCATGAAGTATGTGAGAAATTTTAGAACATTTATACCGTCAGTATTTGCTGCAAACCTATTGTGTACCAGCCACTACTCCAGGTGCTGGGAATAAAGCAGAGACTGAGACAGATGCCGGGGACTGTGCCCTCCGGAGTTCATGGTCTGGAGGGGAGGCAGACACTGTGACAAGTAATGGTGGGTAGAGGAGGTGGGGGAGCACCTCCCAGCCTACTGGAAACATCTGGTCTCAGCCTCCCAAAGGGGATGAAGGTGGTGACTCCTCCCTGGATGCAAGTGTGGGGACAGAAGGGCTGTCAGAAGATGAGTGTCTCTAGCTGTCTGGTCCCCATGTCAGTCACAGAAGGGACTGGTGAGGGCTTCTAGACTCTGCTGCCTAAGCTCACAGCCTGCAACAGTTCCTGGAGACACCCTCATGCCCTTGAGTGGGAGCAGCACCCTTAGATCCCTGTGCCCAGAGCAGAGCCTCCTGGGCCGTTGGAGCAGGAGTCTGTTACAAGCAGGTTGGGGACACAGCCACAGCCAGACAGTGATGGGGGAGCTGAAATATGACCCTGGCAGCTCCTATCCTTCTCAGATCAGTGCTGGGGAGGGAGCTGGCAGATCCAGCTTGTGGAGCACATGGGGTTCAAGCCCCTTTGCTCACAGTACTATTTTAACCAAGTCCACCATGGTTAAAATAGTCCACCATGGTGTGACCTTGCACTAGTCTCTTCTCCAGGTATGGCCTGATTCCTTCGTTTGACAAAGGGAGAGTAGGTGACTGCTAGTCTTTCCCCAGCTCCCCACATCCTACTTCTATGAGTCTTCTCTTCGCTGAAAGGACAGGCGTCAGAGGACCCTGATCTGGGCTCTGGTTTTTGGGAGGCCCCCCTCCCCCAGCTGGTTGTAACCTGGGAAAGGGACGTTATGGCCAGAGGGCAGGGAGGTGGCAGAGGAGTCACTGGGATGGACTTGGAGGGGAGCAGCAGCAGCCCTGGGGGAGCTGGGGCCAGGCCTGGCTGCAGGCTTTGCAGAGAAGCAAATGCCCCTGTGGGCTGAGCTCTCAGCTACTGACGAGGAACTGAAGGAATCTCAGTCAACGCAGGGAGGACAGCGGCCCTCACAATCTTCAGGCCCCAGTGGGTCTCTGCATCCAGAGTACAGACTCCTCATGGTAGTCACTGAGCTCATTTCCTCCGATGGCCAGCCAGGGGCTCCTGGGCGTGGGCTACACTCCCAGACTTCCAAGTGCGTGAGCACCCCCGTGTCCACCAGCACCCACGGTTGGGATGCTGCTTCTGTTAAGAGAGACCCAACTGCTCTCTTGGATCCAGAAATGACTTTGAGGGTAAACACACTCAGTTTGTCCTTGTTTCCACTGCTGGGGCACGAGTGTTCCTCCCTAGTTATCCCCAGTCATGGCATCTAGGTCCGTTTCTGGAAGACTTCCAGGGCAGTGGCGTCTATCAGGAGAGAGTGGGCTGTATGGATGGTGACAGGTGCACAGGGTCGGGCTGGGTGGGGAGGTGGCTGGCATGTTGAGGGGAAAGGATAGCCCATTCTGCATTCTGCAGTGACAAGGGCCATTTTGTCAGTTTGGGCAGGGAGGTCTGAGATGGGACAGGGTGACCTGGTCATGAGCAGTGGGGCCTGAAGTAAGAGGTGAGGACACTGTCAGGGGGTGAGCCCAAGGGGCTCAACACAGACTCATGTATTGCGTCCTCTCATTTTATTATTACCGGATGAGGGGGTTGGGCCACCGGTAAGCATGGGGTGGGGGAAGAAGCACGCAGAGCGCTGGTGTGGCGGAGGACTTTATTTTTCCCCAGTCCCAGCCCCACAGCCAAGGCAGTTTGGCACAACAGCTCCCAGGGCTCTGGTTGGGCAGGTACAGGGTGGCCTGGCCCCCTGATTAGTGGCCGTGGCCATGGCCATGGCTGTGGCCATGGCCATGGCCACCCTCTCCGAGGCCTGGCCCATGGCTGTGGCCGTGGCCATGCCCATGGCTGTGGCCGTGGCCCTGACCACCCTCCCCGAGGCCTGGCCCATGGCTGTGGCCTTCGTCACTGGGGGCATTCTTGTGCATCTCCTCGTGGGAGGCTTCAGTCAGTCGTGCCATCAGGACAATGAACTCCTCAAAGGACAGCTGCTTGTCCATGTCTGTGTCCAGGTCCTCCATGATGTGGTTTATGGCCTTGTCATTCTTTTTCTCCTTCTGTGGGTGGGGGAGAGAGGGCTGTTAGGGTTGTGTGGCTGGAGGTGGGGCTCGGGAGCACAGAGAACTACCAGATGGCAAGTGCACAGGGAAGCCTCGCCCCTGGGGCTCAACTTAAACACTCAAGGCGACCATGGCCTGAGAGCCCAGGGCGGAGCAGAAGCTGAGCACATGCAAGCATTTTCCACTTTTCTCCCCACGCAGCTGCAGGACTTGGGCGCTGTGACTCTCTCTGTTTTACAGACGAGGAAACTGAGGTCAAGGGACTTGGCTGAGATCACAGGATTAGTAAGTCTAGAAATGTCACCTCATCTGGTCCTTGTACCCACTGTAACAGGTAGGAATGCTGTCTTCTTTGGGGAAGACTTGAGGTAACCAAGCCCTAGAGAAGGTCATTCGTTGTTACAGATTGGCGAGGCTCAGATCTGACTTAGGGGCCCGCCCCATCCCCTCCGCTCTTCTCCCTCTCAGCCCCCTCCCTGCCCTCCCTCTGGAGGTTACTCTCAGTGAAACTCACTCCAACCAATGCAGCAGGGAAGTATCCCCCAAAGTGGGGGATAAGTGTAGAAGGGGAGATGGCAGGTGAGGCTGGGAGGTCGGGGGACACCAGAGAGTGGCAGCTAGTTCTAGCTCTGCTGCCCATTGGCTGGGGCACCTCAGCCAACTCCCTCCTGGAACTGTGGGGTGCCCGGCTCGGGGGAGCACTCGCTCCTGAGCAGCCCGTCCGCCAGGCCCTGCGCCCTTCCTGGCCTCTCACTTTGCTTCTGGCAGGGGCTGTCATAGAGGCGAGGGGGGCGAGTGTAGGGGTCACGCAAAGGGGGACCTTGCCACACAGCTTCCTGCCCATACCCTCTCTTGTCCACCCCGATCCAGCATCCTGCCTAGCTGTCCGTGTCCCTAATACTGCCCATGGCTGTGCCCCTCCACCTTACTGAGGTAAAGGGAGGGGCAGCAGGAGGCCTGGGGACCGACCCTGGATGGCTGGCTCCGGGACTGGAACTGAGACTGGGACCATGTGTCCCACCCTTCTTTGTCCAGGTCTCTGTTTCCCCACATTCCCCAATTTTGAAAAGAAAACAAAAAGCCTGTTGGAAGTTCCTAGAATTGCCTAACCATTTTCCAATCGGGGGGAAAAAAATCTCACATTTTACTGAGTGCTCTGTGTGCCAGCACTGTGCTGGGTGCTCTCCACGTGCTATTTATTTATCCGTTTTCCACCATAGACCCTTACAATTAGCAACGCCCTCCACGCCCCACATCTTCCACCCTACGTTCCCACCTGAGGCTTAGAGTCCCTCCAGCTTCCCGCCGAGGGTCGTCCTCAGGTGCTTCCCATCCCAGCATTCAGGTCTCAGCTCAAATGTCACCTCCTCAAAGAGGCCCTTCTTGTCTACCCTAACTAGCCACCTCTGCCGCACCCAGCCACATCGCCCACAGTACTCAATCTTATTTTCTTCGAGGCACTTATTGGCATTGGGCTTTATCTGTGCTCTTTATTTAGCGACGACTTTGTCGTGCGTGGGATGGTGGCTTCTTGTTCACCACTGCATCCCTCTGCCCAGAACAAGGCCTGGCATATAGCAGATGTTCAACCGAACACTTTCTTGACTCTGTCGTACTGTGTAACTTAGCTCCCCCGGCGACAGGGCACCTGCTGCCTCTGCAGGCTGGTTGCAGCCAGCTGCAGACTGCACCCACCCTGCCTTCTGAAGCCGAACTGCCGTGAGACCCACTGGAGTCCGGCCCTACCTTGAGGAAGTTTTGCAGATCTTTTTTCACCAGCTGTTTGAATTCTTTCTGGCTCAGGGAGTCTCGTGGCTCCAACCGCACAGAGTACTGGTGGAAGGTGTTGATGACGGTCTCTATGGCGCGTTCCAGCTGTGACTGTTCCCTCGCCATCTTCTTGAATTCTGCGTAACTGAGAAGCAAGGGTTGTGGTACTTAGAAGAAATCGCTGTGAAGCTTTCTTAGTGTTTCCCACCGCTGCTCACAGGGATGAAGGGGAAACACAAAATAAAAAGAAAGCACATGCTGCAAATGAACTGGGAGATGACCTGTCACATACATGTGAAAAATGATTTTTAGAATATCTGGAGAAAGCCAAAGAGCAAAGCATTTGAGGGCAGGAGGCTCCAGCAGAACATGACCTAAGAAAATGGGAAGAAAACTTTCAGGTGGGTGGGGGCAACCAAGGAGGGCTTCCAGGAGGAGAGTTTGGAAGGAAGTTCAATAGGGGGAGAAAAGAAGGAACTGGCAGGCAGGCTGTGCCCAGGGAAGCTGGCAGCTCACTTACCAAAGTCAAGGAGCTACACAGAGCGTTTGACAGAGCAGTGCAGGCCCAGCATTTATAGGCAAGCTCTGGCCGGGGCACTCGGCCCTCTCTCAGAATATTGCTTCACAGGTGAGCAGTGTGGTAACGCTGCCAGGAAGGGGGCTGGGGTGGAGCAGGAAATGTTCACAGGGTGCCTTCTGCCTTTTTGTGAAATTCCCAGCCCTGGCCTGGAGCAGGTTGGGGAGGAAGCTGGTTGGGTAGTTCGTTTCCCCTCCACCCCAAGCCCTCACTGTCCCTGAGCAAGCCAGCAAGCCTGCCACACCCCCGACACCTCTTGTCCCCCATCCCCAGTGAGGTTGTGGACACCGTCCCACCTATGGTAGCCAGAAGCTGGTGGTGGGCTGAGGACCCCTGGGGTGCCCGACCCGCTCTGCATCCCCCGTTAGGGCCATCTGTCCCTTCCGTCAGTCCAAAAAGGGTAAACTGAACCTTCCCCCTCTGTTTGCTTGGCTCTGTGACAAGTGCTCTTAGGCAGGTGAGGGGTTGGTGTGAGGTTCTTAGATTCATAGGGTGGGCATTGGGGTTAGAAGGGTTCTCAGAAATGGTCAACTCATTTGCATTGTAGATGATGAAACTGACACCCAGAGAAGGACCTGAGCAAGGTCACATAGTTGTTTGGCAACATAGCAGGATTTGGACCCAGATATCCTGGTTCCTGGTTAAGAGTGATTCTGATGATACCTCCCTCTTGCAGTCTGACTAAGAGCACCTCAGGGCAAATGTGTTTCTAGTAACTCTCAGCGTCTCTCTTCCAAATGCTCCCAATGACGAGTCCATGAACTTACAACCTGGAAGACAGGTGTTTTTATGCAGCCTCTTGGTGGGCGACACATGTCCCTACCCTGCTACCAACCTCCAGTGACTCCCCATTGCCTACAGAGAAAGCTGCGATGGCTTCACCCAGCACACAAAGGCCTCCGGGAATGGACTCCCTTCACTCCCCCTGCCTGTGGGTGTGCAGGGCCCACCTCCCACCTTGCCACCCAGGAATGCCCTTCCCCCACAGCACAGGGTGAGATCCTGCCCATCCCTCATGGCTCAGTTCAAATGCAACCTCTCCCAGGAAGCCTGCTCTGTTCTTCCCATTAGTATCCAGTCTCTTCCTCCCTGACAGTCATTCCCATACCTTCTGCCTCTCAACACTCGCTTTCCTGGAGTAAAGTTATTTACACGATTGCCTCTGCCTAATAATTGGCTACAGACCCTCGAAGGGAGGTTGTCATTCGTGTTTGTGTGCTCCCACGCACACAGTCCAGGGCTTGGCACGCGGGACCTGCTTCTGTTTGCTGAATGATCTGTGTCCTTGCTGGCATCTGATCCCTCACCCCAGGAAGCATGTATGGAGGACCCACTTTGGCCACCTTCCCTTCCTCTTGCTCATCCCTGCCTCTCTCTCCATCAGAGAAGATGGTTTTGTCCAGCCTCCGTGAAGCCTTCCTCATTGCCCCAGCCCCTCCTGCCTTCTCAGCCCTCCAAAAGCCCGAGGCAGCCCTGTGTGTGCTAAGCCTTGGCCCTGAGTACCTCCGCCTTGCACTGCCAACACATGGAGTAGTGGTTAAGAGTTCAGACTGGCTGTGTGACCTTAGGCAATGCACTTACCTTCTCTGTGCCTCATTTTCCTTATCAGTAAGATAGGCTAATAACAAGCCCTACTTTGAGGATTGCAATAGTACGTGTAAACTTGGGAAAAGCTCAGTAAATAAGAGGTATTATTATTAGTTACCTTTCAATTCATTCATGCAACCAGTATTGGTTAAGCATCCAGTGTCAGACACTAATACTAGATGCTGGGAGACATTGATGAGTGAGTCACAATACAGAAGGGGGACATTATCTTATATCCTGTCTTCCAAATCACATTTTAAACTCTTGGTGGCTAAGGACAGTGCCTGGCACAGTGCTAAGCACACAGCAAGTATTTAATAAGTGCTTGCCTAATGCAGGATTGAATGAATGAGTAAATCATCTATGAATGAATGAACGATGCAGACGCGGCCTAGGAACACATGATTGGAAACTTCAGGTCCATTCCTTAACTGAGTCTGGCCCCATTGTGTAAGCTGGAAGAAGCTCAGACAACAGCCAGCAGCCGGCCCTGTGTGCCCGCCCTCAGGCTGTTGAGAAATGTCTGTTGTTTCCGGCAGGTGCCTGGGTGCCCTTCCTGTGTGCTCCCACAGCGACCTCTGCTGCCTCTGTCGCAGCACTTTTCACACAGCACCCAGGGGCTCCCACACACCCTTGCAGGAACAAGGCCCAGGGTGAAGCTGGCGGGGCCATGAGAATATCAGCAGCACCAGGCGACTGACACGGGGCCTCAGGGTTGGGGACACCAGGGAGTGGTGGAGACTGTGGCAAAGGGGAGCGTTCCTCACTTGAAGGGACAGCCTGTACTCACTCAGCCTCCGGCAAGGGCTGCCCTGTGGGAAAGTGGACCAGGTATTGCTGGATCTCCTGAAGGTCCAGGAAGCCTGTATTTTTATGTGAAAGTTCCTGTTCATAAAATTTGTCAACCAATTTTAAAGAAAACCAAAAACATTAAAAAGGAAGTAGGGCGTGTGTAAAACAAAGTGTGACTGTGGGTGCCCATCGCACACAAAGGGAGTGCGGTGGGCACCTCTGCTCTGCTGGGGAGCTCTTGACCTTCAGGCCTGACTCCGCCACTCCACTGTGGCCCCTCCAGGCAGGGACGCTGCCCTGCTTACCTCTGGAGTCCTAGCCCCGAGCAAGGGCCCGGCTCCGCAGGTACTGAAGGAACGTTGTAAGTGCACAAATGAGGAAACGAGTGAGTGTGAGATGAGCACTGGTCTGTTGCCCTTTGGCCTGTGACTTTCTGCAGAGCCACTGACTGTGACCACAGTGCTGATTCAGGATGAAAGTGCATCGGGGTGGGGGGAGAAAAGGCTCGGCAGTGGGTGGAAGTGAGCAGCTACACAGGGCTTCAAAACAGACAGGAGTCACACTCGTGGGATCCCATGTTGCCCTCATCTCAAAAGGCCACAGTGGGACGCCAGGTCCCAGGCTAGCCCAGGCTCAGGTGAGGCCAGGGCTGAGCCGGTCAGCTGCTGACTTGAGGCATGATTTGCAGGTGCCTCAATGCCCCACTCGCCTCCTCGCTGCCAACCGAGGCCAGAGATTGGACTGACGGGTGTGATAGGGGGTCTTCTCCTCAGGGTACTGATTTTGCAGGGAAACTCAGAGCCTCCTACTAGGGCAGGGATTGAGCCAATTTTCCTGGCTCTGGACAGTGACGCTGGGGTTGTCACTGAGGGAAAAGGGCGTGGCTTCCTCAGCTGGGTTAAGAACAAACAGGCAAACAAACAAGCAGGCAGAGTCTCCTGCAGCTGCAACCAAACCTCGAGCTCCTTCCTCCGTGCTCAGGACCAAGAGTGGGTCTGCGTCTTTCCTCTTCCGCAGCCCGTCTGCACTTGCCTTTCGGGGCGCTTTGCCCCTTCTGAGTTGGAAGGGGGTGTTACAGGAGGGGCACAGTAGGACTCGGGACTGAGGCACTGAGAGCTGGGTTCTCGTCCCAGCTTTGCCAGACTTGTTGGGAAATGACTTTAGAAGTCATTTCTGTGCTGAGGCCTCCGTTTTCTTGTCCACTACAGGAGGAGATTGAGACAGCAAGCTTTTAAGTCATTTCTCGTGTGGATTCCAGGTTTTGATGGAATCTTGGTGTGCTCCATGAATACCATGAGCCTCACGGCTCCAGGGCTCTGTCTGCTGGTTTACCTGCTCCCCCAGCGGCTGAAGTCAGGTTCCCCCTCCCCACAGGGAAGCTGGTGCCTGGGCCCAGCCCGTCAGGCTGCATACTGCCTGCTGCCTCTTTGTCCCCTCCCTCCCTTGCTCCTTGCTTGGACTCCCAGCTGTTCTTCCACAGAGATCCCTGGATCTGGGTCTCCTGACCACAGGCCCCCTGACATCCTTTGTCCCCCTACTGCTCATTCTGGAGCTCTGGTGTATTGGGGTGGCTTGGAGAAGTTATCCATGGGAACTGCAGACTGTCGTCCTGCCACCTTTGGGCTCCATCCACACCAAGCCTTGACCACCCCCACATCCCAGTGGCCATGCCCAGGTCTCTAAGACACCTGGCCGATGGCAACCCCATTCCCTGCCCCCGCGCTGGGCTGCTCGAGCATCCACAGTGAGTCCCCTCAAGTAACCTGGCTTCTTGGACCCTCAAGCTGAAGCTTTCCCATGTCTGAACACCTCCCTCTGTCCCCACCTCGGCTGCCTCCCTGCTCACAATCCTCGTCGTTTCCAGGAAACTTTGCCTTCCAAATTGGGAAAGCTGGTATTCCCTTTTTGGTTCTCTAGCTTCTATTTTCCCGGTCCTTCCTCCTCTCCCATCTCTTGTGCACCTGGTTTTCACCTCACTAGGCCCCCAGTTTCCACAGCCCTCTAGAAATTCCTGGTGAGTATCTCAGTATCTAGCTATTGGCTTCCTCTGCCTCTCAGGGATCCCTTTGAAGTAAACAGCCCTTTGTAGAAAATAAAGGGCTTTCACAAACATTACCCTGCTGGCATCATAATTACTGGCCTTTGGATCTGTCTCCCTCACTAGATTATTAATTATGTAGAGCGGGGAATCTTGATTTACTCATCCCTCGATGATAAGCTTTGCATATGAGCGACATCTGACGAACGTCTCCAGAATAAAATGAATGACTGAGTTGGTTTTGATAGAACTTATGCTTAGAGGATTGTTATTTCCTGTAATTAAGAACTTGTGCAACACATGAGATTGCAGAGAAGGAAAAAAAGGAAGTGCGGAGGAGTGATGGAGAAATAGGGAGTTGGAGGGAGACTCCTAGTGGGGGAAAGGTGGCTCCAGAATTATCAGACAGTGCATGCTGCCACCTTGTGGCTTGCCTGCATCAGGACAGCCTGTGGGATTCCTCTGGCCCCGGATTTTCAACCTTTTTGTTCTCAGAACCCTTTTATAAATACTTGTAGAAATCATTGAGTATCCCAAAGAGTTTTGTGGGTTATATCTACCAATATTTACTATATTAAAAGTTTACAACTTTCAAAATATTTATTATTCATTTAAAGTAGCATTAATAAACGCATTTACATATTAGCACATTTTTAAACATTAAAAATAATTATTTTTAATATATGAAATAATTATATATTGTTTTATAAAAAGCTAGTTATATATTATTTTTAAAAAGCTAGTGAGAAGTATGTCATCTTTTTTATTTCAAAACATTAAGGGGGTACAAATGTTTCTTTTACATGGATAGCTTTTATAACACTTAAGTCAGGGCTATTAGTGTGTCCATCACCCGAAGAGTGCTCATTGTACCTGTTGGGTAAGTTTTTACTCCTCCCCTCCCCTCCTCCCCCTCCCCACTTCTTGATTTCCAATGACTTTTACTTCTCTCTTTGCCTGTGTGTGCCCATCGATTAGTTCCACATTATTAGAGAGTACGTGTGGTGTTTGTTTTTCCATTCCTGAGATACTTCACTTGGGATAATGGTCTTCGGTTCCATCCAAATTACTGCAAAAGACATCAATTTATTCCTTTTTATGGCTGAGTAGTACTCCATGGTATGTATATGTGTGTGTGTGTATGTATATCCCACATTTTGTTAATCCACTCATGAACTGATGAACACTTAGGTTGATTCCATATCTTTGCGATTGTGAATTGTTCTGCAATAAACATTTGAGTGCAGGTGTCTTTTTGATAAAATGACTTCTTTTCCGTTGTGTAGATACCCAGTAGTGGGATTGCTGGGTTGAATGGTAAGTCTGTATTTATTTCTTTGACTAATCTCCATACTGTTTTCCATAGAGGTTGTACTAATTGGCGGTCCCACCAACAGTGTTATATGCATTCCTTTCTTTCTGCATCCATGCCACCATATATTGTTTTTTGACTTTTTAATAATAGCCATTCTGACTGGGGTAAGGTGATATCTCACTGTGGTTTTAATTTGCATATCCCTGATGATTAGTGATGTTGAGTATTTTTTATATGTTTCTTGGCCATTTTTCTATCTTCTTTTGAGAAATTCCTGTTCATGTCTTCTGCTCACTTTTTTAATGGGGTGGTTTGCTCTTTTCTTGCTGATTTGTTTGAGATCTTTGTGGATTCTGGATATTAGCTTTTTATCAGATGTATAGTTTGTGAATATTTTCTCCCATTCTGTAGGTTGTCTATTTACTCTGTTTATTTTCTTTGCTGTGCAGAAGACTTTTAATTTAATCAAGTCCCATTTATTTATTTTTGTTGTTGCTGTAATTGCCTTTGGGGTCTTAGTCATAAATTCTTTGTCTAGGCTGATCCCTAGAAGAGTTTTTCCTATACTTTCTTCTAGAATTTTTATGGTTTCATGCATTACATTTAAAATTTTTATCCATCTTGAATTAATTTTTGTGAGTGGTGAGAGGTAGGGGTCCTGTTTCATTCTTCTGAATGTGGCACTCCAATTTTCCCAGCACCATTTATTGAATAGGGCTTTTTTCCCCAGTGTATGTTGTTGTCTGCTTTATCAAAGATCAGTTGGTTGTAGGTAGATGGTTTTATATCTGGGTTTTCTGTTCTGTTCCGTTGGTCTATGTCTCATTTTTGTACCAACACCATGCTGTTTTGGTTACTATAGCTTTGGAGCATAATTTGAAGTCTGGTAATGTGATGCCTCCAGATTTGTGTTTTTTGTTGTTGCTTTGTTTTTGCTTAGGATTACTTTGGCTATTCAGGCTCTCTTTTGGTTCCATATGAAGCATAGAATTATTTTTTCTAGATCTGTGAAATATGACATTAGTATTTTGATGGGGATTGCATTGAATTTGTAAAGCACTTTGGGCAGTATGGACATTTTAACAATGTTAGTTCTACAAATTCATGAACATGATATGTTTTTCCATTTATTTGTGTCATCTGTGATTTCTTTCATCAGTGTTTCATAGTTCTCCTTGTGGAGATCTTTCACCTCCTTGGTTAAGTATATTCCTCAGTATTTTATTTTCTTTGTAGCTATTGTGAATGGTATTGAGTCTTTGATTTGACTCTCAGCTTGACTGTTATTAGTATATAGAAACGGTACTAATTTGTGTACATTGATTTTGTAACTTGAGACTTTGCTGAATTTTTTTTTTTTTATAAGTTGGTCCAACTTTATTAAAACCTGTTACAGAAGACACAGTTCGAATAATAAGTTTGTGGTTTTAAGGCCTGTAGAAATCTGAGTTATGTTTTACTACAAAAGGATATAAAATACATTAGTTCAAACTACAGTGTAAAAAGAAATTTTAAAAATGAACAGTGTATCCTCATAAAATGTTTGCAAATAATTTCTTTCTAAGCACTTACAACTAGTTACAGCTCTTTTAAAAATGCAGATAACCA
>CM052444.1:39282791-39294483 GCA_028533085.1 Varecia variegata
TCCATGCCAACATTTGTTGTTATGGGACTTTTTGATAAAGGCCATTCTCACTGGAGTTAAGTGATATCTCATTGTGGTTTTGATTTGCATTTCCCTGATGATTAGAGATGTTGAGCATTTTTTCATGTTTGTTGACCATTCTTCTGTCTTCTTTTGAAAAATTTCTGTTCATGTCCTTTGCCCACTTTTTGATAGGGTTGTTTGATTTTTTCTTGCTGATTTTCCTGAGTTCTAAATAGATTCTAGTTATCAGTCCTTTATCAGATGTGTAGCATGCAAAAATTTTTTACCATTCTGTAGGTTGTCTATTTACTCTTGTGACAGTTTCTTTGGCTGTGCAGAAGCTTTTTAATTTAATCAGGTCCCATTTATTTATTTATTTTTGTTGTTGATGTGATTGCCTTTGGGGTCTTCTTTATAAACTCTTTGCCTAGGCCAATGTCTATAAGAGTCTTCCCACATTGTCTTCTAGAATTCTAATAGTTCACTCCTAAGGTTTAAGTCTGTTATCCACCATGATTTGATTTTTGTGAGAGGTGAAAGATGTGGGTCCTGTTTCAGTCTCCTACGTGTGGCTATCCAGTTTTCCCAGCACCATTATTGAATAAGGATTCTTTTCTCCAGAGTATGTTTTTGTCTGCTTTGTCAAAGATTAGATGGCTACATGAGGATGGTTTTATATCTGGATTCTCAATTCTGTTCCACTGGTCTGTGTCCCTGTTCTTGTGCCAATGCCAAGCTGTTTTAATAACCACAGCCTTGTAGTATAGTTTGAAGTCTGGTAAATTAATACCTCCCGTTTTGTTCTTATTGCTTAAAATTCCATGCAGGCAATTTTAATCCCTCCTCCACATACTCTTCCCCGCTGCTTAGGGAGAATTCACACTGGAGAGCACTTTGTGGTTTTGAAGTGCCTGAGTACATTTCCAGGTTATTTTTTTGGCCAATTGTGTGTGTAGATGCAGCTCATGAGAAAAGGATAATATTTCCGACTTCCTGCCCTTTCCTATTTAACTGTCACCCTGGGGGATCGCCTGGAGCTGGCGTTGGAGGAAGCTACACCACCTGGTGCTACCTTGGAGGGGGCTGGGAGATGTGTGAGGCAGAGGGACTCTTCCTGGCCAGAGCCTGTGCCGCTGTGATGGCTGGTACAGGAGCTCTCTGAAGACTGATGCAAAATGGAATATTCCCTTGCAGGTGATTCCTCCTGGGACAAAACACAAGCTAAGCAGACATCAGAGGGGCTTCAGTACCTGTTTGGCAACATCTCCCAGCTCCTTGAAAAAGACAAACTGGGTCTCAATGGTGAGGAGGCATGGGGACCGGCTGGGGTTTTTCATGTGACCAGAAATGTCTCTGAGGTCTGCAGAGCCGCATGTGACTGGCATGGGGTGAATGGGGTTGAGGTGCAGACAGCAGCACCAGAAAACCAGCTGCACGAATTGCCCTAGGCCCTTGGTAGGGAGGGGTGGTGCTGGGAGGGGATAGAAACCTGGGAAGGGGATAAGCAGCCTCTGCAGACAGGGACCCCCTGGCCTGAGGATGGAGACCCAAACCCTGCCTCAAAGAGTCCTGAGACTGAGGGGGGACACAGCCCTGTTCAGGGGAGCCCCTGAGGGAATACACATAGCCACAGAGGAAATGGTCAGTGAGCACACACTGAGGGCATCAGTGCTGAGGTGAAGCCAAGTGAGGCTGCTCAGGGCTTTCTCTGGGGATAAGCAGGTGAGACAGAGATGCCCCCTGAAATGGGGGCCTGGGCTAGAGCAGGGAGGATCTGGAAGATGGGGTCTGTCCATGGTGGGGGATGTTTGGGATGGAGGAGCAAAGCACCCAGGTTCCCTGGTTGGTGCAGCCTCTGTGTTGGGGTGAGTGTTGCTGAGATGGAGATACGGAGGTGGGCAGGGGAGGGTGCACCTGCCTGCTGAAGGCTTCTTTCTAGGGCTCCTCCACCACCTCGGGGCGACACAGCGCACACTGGCTCTGCTCGTGCAGCCCAGGTGGCTAGTGAGCAACCCTGGGGCAGCAGTGCTGAGTGACATCCCCTTGGCTCTCCACAGATGTCTCCACCGTGGTCTCGCGCAAGGAGTGGGGGGCGGAGGCTGTCGGCTGCAGTGCTCAGCTGACCACGCCAGTGGATGTCCTTGTCATACACCACGTCCCTGGACTGGAGTGTCATGACCGGACTGTGTGCAGTCAGAGGCTGCGCGAGCTGTGGGGCCATCACGTCCACAACAACAGCGGGTGCGACGTGGCGTACAAGTAAGCGGCTGGGCTCGGGTCCCCAGGCTCAGGTCGACACTGCTCCCCTGGGGTGCTTCTCCTGTCCCTTCTCATCCCTTTGCCTCATTTTCTGGGTTGTAGATATATAAGTTTTACAGTGAATAAAGTATTTAAAGCATCCGTAAAATTCCAACTCCTTTGGAATTTTCTGTGAGGTCCCCACCTCTGAGATTTCCTCAAAGGAAGCAAGGAAGGTTGAGTGATAACTCCACTCTCTACCCGCCTCCAAACCTGACGTGCACAGTGCATCACAGGCTACAAACAACTTGCGCCTATACGAGGGCATCTGCTCCTCAAAAACTCTGTGAGGTTGGTAGGCAAGCATCACCATGTCCATGCTACAGGAGAGGGGACCCAAGAGAGAGAGAGGTTGTCTAATTTCCTCAAAGTGGCTCAAAATGGTCTCTTCACCCACGGTGCTCTCCCCCCAACAATATGCGTAAGGTCCGGCCTTGGTGAGCCGACCGTCTGTCCACCTATTGCCCTAATGGTCACTCTAGTAGGCCCTATGGTTGCCTGCACCACATGTCCTTGGCCCGTCCCTGACTTTGGCCAGCTGTGGACAGTTCCTGAGTGTGGTGATCATTTCCCTCCTTAAGGGTCAGCGCATCTCTCTGCTTTGCTGCTTCGTGGCTTCCCCAGCCCCTGAGGATGAAGGGGAAGGAATGCTCGCTGGGGGCAGGAATTGGTGGGTAGCTTCCTCAGCGCCAGCCCTTCTCAGGGACATTTCCACAGTGCATGCTCACAGTTTCTTGGAAGGCCAGTGGGTGGGGTGGGCCCAGGGAGCTGCTGTGAGCCAGCGTACTTCCACACACTGCTGGGTTTCTCCTGTCCTTCTCGCTCTCGTTGCTCCCTCACTCTGGCTTCTGGGATCCCTTCCTAAATAAGCCGCCTGTATCCACATCCTGTCTCAGGCACTACTTCATGGGACAGTTACCTGGCAGGGAGAAATCAAATGAACAGCCTCTGCGGGGATTACACAGGCAGCATGAGCTTTGGAGGAGGGAGGAGGACCATGTTTAAGGAAGTATAGAGGCCAAGAAGAGCCTGCCATTGTGTGGTTGGGTCAGTGTTAGTTACTGTGGAGGTCCCAGGACCTCTTCTCCTTCTGAGTATGCAGGATGATTTATATAAAACTCTGCTGTCTGAGCAAGGGAGGGAGGTGGGGAGTATGGGAGTGGATTCTTCTGAATTCTAAGGACTAGCATAAATGACTTGGTCTTTCTATTGTCTGGGAAGAGTCCATGCAAGTTCCTTTTAGTGGACATGTTTTGAGCCCTTCTCCCTTTTGAGGCCGGTTATGTGGTTTTCTCTCTCAGGAAACAGTGCTACAGTGCCATCCATCAAACCCGTGTTTCCTTTGTTCCATAGCTTCCTGGTTGGGGATGATGGCAGGGTGTATGAAGGTGTTGGCTGGAATATCCAAGGTGTGCACACCCAAGGTTACAACAACATATCTCTGGGCTTTGCCTTCTTTGGCACCAAGAAAGGTAATGGTTATCCCAGCTGACCTTCTCCAAAGAGTTCTCTACTTCTTTGTCTCAAGGTGTCCTTGAGATGTCCTTGTCTCAGGCATCACTTCATGGGAAGTAGCTGCTACTCTGCTGTCTTCTCACCCTTCTCTCCCTTCTCTGAAGACCCGCTCTCTCTCGGAATTCTCTTCTCCATTGATTTCCATGACACGGCATTGTGATGGGCCTCCTCCTACCTCCTTCCCAACCTCTGCAGTAGGCTCCTTTTGCTCTTGCAATCTCCTAAGTGAGGTGCTAACCAGCTGTCCCTCTGCAAGCCTGTTCCCCTGCTCTCCTCTTGAAAGATCCGGGCTTCAGCCCTCACCTCTATGTCAATGACTATCACATCTTCCTCTCCAGCTCTGACCTTCCTGCAGCTTCAGGCTGTGCTTTCCAACTTCCTGCCAGGCACCTACTCCTTCTATCTCTTATTCGTAGATTTTCTATATATTTTTAAAAAACCACTCTGAGTCATCTAATCTCTGACTCCCTTCCACTTCCTTCTGGTCTACCGTTCCAAGCCTCCCCGCCAACCCCGCAGTCTAACACACACGCTCTAGGACCATTCCTTTGAGTCTGTGCACCCTTTTCTGTTAACAGAGATCTTGCTTATCTAGTTTCTCATTTTCCCTTCCCAATACCTTTTGAAATAGTCCAGGTCGATTTTGTGATCCCTATTATACAAAGGTGTGTCTAAGCTTCGGAGAGGTCAATGACCCAAGTGACACATCTAGAAGGAGAGGAAGCAGCACATGAGCCCATATCGCTCATCTCCAACTCCAGGTGGTTTCTAGCATGCCAGAGGACTCTTTGTGTTCAGCTTATGTTTCTTTTTCCCCATGACTACTCATTGTCAATTTTTAGCTTGGGATCTTGAGCACATTACTTCTCGAAGCCTCAAGTTCCTCTTCATGAATAATGGGGCTAATAACAGCATCTACTTCAGAGGGTTGTGGTGAAGATTAAATGGGTTAATGCAGGTAAAGAGCCTGGAATGTGCCTGGAAGGGCCCTACTGATGGGAAACCCTGACTTTCCCAGGCGGGTCTCCTGAGTGTGGTGCTGCCTCTGCATTCTTTCCCGGAGAGAGGGAGTGAATGAATGATGTCTTGGCAGGTATTTGGGAAAGGACTTCATCTTGAGCCATGGAGAGGTCTGTCCAGGTAGATTCTTGACTTTCAGACTGTTTGATCTGGGGGATGACCTGGTCCCCTTTCTTCCCTTCCAATAGCTATTCGGGGGCTGGCATGGCATCTCATCCTCCCCGACAGGTCCCCTGAAATTCAGGCCAGACTGAAGTTTCCAACTGATTGCTCTCTTCCAGGCCACAGCCCCCGCCCTGCTGCCCTGTCAGCCATGGAGGGCCTCATCTCCTATGCTGTCCAGAAGGGCCACCTGTCATCCCAGTACGTTCAGCCACTTCTTGTGAAAGCCGAGAACTGCCTGGTCCCTCGGCAGAAGGGGAGTCCAAAGAAAGGTAAGACCTTCAGCCCTACTGGGCCTCCCTCCAGACTCCCCCCAACCACTGACTATCAAACATCATTGGGAGTGACTTTTCTAGTGGGACTGTCATTGGATTCCTTCTGATAGGCCACTGGTTACCCAACTCTCTGAACCTTCACGGCTGGCAAACCTTGAGAGGGACGACCCTGCAGCCCACCTCTTTATCCCTCAATTTCTAAACTGATAGCGCTACGGCACTATGCTTGGGGTCATATATGCACACTCATTTCTTCAATCACTCAACGAGTATTTACTGAACACCTACTAGATCCTGAGGATATACCAAGGAACAGAACACAAAAATTCCTGATCTCATGGAGTTTCAATCTAAAGGGCAGAGAAAGATAATAAACAAATAAACAAGTAGCATATTTGGTATGTTATTTAGTGTATGGTGAAAAGTGCTATGGAGGGGAAAAAAAGCATGGAAAAGGATCGTATCCATTTGTACACATATTTATGCATCCACACGATTATACACAAACACACCGTTCTCAATATAAAAACCAGAACAACATTAATAGACTGAAGTGCCTAGGAAAACTTAAGTCACCACTTACGCTGACTTTAAAGGAAGAGTTTGACATAATTCAGGTAATAAAAGGTGGGTCCTATTTTGGGTTTTACAAGCAGCAACACCAAAAACAGTATAAATTTGATCCCTGCCTTTGGACTGGTGCCATCTGTCCATATTAATTGACAGAGTTTTATGGATTACAAATGACTCTCAAAGACAGGCTTTCAGAATAAAACACCCATGTCCCACTGTTGGGACACAGCTGCTCCCAAGTCCTGAAGTCAGGGCCAGGGTGGGTGCCCAGATGTAGGGGGAGGGGCACTGACAATCCTGAGTTGCAAGTTGGTTTCGGTAGAGAGGGGGCCAACGTGGGTGAGCAGAATGAATCTTCCGTGGCTTTTTGCCCCACTGCAGCCTGCCCCAGTGTTGTCCCGCGGTCTGCTTGGGGGGCCAGGGAGACCCACTGCCCCAGGATGAACCTCCCGGCTAAGTACGTCGTCATTATCCACACTGCTGGGAGAACCTGCAACGTGTCGGACGAGTGCCGCGTGCTGGCCCGGGACATCCAGTCCTTCCATCTGGACAGACTCAAGTTATGTGACATTGGATATAAGTAAGTGGACTTGAGCATGGTGGGCTTCTCTTCCTTTGGGGGCAGAAACTGAATCCTTGGAACAAAGAGGAAAGGGAACTAATATTTACTGAGTACTCACCATGCAAGAGGTGTGCTGTGAATAACCACGTTGATTCCTTACACAATCCTGAGCAGGTCTTACTTAGGAGATAGCTAAGGGGGTGGTCGTTTCTCCTAAGCGTGTTCTCAAAATGTGTGCCTTTTAAAGGTAGCATACTGACATGATGGATGCCAAGATTTTGCTAAAAAGATATGAAAGCAAGCAGCATGTGTGCTAGATTGTGAAACCAGTAGAAAAGAATCAGAAGTTTGTGCCTTTGTCACAGAACCGCCTCCCACTGCTCAGTGGCTGGGGCTCTGCCCCTCGGTGTGGTCACAGCCTGAAGCTGTTCCCTTTCGCTATAGAGTCTGGTTGCTCCTCTGATTCTAGCAACTCTCACCTTCTTTGGAGAGAGTATCTTTCCTGTCTGAAAGCAGGGGGAGAGACCAGATAATACCTGTTGATTTCTCTAATGCCAAGGTCTGTGATTCTGTAATAAAGAACACACTAACCTAATGGGAGAGTAAAAATTTCTTTTTTTCCCCCTCATTAAGCATTATTTTAATGGATCTCAAAATTCTGTGACAGATTTTTGGTCAAGCCTTTTCTATTAAAAAGGACTCATTTTAAAAAGTAACATAACTGCCACATACACACAAAAACAAATGGTCCACAAACAAGTAGAAATATCTTGAAGGACGATGTCAGAGCTCTCAGATGAGACATCTGGGGTCAGACCCTGTCTAATGTTCTATCGGAAACAATCACACTAAATTTTAAGTATCAGGACAGGCCATCACTAGCCCATGTGGCATATTTGTACACGTTCATGGGAAGATCGCCTCACCCTAGGGGCAGTCATGGCTTAGTGGGTGGAGCTGGATTTCAGTCCCTGCTCTCCCCAAGCCAGGCACCTTTGTGCAGGAGGTAACCTGCACCGCCGTACGCAGCGGCCTGGCCCTAGATGAATTTGCCTTGTCTTAGTATATGCTACGGGGCTGACTGTCTCTCCTCTCTCTGTGCCCCTTTTAATAGCAACCCTTTTGTGACAAGAGAAAACTTTTCCTCCCACATTTATCATCTATCAGGACCTACCAAGTGCTTTGCTAGTTTCTGCCATACAGGATTATTCACAGTGCTATTGTTTTTAATTAGAGTGGAGACCTGAAAATTGACTATAATCTGGAAATCCTAAACCGGAAAATGGTAGAGGTTGAGGGAAGGTCCTTTCCCTTTTCCCACTCAGGTTTTAGGGGACAGGTGCTCGTCCCTTGACTTTTAACCCTTTATTGTGTCCCCTTCTATCATAACTTCATGCCTGTGCCATTGTCTTATCTTGAGATGGTCTGCAGTCAGGATTGAATGCTGACTTGCTGGTAAATTATAATTCACTGGCAACATGACAGAGCATGCACTCTGGGGGCACAAGGCCATGCTCTGGGGATGCCAGCAGCTGTAGCAAAGCTAGGGTGCTTGCCCTCACGGAGCTAATGCTTTAGCGAGAGAGAAAAACAATTAAACAAGAGGTTCTAGTAGGGTAGCTCAAGCCTTATGACGGGTGCACAGGGAGGGTAGACGGGAGGCTTAGATCGCTGGGGGATGGCGTGAAGGGGGCACTCCCTGGAGGAGCGCCGGGTGGGCTGGACCTCACGGGTAGCGGGAGCGAGTCAGAGGCAATGGGAAGGGGCCTCTGCGGAAAGGCCTAGGTTCCTCCTCAGAGGACTTGAGAGAGGTTCAGCATGATAAACACAGATGCCAGAGCGGCGGCGAGGGGTGAGGCTGGGAGGCCAGCAGAGGCCATATCATGAAGGATCTTGTAACTCAAGCTGGGGAGTTTGAACTTGGTGCTGAGGACTGAAAACAGGGCTTTGACAGCATAAGATTTGGATTTTAGAAAGACCGGTCTGGCTATTGCTTCAGGAATGGATTGGAAAAGGGTGAAACTGCAGGCAGCGAGATCTGAGGACAGCACAGCGATCCAGGCAGGACGGGGTGGTAACGTGGCCAGGGCAGTGAGGGGTGGAGGAGCTGAGGGGCAGAGGAGGTCAGTGGTTCATGGTTACGGTGTGGGGGTAGGCGGAGGACAGCGGAGGGGGACACCACTGCCCAGCATGGCTAGTGGGTGGTGAAGTGGGTGGGCTGGTGCCCACGCTCCCGGCTGGGACTAGTGGCTGGCTGTGGCGTTCATCAAGATGCTCCACCAGAAAGGGGAACAGGTAGGGACGAAGGCGGGTCCTGTTGTGAACACGTGGACTTCCATGGGTGGTAACTGAAGCCAAGGAAGTGGGCAGGCTGGTCCTGAGAGGATGGGTTGAGTGAGGAGAGAAGAGGGGTTGGGGTAGCAGCCTGAGGAACCCACATTGGAGGAAAGGGCACAGGAAGATGAGGTGCAGAGGAGTGCAGCCAGAGAGGAAGACAGCGTGAGGGTGTGGTGTGGTGGGGCGAGGGGGAGAGAAGGTCTGCAGGAAGCAAGAGGGTTGGCAGGGTCAGATGCGTGGAGAACAGTCAGGGGGGTGGGAGAAGCATGCACTGTACTTAGCAGTGGGAGGTCCTGGGTCACCTTGGGGGAAACAGTTCCCTTAGTGGGGTGGGGGAAAGGCCCAGCATCGAAGTCTGTTGTTCTCTTTGTTCTTCACTGACTGTGAGCTACTTGTGGCAGACTGGTGTGCTGGAGCCTGATGGACATGTGCCAGCTCATGAGAACCGGTTGTTAGGGATTCGGGAATTTTGAGAGCCAGTTGTTAAATTATTGGTAGCCTGAAATCAGCTGTGGGAGTATTACAGTGCAGAAATCAGCAACGCTGTAAATGGGGATCCCTCTCCCCACCTATCTCCTCCGTTTCCCCCAGGCTGGCTTGCCAGCACCCCACTGCGAGGACTCTGCCTTATGTGTCTCTGTCACTCGATGCTTAGAACTTACAGACGACCAAGTCTGATGAGTGAGGACATGGATGAATTAATGAATGAGAGAGAGAACCAGTCCCAGGGTGCCTCCCTTTCATGCTGGTCTCATCTCCCTCTAGCTTCCTTGTGGGCCAGGATGGCATCATTTATGAAGGGGTGGGCTGGAATGTCCAGGGCTCCCGCACCCCTGGCTACGATGACATTGCCCTGGCCATCGCCTTCATGGGAACCTTCACAGGTAAGTGGATGCTGCGGGCAGTCGCGTCATTGCATGGTATTTGAGGGAGGCGTCTGACGTGGAAGACAGAGTCCCAGACTCAGGCATCATCTTGGTGCCTGCATGTGCTGGACTGACCCAGCTTCAAATCTGACATCTGGCTCAGCTGAGTGCTACCAGAGGTGACCCCCAGACAGAATGCTCACCCTACGTCTCTCCTTCACACTCAGCCAAATGTCTCTCTCTTCCAATACCTAAGGAACATGTGAAGCAAGGGGAAGAGACCTTTGTACATATTTTCAGTTCTTCTTAGTTGGCAGATGCATCCCTTCCTGGTTACAGCTGGAGTGTGGGGACACCCTGCCTTTTATGCCAAAGCCACATTGAGCCCTGGTCTCTGCTTTGAGAGTGCACACTGCGGATTGTCATGGCTCGGAGCTCTTGGTCAGAGTTTGTTTAGACTCAGGGGACTTTGGCAGAGCCTCTGGAAGGAGGAGGCCATGCCACTGGGGCTGGCTCAGGCTGATACTGCAGTGGGCATTGGGCAGGGGTGGGCGGTGAGCCCCGGACGGTGCCTGCTGATGGGGCTGAGCATTGGGCCCGAGTGCGAAGGGTACAAGCGGCACATGTGTGGCTAGAGCAAGGCTTCTCAACCTCAGCAGGATTGACATTTTGGCTGAGACAATTCTTTGTTGGGGGGAGGGCATCCTGTCCTAGGATGTTTGGCAGTATCCTTGGCTTTTACCAACTATAGGACAATAGCATTCCCCTGCCCCCCAGTTTTGACAGCCAAAAATGTCTCCAGACATTGTCAAATGTCCTCCAGGGGACTAAATTGCCTACCAGGATAAACTTTGCAGTGGATAAAGGCTTTGTATACTCCCAGAAGAATTGTATATATTATCCCAGGCTCGGCCCTTTTGATTCAGGAAAATGTTGGCACTGAGGAATCTGAAGTCTAGGCCTGGTTTTCTGTCCGTCTATAGGGTGGAATATACTAGCTTTGTGGTTGGGGTGGGGTGGGGTGGGGTCTGGGAGTGTCTTGTCCTAGGCAGGGTGCCCTGGAAAACTGGGCAATGGGCCGGCTGTGTTTTGCAGGTACCCCGCCCAATGCCGCAGCGCTGGAGGCAGCCCAGGACCTGATCCAGTGTGCCGTGGTCGAGGGTTACCTGACTCCCAACTACCTGCTGGTGGGCCACAGTGATGTGACCAACACCCTGTCCCCTGGGCAGGCTTTGTACAACATCATCAGCACCTGGCCTCATTTCAAACACTGAGGGAGGCCCCGGCTCCTTCCCAGATTGTTCTCCCTCCCCTGCTGGGTCTCCTGTCCTCATCACCCACCCTGGCTCCACACCTGTGGCCCTGCCCACCCCCATCAGCTCAGCCTGTCCCCCTCCCTCAGGTTAGGATGACCATGTCCTCTCCTGCTAGCATCTTCCAGGGGCCTCCAAGCCCGTGGCTGGGTAGACAGCCCTCTGAGTCTGAGCTCAGCTGTCCTCTCCCCTCACCTTCCTCCCCCAGCACCCACCTCTTCAGCCAGGTGAGAAGACAGCCTGTCCTGTCATACTTCTCTCTCCTCCTGCACGTGCCCTCTGCCTGGTGGCCTCCCCTGCTGTCTGCCTGGCAGCCCCCCCACTTACCCCTGCCCAGGTCACTGCGCCCGCCCCTCCTCTGTGCTCACACATGGACTTGCATGTGTTTGGATGCAGCCCTTATTTAAGGGCTATGATTGTTTACAGATGTGTCTGTCCTCGCCACTGGGTTGTGAGTTTCTCCAGGGGAGGAGCTGTGCTTTATTCAACTATGTCCTCAGTTCCTCAGCAGTGTCTGAATTTAATGCATGCTACAGACGCTTGTTAAGGAAGTGGATGAATAAATGTCATGCCCTCTTTGGAGAGCCTTCTTGGACCTCTTTCCCACCAGCATTCTCTCTGTCCAAGGCTCAGAGCTGGCTCTGGTCGCCTGTCTGTGTCTCTAGGTTGCCTGCATCCCTGGCCCCGTAGAGCACCCTGAGGACAGGGATCATGTGCTCCTCCAGAACCAGGCCAGGGCTGTGTCCTCGCGAGCTGCCAGTGCCTGCT
>CM052444.1:39300333-39317806 GCA_028533085.1 Varecia variegata
GGGAGACGCCTGCGCAGGTGCTGGCCCTCAGGAGGCCACAGGATGGCGCGGGAGGCACAGAGGGGCGCCGTGAGCAGGTGGGTGCTCTGTCTGCAGAGGGAGCTCAGCTGTGCTAACTGTCGGTGTCTCTCCCAGGGCCGCTGCCCACACTCTCCTGGTCAGAGTCCTGGGACCACGTGAGGATGCTGCCGTGGCTTCTTGTCTTCTCTGCTCTGGGTTTCCCGGTCTGGGGTAAGTGCTCTTTCGTTGTGTCAGAAGAGCTTATGGTGAGCAGCAGATGACTGTTCTCAAGTTGAATGACAGAGGTCAGCCCAGGGCTTTCCCTTTTCTACAGGGTAGCGCAGCTTTGCAATTTGGGTCACTGTTGTGGAGCACAAATGTCCCTTCAAATTCTTGCCTGCCGTTCGTTATGATCCTCAACAAGTTATTCAATTTCTTTGAGTCTTATCTACATCCATGATATAAGGATAATCTTGCTCATTTCTTGGAGTTGTTTTTGAGGATCAAATTAGATAACAAGTGTGAGCCATTTAGCACAATGCTCAAGCAGTCAGTGCTAGATGTGATTTAATTGCAATCACCATCATTATTATACCAATCATAACGAGTTTAATCATAGTCAAACTCAGCACTTGGGTCTACGTTTGTAAATAAAAGCAATTTCTTAAGAGTAGGAAGGCCATTTTTCTACCTTAGGAAGATTTCTTATAGTTTCATACATAGGATTAAGCACATAGGAAATGTTTAATAAATAAATGCTGCTGAATTAAAATGGAAGTGAGTTTGGTGATTCTTAAATACTGGACATGTTTTTCATGTTACACGCATAGACACTGTTCTGAAGGCATGAGGTAATACAGCCCTCTCTCTGCCCTCTGCTACTTAGATAGCTAATTTAAAGGGATTACAGGGAACACACAGGTCAGCCTTTCATTTTATGAATGGAGAAACTGAGGCCCTGTGGGGAGGCCACTTGGCCAAGTGAGGCAGCCAGTTGCATTTGGCCATCACACGGGTCTCCTGGTTCCTGCCTTGACCTGTCCTGTCCTGTTGGTGTTGGCTCTGGCCTGAGGGCTGTTCTTCCACTCTGAGGGTCCTGTGGGTTTCATTTGTAAACCGTGCTCTCCAGGGCTTCCCTCCCCCTCCCCGTCCTATGTCTCCCCTTCACAGCCCAGCTCAGGCCCCTTCCCCCATTGAGATAGGCTCCCGTCCTTGGCAGTCCCTCCTGCTGCCTGGCAGACCTCTGCCTCAGCATTCTGGTCATGCATTTGCTCTTGATTTCGCAGGACAGAAGCCCAGAATCATGTTGGAGACCCTAAGTGACTTTGAAATAGTCTGTATGTGGCAGTGACTTGTGCAAGTTCATCTGACACTTTTGGGGAGGCTGCAGAGTAGGGTGGTTATGAACATGGGCTCTGGGGTCAGACAGTCTGGTTGGAATCCAAGTCTACTGCTTAACACCTGTGTTATGTTAGACAAGTAACTTAGGCTCTCCGAGCCCCAGTTTCCCATCTGTGCACAGGGACTAGTTGCTTTGCTTATCTCATAAAGTTGTTTTAAGCCACGATTCTGATAGCATCCTTGAACATGCTTTGTGAATCCCAGTGCTGGCCTGTGTAAGGGGGCTGGGGACAGTGCTGCTTCTGGTCACTGGTCCCAGGTCCTTTGTTACTGACCAGTGACAGTGGGGGTGAGGGCACGCTGGTGATGCCTAATCCTTGATACAGCCTCTCTAAAATGTCTAGTTTTTGAGGGTCGTCACAATGATCTGTACATTTCTGTTTCATGAACCTTGCCTGGTACCAATAGGTGCTTAAGACAGGTGTGTTAGCTTGAAAAAATGATGTCTTGGTGTGTGAAATTCTAATGGTACCCATGGATCTATTAACAGGTCTGCGGGTGAACCACGATGGAGTGGCAGGCGAGACTGCAGTGCTCCCGGAGTGGAGGGAGGAGGGGGTGCGGGAAGATGAAGGCCTCTTTGGGGCAGACATGGGAGGCAGAGGCAGGTCGAGACCAGACATGTCTGTGGTTCTCCTCTGTGTGCTGCCTAGAGGACATGAGGGGAGCTGGGGAGGCTGAGAGGCTGTGGATTGTGGGGGGCGGGGGGCTGTCTGGCCCATGCCTCTGAGCCTGCTGGCCAGCGTGCTCCGAGGACCAGCACCACTGCTCCTTTACAGGGGATTTTCCGCAGTTCTCCTGGAATGAGACCCAAGCCAGGGGCCTCTCCGAGAGGCTTATGGACCTGTTTGTCAGCATCTCGCAGCTCATTCACAAGGGTCACAACGGTGAGGCAGTTTGGGGATTGGCTGGGTTTTTTTAAGTGGCCAGAAATGTTTGTCAGAACTTGTTTATGTCTGGGCTGAGAGTGAATGGGGGGTGGAACCCCAAGAGGGTCCTCTGCCAGCTACAGCCATGGATCGTCCTGAGTCCTTAGGCAGAGGTGGGTTCCTTTGCCTAAGGACAGAAAGAGAAGAAGAGAAAACCCAGGTGAAGGAAGAGAGAAAGAGAGAGAAACCAGGGAGAAAAGCCATGTCCCCCCTCCCCTGCCCCCAGCATGAGACAGAGACAGCCTCGCCCGCAGGGAGCCCCTGGGGGCTCCCAAGTGAGGACAGAGAAAGGGGCCCTCAGGGGGCCTGCAGTCCCGTGTGGGGGTCTCACAGCCCTGCCCCTAGTGAGTTTTCTTCTGGAGGAGAGAGACGTACACTCCGTGTTCTTGGAACTTCCTGTGGGCTCTGGAGCCGCCAGTTGAGGAGACTGACAGCTTCCTGCAGAGAGTCGGGGTTCTGAGGGGGGCCAGGGACGATGCCTCAGTGTCCACACTAAGGCGCCTCAGGGGAAGGCAGCTCAGAACCCTGGGCTTGGGTGTAAGGTGTCAAGTGGGGATGTTTCCGAAGGAGGGGAGGGAGAAGCAGGCCCCAGAGGAGCTGGGGATGGGGTTTGTCCTCCAGGGAAATCCCAGGAGAGATATCTGGGAGTGAGGCGGAGGCAGCGTGGCTCCCCTGGCCAGTGCAGAGTCTGCCTGGTGGCTGTGTGGCCAGTGGGGCCCTGGGGATGAGGGGCTGTGGAGGTGAAGGGCTCCTCAGGGGGTCTCCTGCCGCAGGGGGCAGGGCCGGGGGAGGGGCGTGGGTAGGGTCTGCTTGTGCCATCCCCTGTCTCCCCCTGCAGCTGCTCCCACCGTCGTCTCCCGCAAGGCCTGGGGGGCGAGACCGCTCACCTGCAGGGCCCCGCTGACCCGGCCCGTGACCTACGTCCTCACAGACCAGCTCCCGGGGATGGAGTGCCAGGAGCAGAGCGTCTGCAGCCAGGTGCTGCGGGGCCTGCAGTCCCATTCTGTCTACACCAGAGGCTGGTGCGACCTGGCGTACAAGTAAGAGGCTGGTCGGGTCCTGAAGCCCACATCAAAGTTACCCCTCTCAAGGTGCTTCCCACTTCTCCTTCTGTTTCTCGTATTTCTGGGCTTCATTTATGTTGCTTTTATAACGAATAAAAAATGTTAAGAAAGAAATCAAACAAAATCCAAATCCTCCGGGGGTCAGTAGGAGGGAGAATTCTGAGCCCATTACTGGAGTGGTCCCCGACCCGGGCGCTCCCATGGGGATGGAAGGTTATGTCACCACTGCAGTTACCCCCTTAGAACTTACCAGACATTGCTGTTTACACAGAGGCTTTCACAAATATTACCCAGTTAGGCCCTTCCGGCTACTCTGAGGAATAGCTCGGAGAAACAGTCCCACCCTTATCTCACAGGCGAGAAAGCCATGGTCCAGGGAAATTAAAGAATTTGTTCACAGTCACACGGCTAGGAGGCATGGACCCGAACTATGTCAAGACTGCTGCCAGTAGCCCATCCCTGGTTCCTTTTTTTTTTTGAGACAGCGTCTCACTCTGTTGCCGGGCTAGAGTGAGTGCCGTGGTGTCAGCCTAGCTCACAGCAACCTCAAACTCCTGGGCTCAAGTGATCCTACTGCCTCAGCCTCCCGAGTAGCTGGGACTACAGGCATGTGCCACCATGCCCGGCTAATTTTTCTATATATATATATATATTTTAGCTGTCCATATAATTTCTTTCTATTTTTAGTAGAGACGGGGTCTCGCTCTTGCTCAGGCTGGTCTCGAACTCCTGACCTTGAGCGATCCACCCGCCTCAGCCTCCCAGAGTGCTAGGATTACAGGCGTGAGCCACCGCGCCCGGCCATCCCTGGTTCCTGTTCCCCACACAGACGAGGCTTGCATTCTGTGCAGCAGTTTCCCGCTTGTTACCGTACCCTGCAGGGCCACCCTGACAGGGAGGGCGGGGAGCCCACAGGGAAGAGCGGGCATTGGGGTGGCGGGGAGGAGAGCCCCACACTAAAACAAGAGGGGGGCATGAGAGATCCTTTCGCGTGCAGTGAGTACTTATTCAGACGGTTGTCGGTGGAGGCTCAGGAGCTTTTCTCATTTAGTCTCAAGAATGAAGATATATATATATATATATTCTACATATATTATAAATAACGTATGTGGGAGGAGAGAGAAAGTGGGAGTGGAAATGGGGCTTTTCCCTGCAAAATCTTAAAGGCAGATATAAATCATTTCTGAATCATCCATTTTGGAAAGAACAATCTATGTCTTCTTGTTTCTTTATTTTTAAACACAAAAGAGTCAGAGTAGCTGGAGGCCCCATTCCCCTAGGAGGGCTGGGTCTCCCCCGTCCACCCTCTGTGGGTGCTGTAGCAGCTACGGCTCTTCTGCTGTGATAACACGGTTGTGTTATCTGCTTTAGTCAGGGTATTTCTGAGTTATTTCAGCCCCTGCCCTCTAAGTCAGGTTTCTGCAGTGACAAGTTAACAATCTCTAGTTTTTTACAAAACTGGAGACTAACCAAAGGCTGCTGCAGAAGTGACCGAGGACCCTGCTGGAAGTACTGACGGCTGAGCCAGGGAAATGGTGGGCACACGGGGGCCCCACGTCCTGTCCGTAGGCCGACGTCAGTGCAGGATGGACAGTTGGCCCCACTCAATTCAGGTCTTAACTGTGCTTTCTGTGTTCACTTTACTGCGGGAACTTGTGATGTGTTAAAAGCTGAATATGGCAAGAGTTGTGAAATCATCAATTCTGAAAACTGTGATTAGAAAGTGGAGGATGAGAAATTATAAAGAGGCAGAAATAAAAGCTGAAGTGGAATAAAAGAATATATGCATTTGACTTAAAAAATAAGCTGTAAAAGAAAAAAAGAAAATGCTAAACAAATTTCTGTGATAAAAGAAGAGCTTAAAAGAATTCCTAAGGAGAAACTGAAGAAAAAGTCAATATAAAGAAATTCCTGAATTTTGGGTAACTGTTTTAAAGGATGTTCAAGTGCTTGGTCCTGTAATTTAAAAACATGCTGAATTAATTCTCAAGCCCATAAAAAAACATTGCACTAAGGCCCTCAGGTCCCCGAGAGTCACACATTCGAATTCTACTTCGAACTAAATGAGAATTTTTAAAGTGAGGCTCTGGAAAACACATGTAAGCTAAGTCACAACAAAATGTATAGTATACTGCTGTGTCTCTTAGAAGTCTAAAGTTGGTTATTCTGCCTCTTCCATTGTTATATTACTGAAGCATAGTACTTACTTATTAGCCTCTAGAACCCTTTTTTCCTTTTGAGGATAATTGAGAGGTTTTCTGTGAAGGGGATTTGCCATTAAACACATATTTCCTTGCTTGGCAGCTTCCTGGTTGGGGACGATGGCAGGGTGTACGAAGGTGTTGGCTGGGACATCCAAGGCTTGCACACCCAGGGCTACAGCAACATCTCCCTGAGCATCGCCTTCTTTGGCAGTAAGATAGGTAATGGTCATTCCCTGATGACCCTTTGCCAGAGCATTGTCTACACTCTCGTCCTAGTCTCAACACTCTTATCTTTTCAGCCTGCATCATACTTGTCTCCTCTGATGATGGCCCTTTTCTTGAAGATCTTTTCTCCCTTGGATTCTATGGCATGCGTACTTTTTGTCCTCTTCCTCTTCGTTGGTCTGCACTCCCGTGATGTCACTGACCCCCCATGGACATTGCTTGACCTCACAGTTATTGCCATTGCTTCTGGAGCCTGAAGTTGTCTGACACTGGTGCTGTGGTTGCCAGAGGTAGAAAAGCGTGGCTTGTCTCTTCTTCCGGTGTCTTTCATTGGTGGAAGCCGACCCGAAGCCAGCAGGCATGGAAGTCTGGCAGATAGAAAGTGCAGGCTTCTAGCCCCTAGAAAAACAGGAGAGCACAGAGCAGGGACGCAGTTGAGAAAAAATAACTGGCACCTGCTAGTTTCCTCCCCTGACAGTTGAGACTAGTGATAGCATTTATCGCAGAGGTTTTCTGTGAGAATTATGAGTTAATGGATACAAAGAGCTCATTGCTTGCCTGATCATGAGAGCTGCTTAGCAGATACTGTCACCCTTTCCCCCAGACAAGGGTGTGCCTGACTTTTCAGGTGGGCCTCCCTCTGCATGTATCTTTTTCTGATTTCCAGCCCTTCCACCTACACATGGAGTGGATAAATAAAGTCTAAGTTTGACAACTGGAGGAGGTTTCCAACTTTGGCTGCCAACAGCTCTGTCCAAGGAGTTTCTTCTCTCTTAGGCCCTCTGTCCTGGCTACTGGACCACTTTCCTCACTCCCTATCCACCAGTTATTCAGGCTCAGGTGGTCAAATCATCGTCCCACCAGGTGTCTAGTCCAGTTTGGAGTTTCTTACTGACAGTTGTGTGCTCTGTGTCATCCTCTTTAAGGCAGCAGTCCCAGCCCTGCTGCCTTATCAGCTGCAGAGGGTCTGATCTCCTATGCCATCCAGAAGGGTCACCTGTCACCCAGGTATCTTCAGCCACTTCTCCTGAAAGAAGAGATCTGCCTGGACCCTCAACATTCAGTGACACCCAGGAAAGGTAAGGCCCTCAGTCCCTCCTCACCCTCCTCCTTGTCACCTCCTTGCCCAGCCACATTTGGGAGCGCTCTTTTCTGTTGGGCTCTCATTGGACTCTTGTACCAAGAACATCTCATACCTATCATAACTTTTTTTAAAATAAAATATAACTGAGTTGACATTTTTAAATCCCATTTTACAAAGGCATGGACAGTAGCTCAACAAGTTTAACATTTCTAAGGCCTCAGAGCTAGTAATTATGGAGGCAGAATTGTTACTCTTATCTACTAACATCTTAAGGGTCCCTGTTATTTTATTTTTAAATTTTATTTATTTTTTTTATTTCAAAATGTTTACAAGGGTACAAATGCTTAGGTTACATATATTGCATTTGTACCACCCAAGTCAGAGCTACAAGCGTGCCCATCCCGGACAGTGTGCACCACACCCATTAGGTGTGCATTTACCCTTCCCCTCCCCTATCATAACTTTGAGATCTGGAAAATTCTGAAAGGCACTGCCCTGGCTTCTTCTGCATCCCACTAGAATGGTATAGCCATGGACTCATTCTTCAAACAAATATGTACATGGATTTTGACTCAATCGACAAACATTTACTGAATAGCAGACACTCTTCTAAGTACTGGGAATTCAGCTGTAAAAAAAAAAAAAGCAGTCGAAACTCTCCACCTTCAGAAAGCGCACACATCAGTGAGGAAAGACAGAAAATGAGCAAGGCAACAAGTAAGATACATGTGATGTTACAGGGCATGAAGGCTATGGAGAAAAATAAAGCATGGGTATGGAGTGGGGAAACTTACATGCATATTTGTGTATACCGTGTGAGGACACAGGGACACGCACACCTTCCTAAATGCAAAACCAGCCAACCTGCTGCATGGCCACAGTGCTGGGGAGAACTTGAGTTCACAGATTATGCTGACATCAAAATGAATATTCTAAAAAGCTGAGTAATAAAAATGAGGCACTATTTTGGAATGAACAAGCAGTGACTTAAAACCAGTAAAATTAATAAGCAAGCCTTTTCTTGGACTTAATGATATTTTTAAATTAGCTTTTAAAAATTATAAATCTCTAAAGTTAATTTCCTGTTTTAGACAGGTACTGTCTTCAATAATGATAATTCCTTAGTATTTGCAGAGTTCTCTATAGATTTTGAATTATTCCAAACCTGTGATCGGCTCAGAGAGTCAACTGCTTTCTGCACATTGGCCTCGTTACCTAAGTACACAGACCTGGGTGTATTTGTAACGTGTGTGTAAGCGTGCTCGTGTACTTTGTCTTTGGAAGAAAATGACCATCTCTGCGACCAGCAGCCCTTTCCCTTCTGTGTGTACACTGATTTCTGTGGTTATTAGACCTATAGGTTTGTGCCCCTGCCCCTTGGGTCCAGCCACCTGACCCAGACAATCTCCATCCGGACTTTCCCAGAATCCCAGAGCGAAGCTTAGGCTGGGATGTGCCCTGGGTGCTGGAGGCTGGGGTGACTGGCCAGTGATCCAGCCTGTGGTTGTGAGATCGTGCACAAGGGGGAAAAGGCAAATTCCCATTGCCTTGGTTTTCCACCTTACTGCAGTTTGCCCTGACATCATCCCACGATCTGCTTGGGAAGCCAGAGAGACACACTGCCCTGAGATGAACCTCCCAGCCAAATACGTCATCATCATCCACACCGCTGGCACAAGCTGCAATGTATCCACAGACTGCCAGACAATCGTCCGGAATATACAGTCCTTTCACATGGACACATGGGACTTTTGTGACATTGGATATCAGTGAGTGGGACTCTCTTTTTCTTCAGGGCTCTAGAATGGAAGGCAGGGGGAGGGAACTGGTATTTACAGAGCCCTTACTTTGTGCCAGGTGCTTTACATAAGGCATCATATTTTGTTTTTGCAAGACTCTGGACTGAGTGTCATTCACAGCATAGCTAAGGGTTAGTGACCTCTCTTGGGCATAGTCTCCACAAGTGGTTGGGAAGACTCTGAAAAGAAGGCACTAGAAGCAGTAGTGATAAAGCAAGACTGTGATACCCTTAGGGGAGGCCAGGGAAGGGTTGTGCCTTATTATGCAATGTCTTCTAGCCAGTCAGAGGCAAAGGCCCTGCTCGCCCCTATGTCACTGTGGCTCAACTCCAAACTTCCTCTCTCCTGCATTAGAATCCCAATATTCCTCTGGTATTATTCACCCCATTTTATAGATAAAGGAACTTTTCACCTCTCCGGGCATCTTTTGTCCCATCTCTACAATAGGGACAACAATACTTTATCTGTTTGAAGACAGGGAGTGAGACCAAAATATTCCCTTTGGCACCTTTAATGCCAGGTCTATAATAAAGAAACACATTAAACTCATGGAGTAGTAGAAGCTACTTGGAACAGGCCTTGGAATTTTCATAGAAGGTATTTGGGTTACAGTATAATAAATTTCAATGATGCATTTGTGATTTAATCACAGCAAATTTTACGAAATCTTATGGGGCTTTTCTTCTACAAATGTGTTGTCTGGGCTGTCTCTCTCCTAACTCTTGTTTTAAAAGCAGCCTTGGCAAATAGGAGAAAACTGTTGCTGCTTTTTGCAGGATTTTTGTGAATTTTTCTATAGTTATTTAGCACAGATAATAGGGAATTGACTATAAATTTGGAAATTCCAAATGGAAAATGCCAGAAGCTGAGGGACTGTTCGTTTTTTCTCTTTCATTCAGCCTTCAGAGATTTGATTTCTGTTCCTTGATTTTTTTAAGACCTGTTAGGGCCTCCTCCTCCTACCCCAGCCTCATGATGTGTCATCTTTAACCGCAATATGGGCTGTGAACAGGACAAAGCACCACTCACTCATCATTTTCTAACTTTTTAACCAATATTTATTGGATAACTGTTGTATGGCTGGTGCTAGGCAAACTATGCCAGCCTAAATAACAAACAGAGAGAGATTCTCCAAAGATAATGAGTTTATTCGGGCGTGCGGGAGTGTGAGGGCATCAGCAAACTCAGGCTATGGGGGCTATGGGGACTATAGTGTCAATGGAAAAGAAGCCAACCTCTGCAAAATAATTTGAAGTGGTTTATTCTGAGCCAAATTTGAGGACCATGGCCCAGAGCCATGCCCAGGAAGCCTTGAGCAAGTGGACTTGCTCTGGTGGGTTACAGTTTGGTTTTATACATTTCAGGGAGACAGGGGTTACAGGTAAAGTCATAAATCAATAAACAGAAGGCGCACATTGATTTGGCCCGAAAAGGTGGGTCATTTCAAAGTGGGGACTTACAACTCGTAGGTGGGTTCAGGGATTCTTTAGCTGACAATTAGCTGAAAGAGTAAGGCTTTGTCTAAAAGACCAGGAGTAGGTGGAAAGAAATGCTTGAGTTAAGTAAGGGTTTTCTATCTTTCATGTGATGCTAACAGAATCGGGTTGGGAAGGGAACCACATTATATTGGGTTAACAAAACCTGTTTAGTGAGATTTTATCATTTGTAGGCATGACTCACCAGGTCCCCTAAGAAAGGAATTTGGGCAAAAGAAAAAGATCAGAATTGAGTCCTCAATAGGCACATCCAAAGAGGTAGAGGCCCAAAGGGAAACTTTTAAAGGCAAAAAGGAGAAGTACACATAATTTGCTGTGCAACAAAGAGGACATTGAGTACAGGGGCTTATCACGGGAGGCAGGACTTGACGCCAGTCCGTTAGTGGGGACAGTGTGTCAGGCAAGTGTTCTCATGCATGTGGCTAGCTGTCCTGGTGACTCGTGTAGCAAGCTGCAGTTTAGAATGCCCTTGGCAGAAGTTCCTCTTACAGGCCTATGTGCCTAAGAGCCTTCCAGAGAGTCTTCGTGCTGGTTCTTATCATAGGCTTGTGTGCATCAGGGCCCTCCCTCCTCAGCCTCCTGGTTCTATTTATTTAATTTTCTTAGGGTTTGTCACAGTGACTCTGTTCTTATTCTGACAACTTGCACAGATAGGTATGAGAGAAAGACTATGAACAAGTAATTAGAATTCCAAGTGTTGAGTGCAGTGATGGAGGAGGAACAGGATATGTGCAGGGTGAGACTCTCTCTAATCAGGACTTGGGGGATTGACTGGTGTCAGAGAAGGGCCCCTGGAGGGAGGGGTGTCCTGGTGGGGACATGGGTCAGGAGTGGGGTTAGTCAGGCAAAGGAGGATAAGCAATGTTCGCAAGGGCTTGGGGTTCAGACAGAGTAGATATCTTTGAGGCATTGGAAGAAGTTTAACTCGAACCTAAAAATAGGTTTCCAAGAGAGACGTGGTGTGAGGTCAGGCAGGAGAGGCCCTCAGGAGCCACATTTTGAGGGCCTTGGAACTGACCCTGAGAGGCTGACTTTATTTGAAAGGTGACTGGAGACTATTTGGAAGATCATGCTCTGTGATGGAATTTGTACTTTTGAAAAATCACTCTGGGTGCTATTTTAAGAACCACTGGAAGGAGGCAAAACTCTGGGCAGGGAGCGAGTGCAGTCCTGCTGTGATGTGGAGCAGGGCAGTGGTAGGTGGCACACGGGGCAGTGGAAGAGTTGAAAAGTGTGCAGGAGATGCAGCTGACAGCCCACGGGCATGACTGGGTGGGGCTGGGAAGGGAGAGCGAGAGGGAGGCATTCAGGACAATGCCCGGTTTTCCACCTGGGGCAACTGCAGAGGAAGATAGGTTTGTTTGCACATGTTGGTTTTTACAGATAGTTATTGAAGCTCTGAGAAGGGATGGTTGTTCAGGGTGAATATGTTGTGTGAAAAGAGAGAAGGGGCTGGGAGGAGCATTGAGGAAGGAAGGTGGGACAGCAGGAGCAGAGTGGAGGGGAATCAGGAGGGCATGGGCGTGTGGAAGCCCAAGGAAGAGAGCATTTCAAGAAGAGAGTGGGCAACAGGCTCAGCGTAGTCCAGAAGTAAAAACAGTGTCCATTGTACTTAGTGTCAGGAGCTCATGGTTGCCTTGGAGGGATCAGATTTGGTGGCGTGCTGGGAACAAAGGCCACGTTGCTGTGGATCGTGGTGGTTTTCTGGTTTTTGGTTTTTGTCTCTGTGCACATTGGTACCTAAGAGACATCCAGTCAATATCTGATAATGGATGAAAGAATGAATTAATGATTAAAGGTGTGAATGAAGCAAATTCTGCTTCCCAGAGTGACTTTCTTCATTTTCCTTTGCCCAATCCTAGCTTCCTGGTGGGCGAGGATGGTGGTGTGTATGAGGGAGTTGGCTGGCACATCCAAGGCTCTCACACCTATGGGTACAACGACATTGCCCTGGGGATTGCCTTCATGGGCTACTTCGTAGGTAAGGGTGAGCAAGGGGCACAGGGGTTCTGGGTGAGGAAGCATCACGTGGACTGTCTGGGAAGTGTGGGGGGAAGGCAGCATGGCAGTGCCTGGCAGTGGCACATTTTAGCTTTAAAGTGGACTTACAATACAGGATGAATGTCACTAGGAGCCCCTCCCAGACAGAGCATTGACCCCAAACCCACCCATCCCCATACTCAGCTCCATTTCATGTTATATCCAAAGCAAACATGGAACAAGGACAAAAAAAATCTTTTGCAAACTTTGATGTCTTTATGGCTTACTTGGCAAATGCAGCCGCTTCCTTGGTGGCCACGGCAACAATGCTGGGGGGCACACTGCTGCCTGCATCGCAGAGCAGGTCATGATCCCATGGTGCTGTGTCTGCTCTGTCCCTGCTCAGAAGGGGTGTGTGGTGCTGCAGGTTTCCTCCAGAGCCGTCTTTAACTTTCTGGAAGAAACTTTGGCACAGAGGAATCAGGGAACACGGTGACCTTGTTTTCTTTTTGTGCCTGATTGCCATGATTTATGTGAATTTGTTGGCCATGGTGACGGTGGGATGGGGCAGAGTGGGGGAAAGAGGGAGACTGGAATCTAGGTGCTTGTCCCTTCCCTAGTCAAGAAACCTTGAGACGCTAATGATCGGTGGGGAAAATGTGTTTTGCAGAAAAGCCTCCAAATGCCGCAGCGCTGGAGGCAGCCCAGGACCTGATCCAGTGTGCCGTGGTCGAGGGTTACCTGACTCCCAACTACCTGCTGGTAGGCCACAGTGATGTGACCAATATCCTGTCCCCTGGGCAGGCTTTGTACAACATCATCAGCACCTGGCCTCATTTCAAACACTGAAGGAGGCCCCGGCTGCTTCCCAAACTGCTCTCCCTCCCCTGCTGGGTCTCCTGTCCTCACCACCCACCCTGGCTCCACACCTGTGGCCCCTCCCTGCCAGCCCAGCTTGTCCGCCTTTCTCAGGTTAGGATGACCATGTCCTCTCCTGCTAGCATCCTCCAGGGGCCTCCAAGCCCGTGGCTGGGCAGACAGCCCTCTGAGTCTGAGCTCAGCTGTCCTCTCCCCTCACCTTCCTCCCCCAGCACCCACCTCCTCAGCCAGGTGAGAAGACAGCCTGTCCTGTCATACTTCTCTCTCCCCCTGCACGTGCCCTCTGCCTGGTGGCCTCTCCTGCTGTCTGTCTGGCAGCCCCCCCACTTACCCCTGCTCAGGTCACTGCGCCCGCCCCTCCTCTGTGCTCACACATGGACTTGCACGTGTTTGGATGCAGCTCTTACTTAAGGGCTATGATTGTTTACAGATGTGTCTGTCCTCGCCACTGGGTTGTGAGTTTCTCCAGGGGAGGAGCTGTGTTTTATTCAACTGTGTCCCCAGTTCCTCAGCAGTGTCTGAATTTAATACATGCTACAGATGCTTGTTAAAGAAATGGATGAATAAATTAATGAGTGGATCCAAGTCTCTGCTCACCTTGCCAGTTTGCTCTGTCATCCCCCCTTTGGGGGGCCTTCCTGAACCTCTATCCCGCTAGCATTCTCTCCATTCTTGTTCCCTCCCAGTTCAAGGCTCAAAGCTGGCTCTGGTCGCTTGTCTGTAGTGGATCCTGTGTCCCTATCCTCCCAGAGCACCCTGAGGGCAGGGACTATGTGCTCCTCTAGGGCCAGGCCAGAGCTGTGTCCACACCAGCTGCCCGGTGCCTGCTGCCTGCCCTGGACTGGCCGGCCCAGCTGAGGCACAGTACCCTGCAGTCCTCCCTGCCTGGGCTCCTCCTGCTCAGTGGGGAGCTCCCTCCTTTCAGACAGGAGCATGGCAACCTACTGCGGTTTGCTGGAAGCACACAAGCTGGCTCTTGTTTCCACTGGTTCTGATCTGGAAACAAGGGAAGGAGGGAAATAGGAGGAAAGAGAGGCATAAATAGAAGGAGCCAGAAACATGGACTTTTTTCCTCTATAAATTTCTTTGGTATTCATACTGTGTCTTTGCTTTCAGTGTTTCCACATCTCTTACAACAAGGCAGGTTTTAATAGCCCCACATTTATACATCTCTGTGCTTTTCAAAGACTGCTCCCCGATCTCACTATGTTGACTATGTCCATTTGTCGCTTGCCCGGAGGCAACCTGAGCATGTAAGCAGGGGCAAGGATGGTTTGTCCAGTGGGTGAAACAGGCCCAGGAAGACTCAGTACCTCCTCCCGATTTGAAACTGTTTAGATTAAAATAATGTTGGCCAGGCGAGGTGGCTCATGCCTATAATCCTAACACTCCGGGAGGCTGAGGTGGGAGGATCGCTTGAGGTCAGGAGTTCGAGACCAGCCTGAGCAAAAGCGGGAACCCATCTCTACTAAACATAGAAAAAATTAGCCAGGTATGATGGCACATGCCTGTAGTCCCAGCTGCTTGGGAGACTGAGGCAGGAGGATCGCTTGAGCCCACGAGTTTGAGATTGCTGTGATGCTACGGCACTCGCCCAGGTAACAGAGTGAGACTCTGTCTCAAAATAAATAAATAAATAAAAAATTAAAAAAAAAGAAGAAAAAATAAATAAAATAATGTAGAGCCACAAGGCATAAACAGTAATCAAATTCTGAGTTTTGTAAAAAGTATAGCTATAGCCAGAAGTTAACCAGCCATCCTTCCCTAACTTCCTTGAGGCTGTCACTGGGTACTGCTTAATGGCACTATCCTCCCAATAGGCATAAGATTAATGACTCCTCCCACTATTTCTGTAGATAACATTACTATTGTAAAGCCCAAGACTTGGGATTCTAGAGATAACATTGCTGTTGTAAATCTTAAGATGGGTCTTTAAGGTGTTTTTCGGCCTCTGCTTCCCAGAGACCTACTGAGCCACCAGACCCTGGATAGGGTCCCACAGCCCTGAAACCCCCTACTCAGGAAACCTCCCAACTCGGAAGATAATTTCTGCATCCCAACCTATGAGCTCGTCCCCTGCCAATCAGCAGACCCAATTCCCTAGCCCTTTATACCCCCCAAACTACCCTAAAAACCCTTTGTCCCAAATTCTCAGGGAGATGGTGAAAGGAAGGTCGGTCTTGCTAGTGAAGAGTGAGCCCTCTGCTTGCTCTGGGGCTCTCTCTCTCTCTCTCACAGGCCTGCTGCGGAGGTCTGTTCACAACATCTAGAAGGAGCCCAGCAGACAAAAAGGAAATGTAAATTTTTTTCTTTTATGATTGCTAGACGTATTGACTAAAACTGCCTTTTATTTTTATTTTTTAATTTATTTTTGGATTCTTTTTGTTGCTTTGTTTTTTTTTAAATTTTATTTCAGAATATTACAGGGGTACAAACATTTTGGTTACATAAATTGCTTTTGTACCATTGGAATCAAAGTTATAAGTGTGCCCATCCCCCAGATAGTGTGCATGGTACCTGTTAGGTGTGAATTTACCCATCCCTTCTCCCCCCCTCCCACTTGCTTGATTTCTGATGAATGTTATTTCCATATGTGCACATAAGTGTTGATCAATTAGTTCCAATTTAATGGTGAGTACTTGTGGTGTTTGTTTTCTATTCACTTAGAAAAATGGTCTCCGTTCCATCCAGGTTAATACAAGAGGTATTAGTTCACCATTTTTTTGTGGCTGAGTAGTACTCCATGGTATACATATACCACATTTTATTAATCCACTCATGTATTGATGGGCACTTGGGTTGTTTCTGCATCTTTGCAATTGTGAATTGTGCTCTTATAAACACTCGAGTGCAGGTGTCTTTTTTATAGAATGTTTTTTTTTTCTTTTGAATGAATACCCAGTAGTGGGATTGCTGGAGAATCTGCTTTATTTTATTTTATTTCTGAAAAGCTCCTGGACAGACAAGATCTCTGATAGCCATTTCTGCTATCAGCCTACCACTAAGAAAAGGAATGGATACAGCCTTTTATACAGCTCTTCTGTCATCTGCCTGTCACTAAGAAGAAGAGAAGGAGTTGATGTGATAGTTCACAATGCCCTTTAATTTGACTACAGCCATAAATCATCTTTCACTCCATTTTTCACAATTCCTAAATAAAAGGTTTGAGCAACCAGTTTTCTGGGCCAACACACTCTTCCTCATTCGTGTTGGCCCTTTTTCCACCTACAGAAAAGTAAATAAACTTCTTTCTACCCTAATCTTTGTCTGCAGAAATCTTTCTCAAAACCTGCATGCTTTATTAGCTCCCACCTAACAGATGGATTTGAGAAATGACTCCCATCTCCTGCCCGGCGCCTTGTGAAATAAAAACTCTTCCTCCCTGCAACACCTGCTGTCTCGGTATATTGGCCTTCACTGGGCGGTGGGCAAGGGACCCGGCTCGGCTGTAACAGACTGGTTTGCACAACCAGAGCAGGGTGGCTCCAGGGGAGGAACTGGAACGGGAAGTTTTCCAGTCAGAGACTCTGCCAACCCAGTCCTCCTGTGTGGGTGGGGGCTGGTCTACAGACTTCCCAGGGGAACCTTCCCCAGAAGGGGTGACTTTGACATCCCATCATGCAGGAAGTAGCAAAGCGGCAGACTGAGATGCCGAGAAATGGTCTCATGAAAAAGCGCCCTTCCGATTTCTCGGCTTTCCTGATAGTCCTCCGAAGCAGAGGGTCTCTTCCCTTTGATTTAAACCCCATCCCCACGCCTCGGGGACTCATTGGCTTCCCCCCTCCCCACCCCATGTGGGCTTTGCAGGGGCCTGTAGACTCCATCAACACTCACGGAGCCTTCCTCAAAACAATATTGCACGGTCTGGATTATTGTTTTCTCCAAATTACTTACTTTTATTGATCTTAAACATACGATCTAAGTAAAATCAGAGCACTCAGCTGGTAAATGCTCTTTCAGGGCAAATTCCAAGGCAGCTTATTCCATGCAGTTCACTTCCTCTGTGTCCTTTTATAGAGAAATTCTTCCCAGCCCTCCTTAATCATGTAAAGTGAGGCAATTATACTAACACCTACCTTAGAGGATTGTTGTGAGGATTGAATGAAAGAACATGTGTAAGGGTTTTAGGACCCCTGCTTGGCATACGATTGTTCTGTTGAAGTCAGCTGAGGTCTGGTAATCATCATTGCTACTGTTACTGTGATCATAGCTGTCTATCACTCCCGTTTGACTATGGCAGGAAGGACGTGCTTTCATGAGCACCAACCTCAGTGTCTGGGGAGATCTGGTGCAGGCTGAGCCGCAACCTTGCGGTGGGCACGCCTGCAGGTCGGGTGGGCAGATTTGAGAAGCTCATGGTTGAGGAGGGGGTCACATCTCCTTCATGCCCCGGCCTGTCAGGGTAGGAGGGG
>CM052444.1:39318306-39402842 GCA_028533085.1 Varecia variegata
TCTGGGGTTCATCTACTCAGCTGTTTTCCACAATTCTAAGCTGGCAAAAAAAGACTCTAAAGTTTTCTTTGGTTCCAGAATAGTGAGTACCAATCTGTTTAATGCCCCCTATTTTGCAGAAAACTGAACTCAAAGGGAGCAGATGACCTGCTCAAGTTCACCCAATGAGTCAAATAAAGAAAAGAACACACGGATTCTGAGGCCTGGCGTGGTTCCTTTCACACCTCCGGTCAAAGTCATGTTATGGCCTCTCCTTTTCAACAGCGTAAACTAAGAACATCCTAGCATGCTATTTAGGGCTTCTGCAACCTCTCTCCCGCCTGCTCTTTTCCACAGAATGAGCCCATGTGGCAACTTACAGTCTCACCCCCAACCCTTCTCTCCCTCCATCTCCACCACTCCAGTTCCACCCGGTTTTCAAGATGCTTTTCCTGAAGGCTTCCCACTTCTCCAGGCCAGAAATGAGGCCTCCATGCCAAGTGCGGCCTACCGGCCCAGGCTTCCCTGTGGCTCAGGGCTGCCATGCTTGGCCCGCTGGCTACCTCAGGGCTGCGCCGGCTGCTCCTCCAGGGCCAGCACACGGCCTGGCACACTGTCGGGGCCACCAAAGCTCCGTGGGATGAAGGGCAGGGCGGGGTGAGCGGAGGAGGTGTTGTCAGCCAGGAGCGTGGCGGCTTCTCCCTGAACTGGTCTTGGAGGCTGTCGCAGAGTGGAAAATCCCAGCGTCTCCCCGCTGCCCTCGGACCCACCCACGGCCGCCACCCGGCAGATTCCTTGCAGGTGAATCCCTCTGGATTCCAGGCCATCTGTCCTCCCCACCCTCTGGCGGTGTCCCCACCAGTGCTGGGATTTGGGGGAAGCCATGCTGCATTCTCCAGCACCAGTGTGCCCCTCCCGCCCCCGCGGAGGCTCCTGTGACTCCTCGCCCCCCAGCAGGCGGCCCCCCAGCAGGCCCACTCTTCTCCCCGCGGTTCCCGCCTGCCCCTCCTCTTGCTTGCTGGGCTCTTCTCTCCTGCTCCTGGGCTGGCTTCTATCCACGCATCGCATCTGGCCTCTGTCCGGTCTCCCTCCCCACGTGCTGTCTCTGTCTCTGTCTCTCTCTTCCGTTCTTTCTCTGCAGCCGCCTCCCTCTCTACCTCTCCATGTCCACATTTTCTGCCTCTGTCAGCCCTTCTGCTCCTGTCAGTCCCTGCCTTTGCCCTTTCTCTTTTGCGCTCACCAACGTCTGGAGTATGGTAGTGTGAAAGAATTAATGGGGAGGGGGCAGGGGCAGGCCTTAGCGCTGCAGAGGCCCACACATCATCTCCACGCCCTGCCCCAGGGCTGCCAGGGGCTGGGCAGTGGGAGGAGAGGGGCAGAAGGCCAGGGTGGGGTGGCTCTGGGGAAGTTTTAGAGCAGGAGAGAGCACACCCAGGGGTGTTTCTGGCCCAGCAGGTTCTGCCAGGCTGGGCTGACCCAGGGCAGGGCCTTAATGAGAGCTTAGCTCTGGAAGAGGGGAGGTGTCATTAGGTGGGAGGACTGTGGGTCGGGGTGGAGCGCCCAGGAGGTGTGGCAGGGCCCTCTTGGGGAACTTTCCACGGGAGGCTGGAGCGAGAGGTGTCTCTCCTTGGGTAGGGAGCTGAGGTCCTTCTTAGAGTGGCTGGGAGCCCTCTAGTACCCAAGACAGATGCCACTGCCCACGTGGTGGGCAGCTGGGGAATTTCCTACTTACCCCCAGTGCTCAGCTCTGTGCCACTTCTTCTAAGAGTCTGGCTCTAGAGGCCCCCAAATTAGGATTCTTCTATTCTGCTCTTTGTCACTCCATTCATTTGTAGTTACTTGTGTGTTTCTCTCTCTCAGTGTGTATATGCATGTTTCAATCATCTGACTTTCCCACTAGATTATAAGCTCTGTGAGAGCAGGTACCATGCTTACCTCACTCATGCTGTGTACCTGATCCTGGTACATAGCAGGTGCTCACTTAACATTTCAGACACGCTGAATCCTCGGGTCTGGGGAACATGCACTGTAATTGTCTATTGGCTTGTCTTGGAGCAGGTGGCAAATGCAGTTGGTTTGTCTGGGCCTGTCCCCACTCAGCTCCCACTGGGGTGGTGGTGGTGGGGGGGGGCCCAGTGTGTGAAGACGAAGGGGTCAGAAGGAAACCGACTTGGGATCAAACCAAGTTACCACAGACATACAGAGCAGATACCTACAAGTGGACAACTGAGAGGGCTGAGGGCCTAATAACATTTGCTTGTCCTTTGTGCATGCAGACTCTATGCTAGGCACATGATATAGATGATTTCATTTAATCTTCAGGACAACTCTGTAGGGCAGGAGCTGTCATTGCTATTTGACAATTGAGGAAACTGAGGCTCAGCTTGGAGAGATTAAGTCATTTCCTTAAGGTCACATAGCTAGACATGTCAGTGCTGAACTGGGTACTGTTCCTTTGTCCACACCATGCTGGCAGTCCTCCACGTTGCTCACATTTCCTTTTACAGTTGGTGACCAAAGGTGGACAAAATACCAGAGCTCCCCTGACTCAGACAGAGTTCACTGGAGCAATTACTTTCCTTGATCCAATAACATCCTTCAATTAATAGGTGATACACGTAAAATCTGTAAATGGTATAATTGGTGCATTATGTAGTAACGCTGGCTATAGCAACGCAGTCCAAGATGGCTCCACCTACCTGGCCACCACATCACACCATCAGCCCCCACTGCATCATGGCTGTTATTAACCCACCTCTCACACCGTCATGCCCTCACCAGGCCTGTTTTTCAACCTGCAGGACTGCAGGACTCCGGTTTGTCTTGATGTAGTCTCATATTATGAATAGTGATGTTTCCTTTTAGTTCAAATCTGTTGAAATCTTGTTGAATATTGATCTTGTCATCCTCTAAGAGTCATGGCTTTATTGTCAGCATTTTAATTCAAATCCTTCATTATCACCCATCTCCCAAACATCCACATGTATTGGACAACGAGTGCCGGGCACTTTTGTGTAGGTCGACCCATGTGACCCTCACAGGAGGGCACTGGTATCCCCATTTTACAGATGAGTGACAGACCCAGCTGAGGTTGAGTGCCTGTCTCCCTGCACTGCTGTTGTCTTGTGCAGTTTTTGCAGCTGTCTGCCCTCAGGCTGACAGTAATCCCTCAGCTCCACGTCTCCGCTTCTGTGCCTTGCACCAACCACAAGGGCACTGAGAGGTACTGTCTATCGTCCAATCCCTATAATTCTGTGACTGCTGGAGGGAGAGAGACATTGTGGCCAAAATGTGTGTGTGTGTGTGTGTGTGTGTGTGTTGTGTGGTGTACCAACACTGCTGTTCATTACTATCAATTAGTCCATTTTCATTATTAAGCACCCACAGTCATCATTTTATTTATTACCAATATTCTTATGCATCCTAAATCTGGAATTTTCATTATTGTTTTTCACTAAAGGGCAAGAGTAGCCCTTAACTCCGTTGTCATTTATCCTTCCTCTGTCTTACACATGTGCAATGAGGTTCACGTTTCAAGTGTGCATCTTCTGGTATTGTGGCCAGCTGACCCAGAGTTAGCCCCTTAGCCCTCCAAATTAACTCTGGGCACCACCCTATTACTGAACCCGGCATGCAGGGAATAGTATTGTATTCATATAGTAAACCAAATAAGACACGTGTAAGGACTTCACTGACCGATTCATGCTTGTGAAGCTTCATGATCCATAGCCTTCTGGTGTTTGAGGAAGTTAAAAGTGTGTTGCTGCTTAAAATAATAGGGAATCTTGGCTTATTTCTTTAATTTTTTTTTATTGGGGAGCTGTTAGGAGGGGTGTTCAGTTGCCTTGTTTGTTTTTGTTGAGACAGAGTCTCACTCTGTTACCCTGGGTAGGGTGCAGTGGCGTTATCGTAGCTCCCTGCAACCTTCAACCCCTGGGATCTAAGCAATCCTTCTGCCTCAGCCTCCTGGGTAGCTGGGACTACAGGTGCACGCCACAATGCCCAGCTGGGTTTTTTTCCTTTTCTTTTTGGTAGAGACGGGGTCTCACTCTTGCTCAGGCTAGTCTTGAACTCCTGAGCCCAAGCAATCCTTCTGTCTTGGCCTCCCAGAGTGCTAGGATTATAGGCGTGAGCCACCGCGCCCAGGTGAGAATCTTAGTTTATGAATCCTTGTTTCCAATGAAGCCAAGGATACTTGCTCAACCCCCTTGGCTTGTTATTCTGTCAAATTTAGGCAATAATGAAATTCTCTGGGTTGCTATTACAAATAAATTGAAGGATAAAATACTCACATATTCTCAAACCAAGTACACTTCCCTCAGGGAGGCCTCCTCTGAAGCTGAGGGGGCTAGGGGAGGGTGGGCCCACCAGGGAACTGACATGTGCTTCTCTGGCTCTTTTTCCCATGAGGTGAGACAGGGCTGCAGTGCTGACGGGGCCCTCTGGTCATGGGCTGTGGACTCCTCACATACTGTTTCCTCTGTCTGGAATGTTCCCCTCACCTCCATTTCTTTTCCTGGCCAATTTATATTCATCCTTCAGTTTCCAGTCTAAATGTCCTGTCTTCACAGAGGAATCCTTCACCTCCCTGCACCCCCCCCCCCCATGTACTTATTCAGAAACTTGCTCCTTTCCAACATTGCACCATTTGGAACTGTGTCTTTAATTCTGCACTTATTTGTTTTCTATCCGTCTTCCTCATTGGACTGTCAGCTTTGTGAGGGCAGGGACTTCCCCAGTGCCTCCCTAGCTTCTAAATGGCGTCGGGTACCCTAGCACATAATGGTAGCTCAGTAGATATTTGTGGAATGAATGGCCTCAGTATTTTCTTCTGTAAAACAGTGGAGTTGAAGCAGGTGATCTGGGCATTTTTCAGGTCTGAGATGCTTTGGGGTCTAAGGGTCCGGGTGTGGGCACTAACTTCCAGCAGCTGCTGGGCTGCAAGGTGGGTTTGGGAATAGCGACAGAAGGGAGCTGGAGTCCTGCCCTGGCTGGCCGGTAGGTGGTGCTGGTGGACTGGCTCCAGGGCCAGAGCTGGCGGGTGTGGACTTGGAGCACCCTTAGTCCAGAGACTGCCAGGTGAGGAGGCAGGGCGTCCAGCTGATGGGGCACAGGAAGGAAGGGAGAGTGGCTGGAGACACAAACTTGCTGGGACAATTGCTGCAGAAATGATTCGGATATTGGCATCCTGGTACTTCTGGCCACAAAACTGGTCTTGGCACATGAGCGTCCAGAGTGAGACAGCCTGTCCTGAGAGTTGGAGGTCAGAGGAGCCAGGTCCTGCCACCTGGCCAGGTCCCCAGCACTGTCTTAGGACAAGTCTCCTGCAGCTTTTGGTCCTGCTACCACTGTCCTCACAAGCATCCATGCCTACAGTTCACCTCTCTCCTAGCTCCCTTCCCAACCTGCTTACTCTCAGCAGAGAAAATTGTGGCAGGGCAGCTGTCTCTCAACTGCCCGTGGCCTTGCAAATGCTCCTGCAGCTGCATTCCTGAAGCTTTCTTCACACCAGCCTTAGAAGGTCCAGCTTTCCACCTCTCCCCTTGATCCTGTCCATGAGCCCCCCTTTTGAAACACATCAGTTTTACCTCCCAAATTTATATTTGCAGCAGAAACATCTTTCTTTAACACAAGTTTAAATTCTGACTATGTAAATAGGTCTCCACTTGGTTAGCTAATAGACATCTCAAATGTAACATATACAAAGCCGAGCTCCTGATCTGCCCTCAAAAACTGCTCCTACCACAGTTTTCTTCAGCTCAGGAAATGGCAATTCCATTCTTCTAGGTGTTTAGGACAAAAACCTTGGGGTCACCATTGACTCTTCTCTTTCTCCCATTCCCCTCATTGGCTGGCTCTACCTTCATGATATAGTCACAATTCAGCTGCTTCACAGCACCTGCCTTGCTACCTACTGCTCTGGTTCAAGTCACCATCATCTTCCACCTGGAGTGCTGCAGCAGCCTCCTGCTTCATCCCCCGATTCTGCCATCCCCTAGCCCTTGCGACTATTCCCAGCACAGAAGCCAGAGACATCCTGCTAAAATGCAAGTCAGACCCTGACTCTCTTCTGCTCAAGACCCTCTGATGGCTTCCCATGTCCCTCAGAGGAAGGAGCCAAAGTCCTTCCCATGGCCTAAAAGATCCTCTATGATCCAGCTTCTCATTTTCCCTCTACCATACCTCCTAGCCCTTCTCTCTCTCACTGTGCTGCAGCCTCGTGGGCCTCCTTGGTGTTTCTCGACCATTCCAGGCACACTTCTGCCTCAGGGTTCTTGCTCTGCTGTTCCCTCTGACTGCAATGCTTTTCCCTCAGATGCTCACACAGCCCCCTCTCTCACATCCTTTAGGCTTTTACTCAAATGGGACCACTTTTCCATTGAGACTTTCCCAGGCCACCTCACCCACATTGCCACACCACTTCCTGCCAGTACCATTTCCTTTCCCTGTTTTATTGCACCGTCTCTCATACTATATATTTTACTTATTTATCTTATTTATTGTTTATCTTCACCAACTAGAATGTCAGCTCCATGGAGGGGAGCTAAGGATTTTTAGCTGTTTTAGTTTCTGCTGTAGCATCAGAACCTCAAAAAAGGGTCTGGTACATAGTGAGTACTCAACAAATATTTGCAGAATGGATTTATTGAATGTATCTTCACATGCTCTCTCTCCTCTCTCTTCATACCCACAGTCTCTAAATATACCAAGATTCTTCCATCCTGAAACAAACTGAAAAAAAAAAAATCAAACAAACCTGTTTTAACATGACCTCTCTCTCTAGTTACTTTGTAATCTCATTTCTATCCTTTTCACTCACATCTCTAGAAAGACCATCCCCTTTCTCGTTTCTCATTCACTCTGCACGACAGCTCTGTTCCACTGGTCAGGCATGTTGTAAAATGTCCCTCAACTGGGATTTGTCTGATGTTTCTTATGTTGAGCCTATAGGCTTTTGGGAGAAAGACCACAGAGGAAAAGTGCCATTTTCATCACATCCTATCAAAGGCACATACTATCAACATGACATCACTGTTGATGTTGATCCTGATCATCTGGCTGTGGTAGTGTTTTTCAGGTTTATCCACTGTAAAGTTACTTCCCCCCTCTTTTCATATGGCTTTCTTTGGAAGAAAGTCACATGTGCATTTCATACTTAGGGAGTTGGGAATTATGTTCTACTTCCTTGAGGGCAGAGTATCTACATAAATTATTTGGAATACTTTTGTATCTTCTACCCTATTTACCTATTTACCCAATCATTTATTTTTATCAGTATGGAGACATTTTATTCTCTGGGTTATAATCCAATACTAATTAATTTATTTTCTTGCTTAAATTATTCCAATTTTGGCCCCCAAGAACTCTTTCAGTTGGCTCCTGTGTTTCTTTTTATATTCCCCACCATTATATTATTATTATTTTTTGAGCACTGCCTTACTTTCTGGTTCTATAAGATGCTCCAGGCTCATATTGGATATTTCCTGCCCCAGTCCTAGAGTCAGCCATTTCTCCAAGGAGCCCTGGTTCATTTTATTGGAGGATGGTATTAGAAATCAAGATCTGGCCACTAGGTGTGCTCTTTGCTATTGGGGTATCATTTCTTTTTGGCCCTCTCTGCTGACCAAGGAAATGTAAGTGTATATAATAACCCATGTATGTGCACATATATAAACCCTCTGTACATACCTACATTAAGCTAAACACGAGTTCATACTGATGTCTTCAACTTGAATCCATTATGACACATATCATTTTAGCCTCCTACCCTTGCTTATCTGTAAACTTCCATTCCAATAGTGAGAAACTTGGCCCACCATCTACCATACATTCACTTAATTGTTCAATTCCAACATGTATGGCAGTATCAGAATTGTTAACTGGGTAGCTGTGGGAAACAACTTTATCAAGTAGAGGACAGTGCTTATGTACAGTTTCTGTTGCCTTTAGTCTTACAGACCATACTCATTTCCAAAGTTACTTAGGTCAGCACCCTTTCCCCCGACTCCTTTCAGTGTGGTTTTTTCATACATTTGTAATACATTTAGCTTATTAAAAAATCGCATTCTGCATTCTATCTTGAAATTCTTCCTACCTCCTAAATAATTTTTTAAAATTTGCATACATTAAGGATCATTCATAGTGCTGTATAGGTCAATGGTTGTGACAAATGCATAGTGTTCTGTATTCACAACTGTAGTATAATACAGACTAGTTTTACTTCCCTAAACATTCCTCTGTGCTTCACCTATTCAATCCTCTCCCCGACCCTGAATCTCTGGAAACCACTGATCTTTTTAGTGTCTCTGTAGTTTTGCCTTTTCTAGAATGCCATATAATTGGAATAACACAGTAGGTAGCCCTTGGAATAAGCACAGTCTGGCTTCTTTCATTTATCAATATACATTTAAAGGCTACTCATGTCTTTTCCTGGATTGATAGCTCATTTCTTTTGTTAATCACTGAATAATATTCCATTATACAATGTATTACAGTTTGCTTATTCATTTACCTAATGAATGACATCTTTATTGCTTACAGTTTTTGGTGATTATGAATGAAGTTGCTAAATATATTTGCATGCAGGTTTTTGTATGGACATAAGTTTTCAAATAAGTTAGGTAGAGTTGTAGAAGTATGATTGCTCAATCATGTGATAAAACTATGTTTAACTTTGTAAGAAACAGCCAAACTATTTCCCAAAAGAGCTATAGTATTTTATGTTCCCACTAGCAACAAATGTGAGTTCCTGTAGCTCCATATCCTTACCAACTTTTGGCATTGTCAGTTTTTTGGATTCTAGCCATTCTCATAGATGTTTAGTAATATCTTAGTGTTGTTTTAATTTGCAATTCCTAATGAAAAATGATGTTCAGCATCTTTTCATATGCTTATTTGTCATTTCTACATATTTTTTGATGAGATGACTGTTTAGATATTTTGCCCAATTTGTAATTGGGTTGTTTGTTTTCTTATTGTTGAGTTTTAAGAGTTCTTTACATATTTTGGGTACAGGTTCTTCATTAGATATGTGCCTTACAAATATTTTCTCTCAGTCTATGGCTTGTCTTTTCACTCTCTTAACATTGTTATTTGCCTAGCAGTTTTTAATTTTTATGAAGTCCAAATTATTAGTTTTTGTTTAATGAATTGTGCTTTTGGTATTGTATCTTGGACCTCATCACCAAACCCAAGGTCACCTAGATTTTCTCCTATGTTTTCTTCTAGAAGCTTTATAATTTTACATTTTATATTTAGTCTATAATCCATTCTGAACTAATTTTTGTGAAAGATGTAAGGTCTGTGTTTAGGTTCATTTTATTTTTCATATAAACCATCCAATGATTTCAGTACAATTTCTTAAAAAGACTATCTTTTATCTGAATTGTCTTTGTTCCTTTGTTGAAGATAAATTGACTATATCTGCATGGGTCTGTTTATGGGCTTTCCATTCTGTTCCACTGATTGATATGTCTATTCATTTACTGATATCACATAGTATTAATTACTGTAGCTTTATAACAGTCTTTCTCCCCCTTTTAAAAATTTTAATAGCTTCAGGGGGTACAAGTTGAATTCCATTACATGTACATATTGTATAGTGGTGAGGTCTGGGCTTTTAGTGTACTCATCACCCAAATAGTATACATTATAGCAGGTCTTGAAATCAGGTAGCATGAGTCTTCCAACTTTTTTTGTCTCCTGCAGTATTGTGTTAGTTATTCTAGGTCTTTCACCTTTCCATATAAAGTTTAGAATCAGTTTGTCAATATCGACTAAAAATTTTCTGGGATTTTGATTGGGCTTCCATTAAACCTATACATCAAGTTGACATCTTAAAAACATTGAGTATTTCAATCTATGAACACAGAATATCTCTCCATTTACTTAGATTTTCTTTTGTTTCATCAGAGTTTTGTAGTTTTCTGTATATAAATCATATACATTTTTAGTTAGATTTACACCTAAGTATTTTATTGCTTTTGGTTTATTGTAAATGTATTATTTTGACTAACTCTCAAATTATAATTGTTCATTACTAGAATATAGAAAAGCAATTGACTTTTGTTCATTAATGTTGTATGGTGTGACCTTGCTATAACTTATTAGTTCCAGGAGTTTTTTGTGTTGATTGGGATTTTCTACATAGATAATCCTGCCATTTGTGAAAACAGACAGTTCTGTTTCTTCCTTTCCAATCTGTAAACCTCTGAGTATCTGTGGCTTTCATTTGTGGCTCACACTATATTTCTATTGGACATGGCTGATCTAGATCATCCCATAGCTGAGGTGTGTGATTGGTAATTGGCATAGTTGGGGGGAGCAAAAGGGTTTCTGTGAAGGAAAGTGAGCCTGTCTCATTTATCAGAGCACTCTGCTTGGACTTTGAAACTCATTTTGGCAGCATTCTAATGACTCAATATGGAACCAGGCAAATGGTTTCATTATTTTCTGGGGTGTGTCCTAAGTACAGAAATAAAAGCTCTTCTGTAATAAGTGTGAAAAGTGCCATTTCTGAGAGATCAGCCCTAGACAGGTATAGTTTCAATGTTTTCATTAAAATTTTGTCCTGGGGGTAGCAGAGAATCTATAAGGAACTGACAACTCAGATGTGTTTTTTGTTAATTTGATTGACTGTCCGGGTTGTATTTTGAAATCTAGGTTTGCAGGTATTAAGCTTTCCTTGGCAGAGAAAACCCAGATTGACAGAAGCCACTCTAGGGTGAGTGTGTGGCTCCTCGTTTTCCTCTTTCCTCTCTGGCTGCCTCTTATCACTCTTATCTTTAGGTTTTTTCCTCCATCTGCTTGGAATATCAAGATTCCCAGAGCTCTGACCTCTCCTCTTTTTCCTCCACCTTTCCACAGATTATCTCATCCATCATCACATTTTTAATCTCCTATATATTTACAGTGCTTAATTCTATGGGTCCAGCCAAGATCCTTCTCTGAGCTTCAGACCCCCGTGTGTGATGAGCTCTTCAGCGTACATCCCAGCTCTCCCATGCCCAGCAGTGAACATACCTCCTTTCTCCAGAAGCCTTTTCCAAGCTGGAAAACCCTGTGTCACCTCCCCCTCTCTTCTTCATCCACACCCAGTGTGGGAGGCAGTAATGCTACTGGCTCAGCACTTATACTTTGGGTCTGGATAGAATCGAGGTCAAATCTAAGCCTCTGTTTCCAGATCTGCAAAATGGGATATACAAATAACATATAATGCCATTGTGAAGACAGTGCAGATTATTATGAGATAATGCAGATGAAGTGCCTATTAGCAATCAAGAGCATAATAGGCCTTAATATATATTGTCTATTATTCACAACCAATTAGCTGCAAGCCTTAGGATTTTGAGCTCGGAAATATCTCCTGACTATAATCTCTCCCTTCTTTTTGCATGCCGTGGCCTGAGTTAGTGTTCTCGTCATTCTCACCCAACTGCTTCATTAGTCACATTATTGGCTCTTCATTTTTCCTACTGCTTTTGTTGTAATCTTTCTTTGAGAACAAAAGAAAATAATCAAACAAACAAAAAGCACCTCTGACATGTGAGGCGCTTGTGTGCTTATTTATCCACAAGATACAATTGAAACGTCTTATCTTGGCACCCCAGACCGAAACTTCACAGTCTGCACCAAGACCTCCTTTTCTGCATCTACTCCCTTCCTTGTCCCCTTTCTTCTCTCCAGACTCAGCCAGCACACTTGTTCCCTGATGGTGCCAGACCTATTCTGAGGTCAGGTCTCTGAATGTGCTTCTCTGCCCGATAGCCTAATGGTTCTTAAAACCCCAGCACAAACATCACCTCTTCTGTTTATCCCTCTTTAGTCCCCCAAGACAGAGATTCCCAATGAGAGACCCTGAGAACTCTTGCTTTTCATGCTATTCTGGGATTTTTGGCTTATTTCTTTTCATCACTCTTGAAATTGTGAGCTTTGTGGAGGCTGAAATTCTGTCATGTTCCAACTTGTGCTCCCAGCTCTTAGGTGATCAATAAACATTTGTGGGATGATTAATGAACTAATGGTATTCTTGATTTCTCTGTTTCCCCACTAGAACTTGAACTCTGGAAGGGCTAGGAATTGTATGCCATTCATCTTTGTGTTTTTAGGGTCTAGCCCAGTTCCTGAATGTGGTAGTTGCTTAATAGCTTGTGTGAGTTGCTTAAGAGAAAGTCAGAGATGAATTTCACCATGGATAAGGGAAAGGGGATGTCCTCAGGTGCAAATTGCTTTGATAATCCTTAGGAGGTGGGTCTCAGGCTGAGCTGGACCCCAGAAGGGAACTCAGAATCTCTCCTAGGGCTCCTTGAAGCAGAATTGCCTTCTTTTGTGGGAAATGACTTTCTGGTTTTGCCCTCCACCCCTTATCTGGGAACATCCCCGTCCTTCCTCTGCCACAAGGAGTTTTTCCTTGAGTTTAAGGTGATGATCACAGTTAACAAACAAACAAACAAAACCCAATAACATTAGAAACAAACATAAACTTGGTGTCTTTGGAGAGATTAACTAATCTCTCTGAACCTGAATTTCATTTGTATCTATAAGATGGTTGCTGTGGGAAATCCACAATGATGGAGTGACAATGTTTTCAGTAATGTGAAGTATTTGTTTGGCTTCTTTTAATATTTTGGTGTTTTCTTAGAAGACCAAGTGGCTTAAGAAAGGTGACGACCAAGCAGCTCTCGATAAATGCCAGTGAGGCACCCAAGGTGGCCTACTTGCCAAAGGCACAGAGTGGGGTCTGCACACTCGGGCCTGTCTGACTTCAAGGCCAGTGCACCTGGCTATTTGTTTACTGCTCAGGTCCATAAGGGATACAGGGACACTCTATCCCTCTTTTGTGGAAATGACGACTAAGCCCCGTGAGCCCTTGTGAGGAAATACCAAACATCCACCAGGCTAGCTGTAGCGCATTCAGCACTTGCTAGAGTGGAAGGAAACCTTAAACCTTCAGGTTGGAGAGGCTCCAGATAGACATAAAGTGCGATGCTGCTGTTCACCGGCAGGGGGCAGGTGAGGCCTGCCCTTGTTCACCATGTGTGGGATGCAGGTGGCACCGGAACGCTGGAGTCAGAGACTTTCAGGTTGAGCCCCTAAAGCAACAACAGTGACTTCCTTCTGTCTAGACGGGAATTTATAGCTGTGAGCTCCACAGTGGCTGTGTGAGATGGGCTTTATTACCACCCATTTCATGGATCCTCAGATAGGTTGGGTGATCTGTTCAAGGTCAAGCCTTAGAAACCCTGGGTCTCCAAATCATTATTTTATCCACATCTGGAACTCTTTCTGGGACATCACACTGTCTTTTGGTAGATCTGACAATTTTTAATATATATTTAATTTATTTAAACATAAATATCTTAATATTTTAATTTTTACTTTGAAAGTACATATTTTTAATAGGAGGTAGAACACACTTAGTTCTATTTAACTTCAGTCCACCAAAAAATGATTGGGCCCCATTTGGAATTCCCAGTGACAAGGAACTCACCACCTCCAAATGCTTTCTTTTTTTTTTTTTTTTTGAGACAGAGTCCCGCTCTGTCACCCTGGCTAGAGTGCTGTGGCATCAGCCTAGCTCACAGCAACCTCAAACTCCTGGGGTCAAGCTATCTGCCTCAGCCTCCCAAGTAGCTGGGACTACAGGCATGCACCACTATGCCCGGCTAATTTTTTCTATATATTTTTAGCTGTCCAGCTAATTTCTTTCTATTTTTTTAGTAGAGACGGGGTCTCGCTCTTGCTCAGGCTGGTCTCAAACTCCTGAGCTCAAACAATCCACCCGCCTCAGCCTCCCAGAGTGCTAGGATTACAGGTGTGAGCCACCGTGCCCGGCCTCCAAATGCTTTCTTTAGGAACAGAGGGAGCAGCTTTGAAAGAAATTGTCCAGTGCTGCTTTTCCTGGATCTGGCTGCAGAGTTCAGGGAATGCTTTCATTTATTCATTTATTAAATATATGCTAATTATTTACTAAGTAGTCACAAAGTTCTTGTATTAGTCTGCTCAGAGTACCATAACAAAATACCACAGACTGGGTGCTTAAACAACAACCATTTATTTTCTCACCGTTCTGGAGGTTAGAAACTTGGAGATCAGGGTGCCAACATGGTTGGGTTCTGTTGAGGGCTCTCTTTCTAGCTCGCAGATGGCTGCCTTCTCATTGTATTGAGGGGGAGAGAGAAAGAGAGAGAGAGAGGGAAAGAAAAAGTTATTTCATGTGTCTTCTTTATAAGGGCACTAATCCTATCAGACCAGGACACAGCACTTATGACCTCATCTAACCCTAATTACCTCCCAAAGGTCCCATCTCCAAATACCATCCCATTGGAGCTTAGGGCTTCAAAATATTAATCTTGTGGGAACACAGTTCAGTCCATAGGAGTCCATATGCCAGGTAGTATAAAGTTATGTTGGTTGGAAGTTGAACTAGTCAAGATAGACTTTGCTAGTGCCATAGTCCTCTGTAAACCTAAATAACAACCACAGAGAGGCTTTCTAAAAAAAATAATATTTATCTGGGAATAGAGCATTGCAGTAGAAATAATGTGTGCCACAATAAACTATGTGTATATTCAAAGTTTTAAAGAAAAAATGAGGAGGATTACATAATTGTTTTGAGAAAATTATCCTTGGCTTCAAAGATCAATAACAAGGGTGGTGCCAGTCTGAAGTTGGACAGGCAGTTGCTGGGCAGATGTCTTCCCAGAAGTATTTTTTATATAAAGTTGCAAAAGCTTTGTGCAAGGCTGAAGAAAAATTGCAAGCCAATCTCTCCTAGGTATTCAGATATAAAATCCTAAAAAAATTATTAGAACCTAAATCTGGAAATGCATAAAAATAATATACAATAAGTTGATTTTCACCCCAGCCATGAAAAATTGGTTCAAAATGAGAAATATGTATTAATATCATTCTCTCCATTAATAGATTAAAGAAGAAATCCATGGAATCACTTCAATTTTCCACATCTATAAAAGAATTCTTAGCAACCTAGTAAAAGAAGGAAAATTTTAAAATACAAAAGGAGTATGTACAAAAATTTCAGTGCAACCATTACACTCAATGATATAGTGTTAAATGTATTCTTTTAAAAATGAGAAATGAGTCAGAGATGCCTACTGTTACTACATATTCAACCAGTGCAGTAATACAAGAGCAAGAAATTAGAAGCATAATGATTAAGGAAATAAAATTGATCCAAATCACAGAAAATATAACTGTCTACACAGAAAACCCTAGAGTCTCGTAAAAACTTAGAATTTGTTAGAAAGTTTGTTAAATTTACAATTGGAAACTTGCGAATGGGCTCTAGGCCCCACACTGAACTATTCTAGGTCCTACCCTGAGGAATCAAAATGTTTGAAAGAGAAATGGGCTCCTTCTTATTTTCATCATGACTGTGTTCAATAAACATAGCCCATCTGTTGTGAATTGAAAAAATTGTGAATATCATAAAGCCAGTGAAAAAGATAAGCCAAACAAGGGAAGATATTTTGTAATACATATAGCTGACAAATAATTAATATTGATGATATATTGAGAATTCTTAGGATTCAATTAAAAAAGACAATCAACCTAATAGAAAAATGGACAAAAAGCTTGAATAGACATTTTGTAATAGAGAAAACATGACTATCCAGTATACATATGAAAAATGCTTAGTCTCAGTGATTGCAGTGATAATTGAGCTAAGAGTATAAGAAGTCTAAAAAGAACAGCAGAATATACCTAAAGTTCAAGTTAAAATCATAGTAAGATATCTTGACATATTCACAAATTAGTAAAAGTTAAAATGTCTGACAATACCAAGTGTTGGTTAGGGGATGTGGAGGAACTCTTATGTACTGCTAGTGGAAATGTAAATTGTTAACAATCACTTTGAAAATCAAATGGTGGCCGGGCCCGTGGATCATGCCTGTAATCCTAGCACTCTGGGAGGCTGAGTGGAAGAGGCTTGAGATCATGAGTTCAAGATCAGTCTGAGCAAGAGGGAGACCTTGTCTCTACTAAAAATAGAAAAACTCAGTGTCGTGGCACGCACCTGTAGTCCCAGCTACTCGGGAGGCTGAGGCAAGAGGATCACTTGAACCCAGGAGGTTGCTGTGAGCTAGGCTGATGCCACAGCACTCTCTCTACTCAGGGCAAGAGAGTGAGACTCTGTCTGAAAAAAAAAAAAGCAAAACAAAACAAAACAAAAAAACAGAAATGGCATGGGCAACTTAGTAAAGTTGAAGAGGTACATACCCTGGAACCTGGCAATTCTGCTAATTTCAAAGAAGCTGTTACACATGTGCAAAGAAATATGCACAAAAATGTTCATGGTAACATTGTGCCTGAAAACAATTCAAATATCACGAACAATGCAATAATTATTTATATATATAAATATATAAAAATATATATAAATATTTATATTAGGTTATTAAGTATGAAATGTCTGATTTCCTTAAGTACTAAGAGTTTGATAGTTGATATCTCTGACATTTCACTTTGACACTTTTTGTTTTATTTTTATTGTGAAGGTACATCCTAAGTGTTTCAAACACATGTTTTGGCTTATGATTATATTTCAAATTTTTTTAGTGCAATTTTTTTTGTGAAACCATGGATAAGTCAAAAATTCAAATATAAGTTCCGTCATGAAACCAGTGCAGCACAGACAGCTTGAAAGATCAATGAAGTGTTTGGGAAGGATGTGGCTAATGAATGCACAGTACATCAGTGGTTTGAGAAGTTCTGTTCTGGTGATTTTAATCTTGAAAATGAGCCACATGGGTGACGTGAGACCAAGGTGGATAATGATGAGCTGAAAGCTGTAGTGGAAGTGAATCCATCTCAAGGGTTCATGTTACTATGAACGTGAACCAGCAGCAAGAGTTGACGTGACTATTCCAACAACATTGGACCATTTGAAAGAAATTGGCAAGGTAAAGAAGCTGAATAGATGGGTTCCCCATGAATTAAACGAGTGTCAGAAGAGAAATCATCTCGAAGCTTTCCTTTCTTTGCTGTCGTGATGCAAAGGTGAACCCTTTCTACCTTGTATTGTTACATGTGATGAAAAATGTGTTCTTTTTGACAATCACAAGTGTTTGGCACAATGGTTGGACAAAGATGAAGTGCCAAAACTTAGTCCAAAACCAAATATTCATCAAAAAAATCTAATGGTGTGTGTTTGGTGGTCCAGTGCCAGTATTATCTACTACAGCTTCATGAAACCTGGTCAATGGATTACAGCAGATGTCTACTGCAACCAGTTGGACAAAATGACGAGGATGCTTGTGATTAAGCAGCTGAGATTGGTCAATAGAGATAGCCCAATCCTCTCGCAAGACAACACTCCACCACATATCACACAAACAATGCTGAGAAGGTTCCAGTGTTAAGGACACTCCCCTGAAAGTTTCGTATACAAGCTGTGTGCAGCAAGGCATGCAGAAGCTGAGGCATGGTCACACAGAGATGGTTAAAGTGATCCAGGGTGTTTGGGAAGAGCACAACAGGTCTATTACAAAGAATAATATCATGTTTCTTATAAATGACTGATGTAAAAGAAAACACAAGTATATTTGCAAAAGAGTTTTTTTTTTTTTTAAATGAATGGGCGTGTGTGGGGAGGGGCACATTAGCTTAAATTGCCCCTGCAAAATTGGACGATACTTATGCTTGGATTCCTCCTGAAAACTATAATTCTACTCTCTGCTTCTGCGAGTTTAACTAGTTTAGATGTCAGGGCCTATTTTAAGTCAAATGTCTGAAAACCAAACATGAAGAGAAAAAACTTTAAAAATCATTCAAAGAAAATTGACACATTACATTCAGGGGAACAACCATAAGCAGAGATTTTCAGTATGGATTAAAAACCAGGACCCTACTATGTGATATTTACAGGGGATGCATTTTAAATATGAAGATGCAGAGAGGTTGAAAGTAACAATATGAGGAAAATCACCATGCAAAGAGTAAGCATAAGAAAACTAGAGTGACTGTATTACTATCAGACAAAATGGACTTCAAGACAAGATATATTACAATAGATAAAGGGAAACATTTCATACTATTTCATCTGGAAGATACAACAATTCTAAATGTGTATGTACTTAATAAAAATCATAGTAGGTAATTTTAACTTCTTTCTCTCAGTAATTGATGGAATTAGCAGGCAAAAATCAGCAAGGAGTCAGAAAAACTCAACAAAACTATAACCAATAATCAACTTGATTTATACTCAAGAACTGTAGAATACACTTTCTTTTAAAATGTACATTAAACAGTCTTAAAAATACATCATATGCTGAGCCATAAAACATCTCTAAATTTCAAAGGACTGAAATTGTACAGAATATGTTCTCTGACCACAATGGAATTAAATTAGAAATTAATAACATTAATACATCTAGAAAATCCCCAGATATTTAGAAATTAGGTAACATACTCCTAATAACTCATGGGCTAAAGAAAATTTCACAAAATGTATTAAAATATTTTGAAATGAGTGATAATGAAAACATGACATATCGACATTGCATTTGTAGAAAGCTAAATATAGATAATTGACTCTGAAAGTCTCCAGGCTATAACAAAAGGAGTCAAAACTAAGTGTCAGTGAGATGCAAACCATCACCATCAGGAAATCTGATACACCACTTTGGAAAACCGACAGTATCCATCAAAGCTGAACATGTACAGATCTTGTGATAACAAATAGCTGCAAACAGCAACCCAAATGCCAATCAACAGTAGAAAAGACAAACTCTGGTATATTCATACACTGGTAAACTATATGACAATGAAAAATAAAATGCTACTGCTCAAATAAAACACATTAATTAATTTCACAAACATAATACTGAAAAGAAGAAGCCAGACACAAAAAACACATATCAGATAGTCAAAGGTGGATGTCAGCAAGATGGCAGAATAGGATTCTCCAGTACTCATCTCCCTGCAGAGGTATCAATTTGAACAAATATCCATGCATGGAAATCACTTCATAAGAGCTGAGGAGACTAGATGAGAGATTATAACACTTGAGTCAAGCACAGAAATAAGAAAAGATTGTACTAAAGAGTGTAGGAAGGATAGTTTTACATTACCTGTGTCATCTGTCACCCAACCTCAGGCAACATAGTGTATAAAGAGATATACTCTGTATGGGTGAAGGAGAGGAAAGTCCAGATTTTGCCTTGGACCCTAAAACTGGGCCCACCCCAGTAAAACTGAGCACCCGCAGGCTCCCATGGTGCCAGATTACAGACTAGTAGCCATAGACTGAACCTCCATGCCTACCCTGGCATGAGGCAGGATGTTGTAGCCCCAGGCTCCAGGCCTGCCCAGTAAACTCAGTCTCTGGGCTTGTCCCAGTGCCATACTAACCCCAGTGGCCCTAGCTTCCAGACTGACTCCAGTACCAGGTAGGCCCCAGAAGCCCCAGGGTCTGGGTCCACCTCAGCACCACGTCAGCTCCCATGGAATCAGACTCCAGGCCTATCACAAGGCCAGGCTGGCCCCTGCACCACTAGCCATCAGGCTGGAATATGCAGATTAAGCCTCCAGGCTATTCCCTGCAGGCAGAATCCAGGCCCACCCAGTGCCAAGTGCCAAGCCAGTCCCTATGGCCCCAGTCTTTAGGCCCACCCTAGTACCAGATAGGCATTCCTGGCCTTAAACACCAGGCAGGAACCCATGGACACAGGCTCCAGGTCTACGTAGTGACAGGTCAATCTCCATGGCCTCACCCTCCAGGCCAGCCCCTATGGCCTTATGCTCCACCAAAACCAGGGTCCAGGCCTGTCCCAGTAGCCCCAAGTGTGGATTGACCACAACACACCCAAGCTCTAGGTTTTCCTCTGTGCACCTAGGTCCCATGCTGGCCCTTGAGACCCCAGGCTCCAGGCCACACCTCATGGCTCTAGGCACCAGGTCTACACTCATGATCCTAGGCTCTAGACCAGCCCCCTCAGACCCAGACTCTATGCTGGCCCTAGCACTGAGCTAGCCCCAGGATCCAGGCTGGTCCCCATGGCTCCAGGTTCTAAAGGACCCAGGATCCAGGCATGCTTCACAAGACTCAGAATCCAGGCTCACCCAAGTAGACCTTGGTGTCAGGCTGGATCCTAAGGACTGAGGCTCCATGACCACCACCCCTGAAGACCTGAACTCCAGACTAGCCCCTGTGGACCCAGGACCAAGGCCTTCCCCTAATAGACTTAGGCTCCTGGCTGATTCCAGTAGGCCCAGGCACTGGGCCCATCTCATGTCTGGCTAGCCCCTGCAGACTCAAGTTCAAGGCCCAACCCAGGTACCAGGTAACCCCCTGTGGACTCAGGTTTCAGGCTGGCCCCCACAGATACAGGCTCCAGACCTATCCCTACAGACCCAACCAACAGGTCCAGAATAAGTCTCTACTTTTTCAAATGCACAGACATCAACATAAGACTACAAGAAACATGAAAAATCAAGGAGACATAACATCATCTAAAGAACACAATAATCACTCAGCAGGTGACTTCAAAAACACAGAGATATATAAACTGCCTGACAAAGAATTCAAAATAATTTAAGAAAGCTTAGAAAATTTCAAGAAAATACAGAGAAACAATTAAATGAAATTGGGAAAACAATAGATGAGCAAAATGAGAAATTTAGCAGAAAGACTAAAATCAGATTAAAACTCCCCAGAAATTCTGGAGCTGAAAAATAGAATGAATGGAATGAAAAATGCAATAGGGAGCAGCAGAACTAATTAAGCAGAAGAAAGAATCTGTGAACTCAAAGACAGATTATTTGAAAATATGCAGTCAGAGTAGAAAAAAGAAAAAAGATTGAAAGGAAATGAAGAAAGCTTATAGGACTTATGGGACAGCATCAAAAGAGCAAATATTTGAGTTATAGGAGTTTGTGAAGGAGGAGAGAAAGACAAATGAGGTAGAAAGCTTATTTAAGGAAAAAATAGCAGAAAAGTCCACAAATTTGGAGAGAGAGGTAAATATCCCGGTATAGGAAGGTCAAAGATCTTCAATCAGATTCAATGCAAACAAAATTAAGATTATTATAATCAAACTGTCAAAAATCAGAGACAGACAGGATCCTGAAAACAGCAAGAGAAAAGAAGTAAATAACATAAAAAGGAATTTCAATAAGGATAATGGCAGATTTCTCAGTGGAAAGATTACATGCTAGGAGAGAGTGAGATAATATATACCAAGTACTGAAGGGGTAAAAAACCACAAAAACACCCCGCCAACCAAGAATACTATACCCAGCAAAGCTGAACTTTAGAAATGAAGGAGGGATAAATGCTTTCCCATGTAAACAAAAGCCAAGGGAGTTCATCATGACCAGACCTATATTACAAGAAATGCTAAAGGAAATTCTTTAAGCTGAAAGAAAAGAATGTTAATTAGTAATACAAAAACATATGAAAGTATAAAACTCACTGGTAAAAGTAAATGCACAGTCAAATGTAGAATACTGTAGTATTGGTATGTAAATCACTTATATTTTTAGTATAATCATTAAAAGATAAAACTATTAAATATAATAGCTACAATAATTAAGGGATAAACAATAAAACAGATGTAAATTGTGACATCAAAAATTTAAAATGTGGGATGAAGGTGAAGTAAAATTGTAGAGTTATTTTTATGCGATCAAAGTTAGTTGTTATCAGCTTAAAATAACCTGTTATAAGATGTTTTTGTAAACCTCATGGTAACCCACACAGCAAAAACTTATAGTACATATACAAAAAGATAAAAAAGTAAGGACTCAAAACATACCTCTAGAGAACATCACTTAATCACAAAGGAAGACAGCAACAGAGAAAGAAAATAACAAAGAATCTACAGTAAAACAATAAAACAATTAACAAAATGGCAGTAAGTTATTACCTATCAGTAATTACCTTGAATTTAAATGGATCAAATTCTCCAACCAAAAGACATATAGTGGCTAAATGGATAAAAAACAAGACCCAACTATTACTGCCTACTAGACACTCACTTCACCTGGAAGTATACATGTAGACTGAAAGTGAAGGGATGGAAAAAATATTCCATTCCAATGGAAATGAAAAGGGAGCAGGAGTGGCAATACTTATATCAGATAAAATGGGCTTTAGGTCAAAAACTGTAAAATGAGGCAAAGAAGGTCATTATATAATGATAAAGGGGTCAATGCATCAAGAAGATATAACAATTATAAATATTTATGTACCAAACATCAGAGCACCTAAATATATAAAGCAAATATTAATAGATCTGAAGTGAGAAATAGAAACTCTCATATAATAACAGTACATGAATTCAATACCCCACTTTCAGTAATGGACAGATAATCTAGACAAAATATCAATAAGAAAACATTGGACTTAAACTACATTCTAGACCAAATGAAACTAACAGACATATACAGAACATTACATACAACAACAGCAGAACGCACATTCTTCTCAAGTGCACATGGAATGTTATACAGGATAAATCATATGTTAGATAACAAAACAAAGTCTTAAGAAATTTAAGAAGATTAAAATAATACCAAGTATCTTTTCTGACCACAGTGGTATGACACTAGAAATCATTAACAGGAGGAATTTTTGAAAAATCACAAATACATGGAAATTAAATAACATGCTCCTGAGCAACAAATGGGTCAATGAAAAAATTAAAAGGGAGATTAAAAAATATCTTGAGATAAACAAAAATGGAAATACCATATGCCAAAACTTAAAGGGTGTGGCAAAAGCACCCCTATAAGTGAAGTTTATAGCAATAAATGCCTATATCAAAAAGGAAGAAATCCTGAATAAACAACCTAACATTACACCTCAAGAAACTAGAAAAACAAATTAAATCCAAAGTTAGCAGGAGAATGAAAATAAGAAGGATCATAGCAGAAGTAAATGAAATAGAGACTAGAAAAACAACAGAAAAGATCAACAAACCTTGAGTTGGTTTTTTGCAAAGATAAAATTAACAAACCTTTAGCTAGACTAATTAGAAAAAAGAGAGAAGATTAAAATAAATAATATAAAAGATGAAAGGGGAGACATTACAACTGATAAAATAGAAATACAAAAGATCATAAGAAACTACCATGAACAATTACACACCAACAAATTGAATAACTTAGAATAAAAGGGTAAATTCCTAGAAATAGTCAAACTAAAAAACTGAATCACAAATAAATATAAAATCTGAACAGACCAATAACTAGTAAGGAGATTGAATCAGTCATAAAAAGTCTCCCATCAAAGAAATTTCCAGGACCCAATGGCTTCACTGCTGAATTCTACCAAACACTTAAAGAAGAACTAATAGCAATCCTTCTTAAACTCTTCCAAAAATTGAAGACAAGGGAATACTTCCAAACTCATTTTATGAGACTAGCATTACCATGATACCAAAACCAGACAGAACACCACAAGAAAAGAAAATTAGAGGCTAATATCCCTGAAGAACACAAATGCAAAACTCCTCAACTAAATACTAGCAAACTGAATTCAACAGCACGTTGAAAGGATCATTCACCATGATCAAGTGGGATTTACCACAGGGATGCAAGGATGGTTCAACAAACGCAAATCTATACCATATGAACAGAACGAAGAACAAAAACCATATGATCATCTCAATAGATGCAGAAAAAGCATTCGTTGAACTCAACATCCTTTCTTGATAAAAACAGTCAACACAATAGATATTTCAGAGGGAATGTACCTCACCCCAATAAAGGTCATTTTTGATGAACCCCAGCTAAAATCATAGTGAGTGGTGAAAATTGAAAGCTTTTCTTCAGAGACCAGGAACAAGACAAAGATGCTCACTTTTGCCTCTTCTATTAAACATTGTAGTCCTATTCAACATTGTCCTAGACAGTGCAATTGGGGAAGAGAAATAAATAAAAGACATTCAAATGGGGAAGACACATAGACCAAAGAAATGGAATAAATCCATGCATTTATGGTCATTTTTGACCAGCATACCAAGAACATACAATGGGGAAAGGGCAGTCTCTTCAATAAATATTGTTGGTACAACTGGATATCCACATGCAAGAGAATGAAATTAGAACCTTATCTCACACCATATACAAAAATCAACTCAAAATGGATAAAATACTTAAATGTATGACCTGAAACTATACAACTACTGGAAGAAAACTTAGAAGAAAAGCTTTATGACATGGGTCTAGGCAATGATTTCTTTGGATATGAATCCCAAAGCACAGGCAACAAAAGTAAAAATAGACAAGAATGATTACAGCAAACAAAAAAGCTTCTTCATAGTCAAGAAAACAATCAATAGAGTGAAGAAACAACCTAAAGAATGGGAGAAAATATTTGCAAACCATACATCTTATAAGGGGTTAGTATCTAAAATACATAAGGAGCTCAAACAACTCAATAATAAGAAAATATAACCCAAATAAAAAATGGGCAAAGGATTTGCATAGACATTTCTCACAAGAAGACACATAAATGGCCCACAATATATAAAAAATGCTCAAAATCACTAATCATCAAGAAATGCAAATTAAAACCACAATGACACATAACCTCCATCTTAGTTGGTTTGTGCTGCTATAACAAAATACTTGAGACTGGGTAATTTATGAAGAACAAAAATTTATTTCTCACAGTTTTTGAGGCTGGGAAATCCAAGATCAAGGCACCAACAGGTTTGGCTGTTTGCTAAGGGCTGCTGTCTGCTTCCAAGATGGTGCTTGTTCTTGCATCATTTGGAGGGAAGGAACACTGTGTCTTCTCATGGCAGAAAATGGAATGGTAAGTAGGGTGAATGCTGTGTGAATCCTCTTTTATGAATGCCTTAATCCTTAATTCCATTCACAAGGGAAGAGCCCTCATGGCATGATCACCTTGTAGGGGGCCCTCTTCTTTTTTTTTAAGTTCAATAGATTTAGGGGTACAAGTGGTTTTTGGTTACATGAATGGATTGTATAGTGGGTTCTTAGTGTACCCGTTACCTGAATAGTGTACATTGCACCATATAGGTAGTTTTTCTTCCCTCACCCCCTCCCAGCTTCTCCTCTTCTGAGTTTCCAATGTTCACTGTACCACTCTGTATGAGAAGGCCCGCCTCTTAATACTATCACATTGGCCATTACGTTTCAACACCAGAATTTTGGAGGGGACAAAGTTGTTAGAATAGCTATTATCAAAAAGATAAAAGATAACAAGTGTTGGAGAGGATGTGGAGAAAAGGGGAATCCTTGCACATTGTTCACGGGAATGTAAATAGTACAGTCATTATGAAAAACAGTATTGAGGTTCCTCAAAAAATTAGAAATAGAACTACCATATGGTCCAGTAATTCTACCACTGAGTATATATCCAAAGGAAATAAACCACTATGTTGACGAGATATCTGCACTCTCATGTTCATTGCAGCATTATTCAGAGTAGCCAATATATGGAATGAACTTAAGTGGCTATGAGCAGATGAATGAGTAAAGAAAATGTGGTATATATGCATAGTAGGCTACTATTCAGCCTTAAAAAAGAAGGAAATTCTGTTATTTGGGACAACAAGGATGAACCTGGAGGCCATTATATTAAGTGAAATAGTCCAGGTACAGAAAGACAAATACCACATAATCTCACTTATCTGTGGAATCTAGTAAAGTTGAACTCATAGAAATAGAGAATAGAATGATGGTTACCAAGGACTGGGAGTGGTCAGCACTGGGGAGATGTTGGTCAAAGAATACAAAATTTCAGTTATATAGGTGGAATAAGTTCAAGAGAACTGTTGTACAACATGGTGACTATAGCTAAAAACAATGTATTGTATTCTCATAAATTGCTGAGAGTAGATTTTAAGTGTTCTCACCACAAAAAAAAATTATAAGTCTGTGAGATAAAGCATATGTTAATTAGCTCTATTTAGCCATTCCACAATGTACACATATTTCAAAACATGTTGTACACAATAGATATAATTTTTATTTGTCAATTAAAAATAAATTAAAAACCACATACTACAGAGTTATATTTATATAACCTTGAAAACCAAGCAAAATTAATTGAATGGTATCTGTAGGGGAGTTAATGACTGGGAGGGGCATAAAGAGGGCTTCTGAGGTTTCATTATTGGATGAGTTCACTTGGTAAAAATTAACTGATCTGCCTTTTATAATTTGTATCCTTATATAGATGCATGCTATACTACAATAAAAATTTACTTTCATTTTTTAAGAATTTCATTCTTATTTATCTAAAGTGTCTTTGAGTGGATCTCTTTGTATACACACTTTTTTTAGTGGTTGCTGTAGGCATTACATTATATACACATAACTTTTCACCATTTATTGATATGAACATTTTATCATTTTGAATGAAATGCAGACATTACCTCCATTTAGATCCCTTTACTCTTTCATTTATGATATAATTGTCTTAACATTTTTCTCTACATATATTGAGATCACATCAATGTTATGGTTATTGTTTCAACTATCCAATACAATTTTAAAAAACTCAGAAGAAAAGGAGATTGTCCTACATTCACCCATAATTTTTTTTTTTTTTTTTTTTTTTGAGACAGAATCTCACTCTGTTGCCTGGGCTAGAGTGAGTGCCGTGGTGTCAGCCTCGCTCACAGCAACCTCAAACTCCTGGGCTTAAGCGATCCTACTGCCTCAGCCTCCCGAGTAGCTGGGACTACAGGCATGTGCCACCATGCCTGGCTAATTTTTTCTATACATATTTTTAGTTGGCCAGATAATTTCTTTCTATTTTTAGTAGAGACGGGGGTCTCGCTCTTGCTCAGGCTGGTCTCGAACTCCTGACCTGGAGCGATCCACCTGCCTCGGCCTCCCAGAGTGCTAGGATTACAGGCGTGAGCCACCGCACCCGGCCTCGTTTACCCATAATTTTACACTTCACATTGTTCTTTTTTTATTTCTGATGTTCTAAATTGGCTTCTTTGATCATTTATTTTTTGAAGAATTTCCAGTAGCCATTCTTTTTAGGATGGTATGCTGACAACAAATTTTCTTATTTTTCTTTCATATGAAACTATCTTTGTTTTGCCTTCATTTTTGAAGAAGGAAGAATTCTGGATACAGAATTCTAGGTTGACAGTTCTCTTCTAGCACTTGAAAAATGTGGTCCATTCCTTTCTGGCCTTCATATTTTTGGACAAGAAATGTGCTGTCATTCAAATTATAGTCCCCCTATGCATGATGTATCATTTTTCTGTATCTGCTTTCAAGATTTTTTTCTCTGTCTTTAGTTTTCAGAAGTTTGATTATAATGTTTCTTGGTGTGGATTTCTTTGGGTTTATCCTGACTGAGGTTCACTCATCTTCTTGAATCTGTAGGTTTATTACTTTCACCAAATTTGGGTAATTTTGAGCCATTATTTCTTTTAATAGTTTTCAGTATCCTCTTCTCCTGGGACTCTGATGACACAAATATTAGCTCTTTTGTTGTTCTACAGGTTCTTGAGGCTCCGTTTTTTTTTCTTCCAGTCTATTTTCTCTATTCTGAGATTAGATAATTTCTATTGATCTATTTTTGGGTTCATTGATTCTTTACTCTGTCATCTGCATTCTGCTATTGAGCCTATCCAATGAGTTTTTTTTCAGTTCTACAATAGGTTATTATGTTTTTTAGTTCTAAAGTTTCCACCTGGTTGTTTTTTATATCTTTTATTTATTTGCTGAGATTTTCAATTTTCTCATTTGTTTCAAATATGTTTGTAATTTCTTATTGAAGCATTTTTGTAATGCATTCTTTAAAATCTCTGACAGATAATCCCAAAATCTGTGTCATTTCACTGTTGGTATCTATTGATTGGTTCTTTTATCATTAAAATTGAGATTTTCCTGGTTCTTGGCATAATGAGTGATTTTTTTTTTATTGTGTGATGGACACTTTTGGTATTATATTGTGTAATATCCTGGACCTTATTTCAATCTTCTGTTATAGGAGACCTCTTCTGTTATTATACCAGTGAGGTAAAGGGTGTTGTGCCGTCTTCTAACCACTGGGTAAGTCCATGTGGATTCTCCCCATAATGTAAATCCAGGATTCCTATTCATATTTTCTCCATGGTGTTTGGCTGAAGAAGTGAAAATATTGTCAAAAAGATGTCTGTCTTGCTAGGCCACCCCTTTTCTGGTCCTTTGGTAAAGAAAGGAGATTTGCTTGGGGCTATTTTTTTATTTGTACCTGTAAGAACTTCTTGGTTGCAGCTTTTTGAGTGTCTAAAATGGTAAACACAGGAGTAAAAAGACTACCCCGTGTCAATCATTTAAATTCTGAGAACTGTAGCTACTTACCTCTGCCTTCTTTTCTCTACCTTTCAAAGTCTTCTTATGTTTGTTTTATATATTATGTCCAGAGATTTTAGTTTTACTTAATAGGAGCAATAGCAACAAGTACATCTCCTCCATCTTATCCAGAATTGAAAGTTTGACTTTCATTTGTTAAAAAACATAAAAAAACAATGCAGTAGTTGGACTACTGGATCTTTAAGGCTGCCATATATTCTGATCTCTGTAAGTTACTGATGCAAAATGATGAAGGTGGTGGTGATTCTAAATGGAAGAGTTGGAGAAGGAGAATTTATCTTTTTGTTTTTCTAGCAGTGACTGAGTAGGAAGGGTACCTTGGCTTTTTGATGTAGCAGGAGTTTTGCTTTGAGTAAATCAATAAATTGGCATTCACCTAGAGCTGGTAAAATTAGGATATGAAACAGAACCTGGAAAGTTCCTGGGAGGGCTGGTGTTCTCCATTTCTTTTGAGGGCTATGTAATTAACAAAGCACTTAGAGCAACTTCAGCATCTTCCTTGTCAACTGGAAAGTTTCCTGTGTTTTCCCATGACCTTTCCGGTACTGATGTTCAACATCTCAATACATTTATGTTGTATCTTCCTAAGATGGATGGAGCAGGAAACAACTCCTCAACTTCCTCCTGCCCCTATAGGTGCCTAGTAAGTGCCTTACACGCTGTAGAGAACCATAAATATTTGATATGGTTATTCCTTCTCCTGTCAGTCTGGGTAGCATAAGCTGGTGCTCCCAATGTGCAGCCAACCTGGAGAAGCAACCACTGCCGTCCTCAGAGGAGACCTTGAAGAGTAGGCTCTGGACTATGAGAGAAAGTGTCTTTCCAGAGCAGCTGGTCCTAAAAAAGTCCAGAGTTCAGTGAGGAGATCCACGGTGGCTACCCAATCCACTGAGGGCTGTTTATTGAAGTCTATTTCCAGGATCTTTGTGTTTGGGATAACGTCATGATTTTGAGCCATAAACCAGAGTGTCCACATCTTTGGTCATTGTCAGTCGTTCCTCCCTCTCCTGCTGACTCCCATCTATTCACTCATCCTCCCGCCAATAGAGTGGGTATGTTTGTTGAATGAAAGTATGGGTGAGTGAATGTAGGAAAGGTAAAGAATTGAATGAAATGGATGGATTGGATGGAAGCTACAAAGACTCCTGGAGACCCAGAGATTCTCATGAATTGCAAATTTATTCAACGATGTTGGGAGGTAGTTGTACAGAAACCAAGGAGGAAAAACTGCAGAACAAGATGCAGCTTGAGAACTCAATGGCTTCTTCTACTTAGGTTAAGATGTGAAGGATTTGGAAACTTCGGCAATATCATGAGAGCACTAAGCCCATCGGCGCCCACAGAGAACACCTCCAGCTCCTTTGCCTCCACGGCATCCTGGGGGACTTATTTGCATGGCCAAGTAGGCGCCTGCTTCTGCTGGGTCTGGTTGCAGACCGGGACGCCCTTGCCACTCCCGGAGCCTCCCCCTGAGGAGCCACCGCCACAGCTGGAGCCGCCGCCGCCCCCGGAGGAACCACCTCCGCAGCCAGAGCTGCCGCCACCGCTGGAGAAGCAGCCGCCGCCGCCCCCTGAGGAACCGCCGCCGCCGCCACTGGAGAAGCAGCCGCCGCCCCCGGAGGAGCCGCCGCCACCACTGGAGAAGCAGCCGCCGCCCCCTGAGGAACCGCCGCCGGACGAGCCCCCTCCGTAGCTCTGCTGGGGCGCGCACGAGGTCTGGGTGGTCTGCTGCGAGCTGTAGCCGCCGCCGCCGCCGCCAGAGGAGCCGCCGCCACAGCTGGAGCCGCCGCCTGAGTAGCCGCCGCCGCCGCCTCCAGAGGAGCCGCCGCAGAAACCGGAGCCGCCGCCAGAGGAGCCGCCGCAGAAACCGGAGCCGCTGCCGCCCCCGCCGCCGCCGCCAGAGGAGAAGCAGCCGCTGCCGCCCCCAGAAGAGCCGCCGCTAGAGACTCCTCCATAGCTCTGGCACTGGACCACCTGGCCCGAGGAGCCGCCGCTGCCGCCGGAGGAGCCGCCGCAGAAACCGGAGCCACCGCCGCCGCCGCCAGAGGAGAAGCAGCCGCCGCCGCCTCCAGAGGAGCCGCCGCCGGAAGAGAAGCAGCCGCTGCCGCCTCCAGAGGAGCCGCCGCCGCCTCCAGAGTACTTGACGCTCCCACCGGAGCCCCCGCCGGAGCCCCCACCACAGCTGGAGCCGCCGCCGCCGGAGTAGCCTCCGCCGCCGGAGGAGAAGCAGCCGCTGCCGCCCCCAGAGGAGCCGCCGCCGCCGGAGTACTTGACGCCCCCACCGGAGCCCCCACCGGAGCCCCCACCGGAGCCCCCACCACAGCTGGAGCCGCCGCCGCCGGAGTAGCCGCCGCCACAGCCGGAGCCGCCGCCGCCGCCGCCGCCGCCGCCGGAGTACTTGATGCTCCCTCCGGAGCCGCCACCTCCGGAGCCGCCACCACCGGAGCCGCCACCACCGCAGCTCCCGAATCCGCCACCGCCGCCGCTATAGAAGCCACAGCCACCGTCGCCGCCACCGCCGCCGCCGCCACCGCCACCGCCACCGCCACCGCCACCGCCGGAGGTCTTCCCGAAGCCCACTGGGGGCTGCGGAGTGGGCTGCTTTCTCTGGTAAGACATCTTGTCTAAGGAGGAAGGGGAACCTGGAAGGAGACGAGAGCATCACTGAACCAGCAAGAGGAGGCAGCCGCATCCATGGCAACAACCACCACCCTCCTAGCAACCTGCCTGGACCAGGCTCCGTGCTCTGTTCAGGTGCCTGGAGAGCTGTCAGCTGGGACTTCTAGGATTGCTGCTTTTGAAAGAGTTTAGCTCCCCTCTCCGCGCCCCTCGCCCGCCCACCTTGGCAGAAAGTCTTCACCAAACTTTAAATAGCCCAATTAGTGGTGCCCATTCTCCCTCTTCCAACTCTGCCTCTGGATCTCTGTTGTATGATTTTGGGGCAGATCACCCACACTCCCGCCTGTTTAGCACATGAGAGGGTTTGAACACATCATCTCTTAGGTCTCTTCCAATGCCAACATTGATTCTCTGAGTGCAAATAGAAAATTTACCACAAACCTCTACATAGGATGGGGCATTTTACCCCATTCCCACCACAACAGAAGGAGGTTTGTTGGTCTCCATTCTGTGAAGGGCTGTTGTATTCCATTCTCTGCAAAAGTCCTTAGTTCAAACTCTTGGTCTGACCCACTGAGGTAGGCCATGATCCAATGGCTATTTATTAGAAAAGACAAGCTCTGCCATGGTCCTGTCTGGAAACAGGAGAAAGGACTCTGATTGTCCTTTGGACCAACATCTATCATCAGAAGATATCAGCCATAGCTTTTATGATTTGCTTAAGTCCAAGCTTGGTAGAGGGGACTGTAACTAGTAGGAAGTTGTATCCCAACATCTCATAAGTCATTTACCTCTCAGAACTTCTGCCTCTGTAAAACAGGAATTGGGTTTCTGTGGCTGCTAATATCCCTCCCATCTGTAACTTTCTCTGAATCATTCTCCCTGCTCTCTGAGGGTGGACTCAGCCTCTCTTCCTGATAGCTTCATGATGTCCACTCAGCCCATGCACAGGCTGCCTTGGACAGCCTCTGTAGAGTCCCCCCTCTGTGCTCAGCACCATGCCTGCCTCTATGAGGGAACCAGAGAGGCAGGAGACAGTCTTATCTTTTTTTTTGAGACGAGTCTCATTCTATTGCCCTGGGTAGAGTGAAGTGGCATCATCATAGCTCACTGCAACCTCAAACTCCTGGCTCAAGGGATCCTCCGGCCTCAGCCTCCAGAGTAGCAGGGACTACAGGCACACACCACTGGTCTGGCTCATGCTCAGGCTGGTCTCAACTCCTGAGCTCAAGAGATACTCCCACCTTGGCCTCCCAGAGTGCTAGGATTATAGGCGTGAGCCACTGTGCCTGGCTCAGGAGACAGTCTTATCTTTGTGGAGTTCACATTCTATCCAGAAGATCAGAAACACCACCTGCATGGCAGCAGTCCCCCTCCCCTTTTTTGATGTGAGCACAGTTGGGAAGGCAGAGGTCCTGTACCTCCCAAAGGGGAGAAAGGCTCTGGTTCACCTAACTTGTGCAGGCCTGGGCAAAACCAGCTGGGAGGATGAGAGAACAACTAGAACCCACACTTACCCGAAGCACCAGGAAGGGTGAGTGAGAAGATGCTGGTGATGTGAGGAGCACTGAACTCCCGAAGTTATATACTGTCTGAGAACCATGACTCATCTATTGTGATTGAGGCCAGGATTTCGTGTTTGGCATTAGTTATGTGACCCATGGCTGTCAGCCCCACCTCCCTGTGATTGCAGGCACAAGGTGGCCCATTCATGAAGATTTTGGCATTCTTGAGATAGGCAGCCTAGTGTGTGACTGGCCTCTTCTCTGATGCAACAGTGTGGCTGGTCAGTGGGGACGGCTAGCCAGAGCAGATGGCAGACATTGTTTCCAAAGCCTCTGGCATGGCACACATGCCAGGCAACCAGAGGGCTGTGCTTGAGGGATAGGTCCCAGACTCTTGAGGTGGCCTGAGAGAGTTAAGCTGGAGATTTCAGTCTTTTGTCCCAGGAGTAGGACTGTTGAAATCCCACTGTTTGGCTTCTGATCCCATTGCTCTGGAAATCCTCAGAACTTTAGAATCTGTTCCTCCTTTGCCAAAAATCTCTAGGGTTTCCCGTGTGCTTCATGGGGTGTTTCTGTCCAACCCACTGGGCTGAAAGGGTGGACGAGGCCCCAGCACCCAGTTCTGGACTCTACAGCATGGACAGTGCTGTAACTAATGTGATACTGGTGGATACTTTGATTTCCCCCAGAAACAATAGGTGTCTGAGAAAGATTAAGAAAGATCATCAATACTGACTTTTCTTGCAGAGGAGCAAACTAAGGATATAGACTATGGCCCTTTGGCTCTGATGTCCTGTGGTGTTGTGTTGCAACACTGACCTTGGCCTGAGGGACAGCCATGGAATAGAACAGACTTGAGGTGATTGGGCTTGGGTGCTCCCTTTACTACTTGCCAGCTGTGTCACCTTGGACAGAGTCATAGCACTTAATGCAGTACCTGCATGTGGGAGGCACTCAGTAAATATTTGTTAACTATGGCATGATCAAGCTTTCTGACCCTCAGTTACCATGTCTATCAATAGGAATAGTAATACCTATTTCACAGGCATATGAAGAGGGAACAGTTACATAAAGTATAGAAGGTGATGCTGTCTTTTTTGTTATTTTCTCATATAACAACACATCCTTACTTCAACTCGGGCTTCCCTTGGACACCAAGCCCAGGAAAGAGTCCGTGGAGAGAAGAATTACTTGAATTGCTTGAATTGCTTGAAGCAATTCTCCTCCTAGGAGAATAACTCAGAGCTTCCCTGTTGACCCTGGACCAGTAGCATCACCTCTGCCATGAAGAACAGCATACTTCTCTTTCTTTCGTCACCAGAACTCAATTGCTATTGTTTAAGATACCACATTCGAACTTTGTTCTGCCCATCTATATGTTGACATGACAGCTCCAATAATAAATTGTTAATTATGGTGTACTTTTAATGATCTGAATGATCCTGATTAGGCTGTGGCCTTCAGAAACTAGTGGCACTAGTTTCAGTTTGGATAGCTCGAACCCAGGGGAAGCCAGGAGGAACCCAGGTGCTCTCCTCCTTAGAGGATACTGAGGAGGGAGAAGCCAGGATGTGTTGGAGAAGGCAGCTTTCTCAGCTTAAAGCTGAGGCACCACGGAGACTTTGGAGGGAGACAGGCCCCAACTAGTGATTGCTGTGGGTATAAAAAAGCACAGTTTTATTTAGTCAGACCACACCAGAGAGGGGTGTGGCCTGACTAAATAAACCAGAGCCCGCAGGGCAGTCCCAGCACTACGCTGTGGGCCCTCATTGGCGCATTGGAGTGTGCTCCCCAGTTCTTAGGAAAAGTGTAAGTAGAAGGATGTCAGTAGGGCATTCTTGGGAAGGAAAGTCTTCAATTCTGAAATCATGGCCTTCCTACCTTTTTGTGTGTTAAAATATCATTTCTTTAAAAAGTGACGGTGACATGAGGCTGTAGTTGTTTCTTTCACATCTTTACATGTCAGAATGGAAACTTGGCAATCACATAATGGTTGCTACATTTTTTGAGGAAGATGTTATTTCTCCATGGCATTCTAAAATTTGGGAACTTCAAGTGTAGTCGACTCCAAAGAGCTAATAATCTTTAAATTGTCCATGTTGGTTTTGAGCGTTCATGTTCTTCTAAGAAAGATATGGTAATTTCTTTCTATCAGATTTAAGATCCTAATTCTTTATTTAAGAATCCAACCAACACAAGTGTGACAAGCTCTATACCAGGCATCATAGAAGAGCCAGAAAGCTTTCCAAAGTTGTGCATGGATCTTCTCGGTAGAGTTGGGGTTGAGGGCGGTGCCCCATGCTTGTCTCTGCCACCCTTTATAGCATTTAATAAGGAAAAACTTCTAAGTAGTACATCTACTTAGTCAACATGTAGAGGAGGTTGATGTGACATGAGTTTGACAACAGTGCCAGATTCTGTGGCTCTCAAGCCCTGAGTTAGCCTTGCCTGAGGTGTGAATATACAAGCCTGGCTTTCATTTAATCTCTGTGGACCAGAAGTAGTCCTAATGGGATATCTGTGTGACTCACAACTGATTATCATCTTTTATCCTATCAGTGAGGAAATCATGGGAGTCTGTGGAATTATTACACATAAGTATTTGGGGTTTTGTAAGACTTGGCAGGTGAGATTTTTAAAATTTATAGTCTTTTGACACTTAACCCTGAAATGTGAGCTTGCTAGCCTGTCTAACTTCTGCAACATGACAGATCAGGGCACGGCTCCTGGCTATACTTGTACTCTTAGAGGAGATGATCCTTAAAGCAAATGTTTTACGGTGTCCAGGGTGCTGCTGGGCATCACTAGGTATTCAGTAAAGTCTGGTGGAATTGAAGGAACTCTTGAGACCTATTGACTGACAGCATATTGACTGACAGTGGTTGAGAGATGATTCATTCAGATGATTAGGAGTGGAAGGTTTCAGCCTGGAACTACAGATTAACCTAGCCACTGTGTAGAGTGAGCAAACTCTGTGCAGGGAATCCAGGGGCAGCCATAGAAGTGACATTTGGGTACACTTTTAGCCTCACCTGATTATTTCTTTTCTTTTTTAAAATTTATTTATTTTAGCTTATTATGGGGGTACAACCATTCTGGTTAAATATATTGCCCATGCCCCTCCCAGCCCCCCGAGTCTGAGCTTCAAGAGTGTCCATTCCCCAGACAGTGCACATCGCACTCATCATGTAGGTATACACCCATCCTCTCCCCCACCCCCATACCCCTGAATCAAATCTTTAAGCGTGTCCATTCCCCAGACAGTGCGCATCGCACTCATCATGTAGATATTCACCCATCCCATCTCCCCATCTGTCCGATACCCAATTGGTGTCATTCCTAAATGTGCACCCAGGTGTTGATCAGGGAAACCAATTTTCTGGTGAGTACATGTGGTGCTTATTTTTCCATTCTTGGGGTACCCATATGTCCTTGACAACAAAGTTACTGGTAATAAGTAGCAAAAACAAATAAAGAAGCAAGTAGACAAACCTGGAAACTACCTAAATTACCAAAGTAAAAAAAAGTGACTAATTTAATCCAGCTATTAATTCATTCAGTAATTAAAAATAATGTCATTGAAAATGAATTATACTATCAAATATGCATGATATAGTAGTAAGCAAAAAATGAAAATAGGAAACTGTATTTATAATAGAATACCATTATAAATAGACATTGTAATTATAAATGGATGTGCACAAATGTGGGTGTTAAAATTATGGTTGATTTTCAGTTTCTTTGTCTTCACCTATACTTTCTAAATTTTTCTACAATAAACTATATTATTATATAGTCATAAAAAAAAAAAAAAAGAAGTGACATTTGGACTCTCAGCCTGCTTCCCCCAACCAGCCTCTCAATATCTCTGGTGGACAGGCCCCATAGAGAAGGTGTGTGCCTGTGCGTGTGCTTGTGTGTGTGCATGTGTATGTGCATGTGTGCATGTGGATATGTGTGCATGTGTATGCATGTTCTGTACATACGTGTGTGAAGAGGTGGTGATACTTCAGAAAGATGTGGCAGTCAAGGGGACACATTGGGGCTTATCCACAATCACAGGCAATCCTTTGGAAGAAAACCCAGCTTCTGATTCATAAATCACAGAAAAGTTGGAGACTCGTTCTTCTCAGCTTATCTCTGCGGGAGGCTCACTAATTGCAGGCATCTTGTTTGGAGCAGGAGAGGAGGAGGTAGAGAAGGCAGTGTGAGGACATCTAGTGCTGTGATGCATGCCTGGCCATCTTCACAAGCTGTGTTGGAGGGGATTTAGGAAAGAGGGGCCAGGGAACCATCCTGAGAAGGCTGCTTCCCTGTGAGGAGGCACATGGCTCCTGTCCTGCTGGGCCCCGGTCTGACGAGAGATTACAACTCTTGAGTTTGGGGAGCCCACTCTGACAGCAGCCTGCTCATCACAACCTTTAAGTATCCAAAGCTACACACATGCATTCTCCCGATTGAGGGCTGACTACTTATGTAACTGAGGTTAAAAGGGCAACAGGTGATGGTTCCTAAGGAATAAAATGGACACGGGGCAGGGCGTTGGGAGCTTTGTCAGGGCAGGAGCAGAGGCTGGAAGGCCTTTGCACTGTTGACATGGAAGGGGAATAGTTTTCTCTTATAGTCCTGGCCCAGGAGTGTCTCAGAGTCCCGGGTCCCCCGCTGGGGCCGCCATGTTCCTCCTCTCCCCAGCCCTCTTGGGTCAACAGTTTGAATGGGGTGGCTGTCCCTGGCGTTACATGGGGACAACTGTTTGTAGGGCTGGGAGAAGGACAGCTCTGCAGGGGCCCACAGCTGCTGATGTTCCTTCTCCAGGAAGCTTCCCTGGATTCATCCCACTTACTGATTCCATCTCCCTCACCACTTTCCCCTCCTAAGGCCTTACAGAATGATTGTACTAGTTACAGCCTGCTAATGACACATCCATTTGGCTTGTCTCTTTTTTCAAGTCATAACTGCCCTTGTGGGTAGACTCCCCATTAGTTCTTAACTCTGCATCCTAAGATTTAAAGAGAGCTTCTAGCCCCACAGGGCTTTATCGGGCGGTGTTGACTCTTAAGCCAGCCTTCTTTTGGGTGAATCTGGAGCTCACGGTTATGCTGAGGGTGTGGCCCACAGATGAGTTGTCCAAACCTTCCTGAATAGCTTATAGAGGCACACAGGGTGAGCAGTGCACCCAGGGACAGTGCTTGCCTGGGCTTGGACACTGCCCATGTGGACAGACTCTCTAGTTTATGGACTGCTGCCACATACATTCAATCCTTGCAACAGTCCTGTGTGCTCAGTGATATGCCAGCCTCAGTTCCAGATGAGGAAGTGGCTTATAGAGGCTAATGGGTTTGCCTAAATTCCCACACTTTTTAAGTGGCAAAGCCAAGATTCAGACTCAGTTCCTTTGAGTCTTCATTTTGTGTTCAAGCATCACATGCCTCTCCTCTCTGGGTCAGTAGGAACATAAGGAAGGGACGATTCCCCAGCCAGGCTCAAGTTTATGCCCTCTGGAGGTAGGGAGCAGAGGACGCTTTCATGAACGTCCAGCTCCTCAGGGACAATTGTATGCATTAGTAGACCACGAAAGCCGGAAGGACACATAGAGATCTTTCAATTAACCCTCTCTTTTGTAGAGGTCGATGAAGAACCCAAGGCCCAGAGAAGCTAAACCACTTTCCAAGGCTACACAGCAGGGCCAAGACCAGAGCCTGGGTTTCTTGATGCCCAGCTCAGTACTCCTTCCACTGTAGACTCTGGGTGTGGTTTCCTGCTTTCTTTTGACAAGAGCACCTCTAGGTGCTGGCAGAGATACGAGGGAATAGTTAAAATGGCAGTAAAAGTGTTTCACAGCAGAGTCCGACAAGCTCCAGGAAGCTGCTGGGCCTGGATACTCTGGCCTCTGTGCCTGGAGGTAAATTGCTGATGTCATAAGGCCCAGCTGTCACAGATAGGCAGCTGCTATGTAGCCCAAGGGCTCAGGGCCCACATCCTGAGCTCCTATATAAACTTTATGAGCAGGGAGGAGCAGTGAGCAGCATTTGTGGGCCCCAGTCCTGCTCTGAGATAGGGAATGACACCTGGGGCCTCTTAGGACTTTCGTACATGATGGTAGTTGGTAGTCTACCAGTGCTGGCTCCCTGACCCGCCTGTCCACTGATGTCTCTCGGGTGAATTATCCCTGTTGTTTTAATTGAGTCCCAAATCAAACAGAATCTGGAAATCAATATGGCAGAAAGAAAAAAAGCACAAGTGTTTCAAACCCATAGCATCTTAGGCTCTTTGGCCTGGAAACAAGCCTGCGCTTTTTAGCCATGTGCTATCTTTGAAGGCCAGAGCCAGAGTACTTCTTCTTCACCAGGGACCACTGAAAAGCAAGGCAAGGCAAGTGCTCTTTCCATTTTAGTTTTAAATCCAATTTTGATTCTTAAGTGCTACTTTCAGGAATTCCCTGCAGCTGCAGTGGCCTTTGGGTGTGACTTTGCTCTCTCCTATAGACTGTTAATAGGATTTATAACTGAAGACCACAATCTGGATCCAATGTCTGTCTTGACCTGTAAACCTTGTGCTTCAGACTTACTGGTTATCCTTAATTTTTACTCATTCTCCAAATTATACTCCTTTTTTCACTAGCTGAACCTGCTGAAATCAGGTAGATGACTTGAGGCAAACCCCCTCTCTGCTTAAAAAAGTGAGAATGATTAGGATTTGGTTGGTGGGTCTCCAGTGACTTCTTTGTTTGGTTCCATCCAGGTGCTCAGAGAATCCTAGGATGGGGACTACGGAACCACGATTCACATCTGGTGTGGGTTCCTAGGGTCTTCTCTCTGGGCTAGGAGCATCATCCTGGCAATACCAGATCCCCCAAATCTTGGTATTCCCATCTAACTCAGGCATGAATATTTGATAAATATTTGTTGATCAGTCAAGGAAATAATGAGAATTTAGTCTCATAGCACAGGGAAAATAGAACCTGATTTAGTTTTCAATGGAAAGTGGCTTAAATAAATTTGCCATGGCAAACTGCTCTCCCCTTCCATCCTCCACTTTTTATCGAAGGTGTTTGATTCCCGCATTGTCTCTTTTTCTCCTTTTTCAGACTATCCCTTGATTCATACCCTGGCCACGTATGGTCCAACAGTCAGCTTTCTGGACGGGGCCTGAAGCACAGCTGGGAGCTGGGAGGTTGGTTAGTGTCTGGTCTGTTGTGAAGGCTAGGGATCGAAATCTTTCCTCTGCTAAGGTCTTGGGGTCTTGGGGGACCAGTGCTCTCAACCTACCTAACCATCAATAACCTGCAGGCTCGGGCAAGGCCCTGTCCCTCAGATCTAGAAAATTAATCTAACTCACTCTCAACCCACTTTCCTTTTGGCTCCCCTTCCCTAGGGCCCCTCTCTGGACAGAGAGGAGGGAGAGATAGGGAGGGTCAGAGGCAGTGACAGGGTAAGAGGATGACAAGAATCACAGGCCTCTGGAGAAAGAGCAGGAAAACTTCATACCTCCCTGGGTGCTAGCCTCAGGTTCAAATTCGAGGAATTTTGGGAAGTTTTCTCCCTGAGAGCATTCCCCCACCCCAGCTGAGTGTGAGGGAGGAGGGAGGGGTGGAGCAGGAGGGCTGGGTGAGAAAAGTCAGCCAGTGCTGTGAATAACCTTTGCAGAGTGTCATTACCCAGGGTGGGTATAATTGCACGGGATTAGGAAAGGCATGTGGGCAGGCTGCGTTGCTTTAAATCTTCCTGCTATGTCATAGAGGAAGGGTTAATTTGTGTAATGTATGTTCATATGTCTACGTGTGTACACGTGCTCCTGGGCAGTGAATCCCCTAGTGCCTGGTGGTAGAACTGTCCCCCCACTCTCTAGTAAGTCATTCTACTATAAAAATGCAAAAAAAAATTTTTTGCTATAAATTTAAATAGCAAACAAAGCAAAATAGTCACCTATAATTCCAGTATCTAAATACAACTGGTGAGTTGTAGTATTTAAACTTTTGGGGAGTATTTTCATCTCACTCTTTCTTTTCTTTTTCATTTATCCTTTCTCTTTATATGAACTCTCAATTTTGGGTACTGACTTTCCACGTGATGCTGTCATACACAGACCCCCATGGCATTCCATGGTCCCTGTGACCACTGGTTTTAATGGCTACACTCCATTGCCCACTCCCATTCTTACCACTTAGACCTTCCAGCTGTCCTACATCCTCTGTACCCTTGAGAACTCTTTACGGAATTTTTTGGGTTTGGTTGTCTCCCTGACTGCTGGCAGGGGCTTTATCTTCCTTTGTGTACACAGTGTTGGCCACATAGCAGGTGAGGAGGAAGGTTTGCTGGGAGTGGATGCCTCTCTTTTCCCCACCCTTTACTTCCTGGCTCTCCTGACTTTCTTGTGTATAACCTTGTGCCTCAGTTTCCCTGGACTCTGTCTCGCTCCACAGAATCATTGCCCTCCCCACAAATGCTATTCCTCTCTTGTCTCCTTAAATGCCATCTCCTCACAGGCTCTGGGCCAGGATTCCCCTGGGCACGTGTGGTTTGAGGTGTGTGTGAGAGGGTGTGAGGAAGGGGAGGAGGGAAGCAGACAGTTTAGTGGGGGAATTTGGAAAAGCCGTCACTTAGAATGCTGGAGTGCAATGCTAGCTGAGCACCCGAGGGGCAAGGGATGCAGAGAAAGGAAGCAACTGGAAGAACCCTCTTGGAAGAGGTAAGTTTCGAGTTGGGATGGGAAACGGTGAAATATAGATAGGTTTTCCCAGATTTGGACTTTGGCTCTCACACTGTTGCCATATGTATGTACATACGTCTCTGTGTGTGTATGTGTGTGCACATGTCTATGTGTGTGATGTGCGTACATATTAATGTGTGTATGTGTGATGCATGTACACATGTCTCTGTGTGCATGTGTGATGTGTGTACACGTGTCTCTGTGTTTGGTGTGTATAGCTACGTGTGTAATATGTGTACATTTGTCTATGTGTATGTACAATGTGCGTACATGTCTATGGGTGTGATGTGTGTGATGTATGTACACGTGTCTCTGTGTGTGGTGTGTATAGCTACGTGTGTGCTATGTGTATATTTGTCTATGTGTATGTGTAATGTGTGTACATATCTGTGTGTGATGTATGTACATATGTCTATGTCTGTGCCTGTGTCTCTCTCCTCAGAACCTCTGCTCTCCATCGACTTCAATATCTCCCCTCACGACCCACTCTTTCCCAAGAACCAGTTTCCTTTCTCCCGGGAAGGCAAACAGGATTGCCGGCTCCGCCCTGGCCCGGGAGTTGCTCTCCTATTCTCACTTGTCAGCCAGCCCTTGGTGTCCCTGGTAACTGTATTGTTACTGTGTGACAATGTCGTTATACAATTGCCCCACATCATTCTGCACCATCTGCGTCTCTAGCAACGCAGTGAATGTGCCCTCATTTAAGCCATTCTTCTACTAAAAATCTTCAGTGTCTCCATGTCAGGATCAAGCCCGGACCTTACTCGCAAGGGCTTTTCGTGCTGCAGTTTCTGCTCACCTCTGACTACTCCCCCACAGAAGCACCGTCCTCCAAACTCAACAACCCCTCTCCCCACCGAGCCAGGTTGTTTTAATGCCTTCATATTTGTTCCTGCGTTTTCACCTCCATCTGTGAATGCCCCCTTCCTTAATTTGTCTAATTTCTCCTTCAGTACTTTATCAGACACCTTCCAGAAAACCCTCCCCAGCATCCACGTCTGATTGAGAGAGCACTCCACCTGGCAGCTCGGAAATCCCGCTTCCCCTCAACCCAGGTCTCCCTGGAGGGGAGCTGCCAGGTCTTGCTCACTGCCTTGCCTCTCCAGCACCCAGCACCAAGCCTGGCACAGTCCACAACGAACGCTGGTAGGACGAATGGATGAATGAATGAATGGACTATTCCACCTCTGCCCACTTCTGGAATTGTTAGTGACTTGGGTATTAGATATTTTGGCCTGTGTGGGAAGGATATTAAATCTTAGCCTATTTTCACCTCCCCAACAGGACTGTTTGCCCCTGGAGGGCAGGGATGGCATCGCGGCTCTTAGCAAACCTGGAGCCCGTGGACACACCAGGCGGTGAGTCAGTGTTTGTTGAAAGAAAAAAAAAAAAAAAAAAAAAAGAATGAAGGAGCAAATGGAAGGAGGGGGAGAGAAAAAGAAGGTAGGAAGTACAGAAGAATTGTTTCAGGATTTCTAACAATGCTGGTTTGAGTCTGGTCAGAATCATTATTCTCTCTCCCTGGGCTCTCTGGTCTAATTCTGGCAACTCCACAAAATTATAATGCCTGTTTGGCTCCAAAAGGGGGAGATAATAGAGATTATAGCATATTAGGTTTAAAGTGGAGTCAGCACAGGTTTCTGAATTATTGGTAGTATTTTATTATCAACATGATTATGATATTAATATCTTATTAAATTACTCATGGCATTTAATTGCTCTCCATGATTAATTAGGACATTTTTCTCCACGTAATCCGGCTCCTATATGGATTGCAGAAGAGTTACATAAAGTGCAGTGTGCTATCTGCCAATAATCACAAACGCTCCTTATTTTAATAGTGATGCACTGCTTTTAATGTGTATAGAGCAAGCACTTCAGATTTATGATTTTATGGATATCAGTGCAGACGATGAGGTAAAAGAAGGTAATACTGTGGTAATACAGCTTCTAAAATGATTTTGGCTCAGTAAAAACAGTGAGTTGATCTAGAGCAAAGTGTTAAATAAATAATCATACAGGTGGTACATGGATAGGAAAAACTACACACTGGATTAAAGCATGGGTCCCGCTGTTTCCCTTTGGGGAGTCCAAAAGTCCTCCTGGGAAATGCAGGCTTGTGGTGTGGGAGTCCTGCCCCATGCTCAGCTAAGGGCAAGGGGAGGGTTCAGAAGCATGAGAGCAGGGCCATCTCTCCCCCTGCCCAAACAGGCCATTGGAACCGTGGGCTGCTCTAGACCTTGCAGGCAGCCAGAGGCATGCTGGGAAGTAGGCAGGGAGTCCTTGAAGCCCCTCGTACTACCTGTGGTGCCCGAGCCTCTGCCATTCTGCCTCTAGCTCATTATCAAAATGGTCCCTGGGTGGTGGTGAGACTTTGGGGACAGAGTTGGGGGACAGGAGACCTGAGGTGGAATCTTGGCTATATCATTTGCCAGCTGTGAGACCACCTGTGTGTCACTTAACCTTTCTGAACTTGTGTAAAATGGCTTTGAATTGCCTACATTTTGAGGATGTCGTGAGGACTGAACAAGATCTATTAATATTATATGGAAAGCTATCGGAAAAGAGTCGGTATTTGATTAAATGTTTGTTGAACCCAAGAAAAGATGGTACAATTCATTTACATTAGAGTGTCGGCATCTGGTAGTCATTCAAGTGGGCCCATTCAAGGGGCACACAGTTTAAAAGGGTCAGAATTATAGTCGAAGGAAGAAGCTCAATAATCAAATGTCAGGAGTCAGAGGGGGGTGGGATGGGGGAGTGACCAGAGGGCATGTTTCAGGGCGGGGTCCCTCTGGTGAGTTTGCCTTCCCTAGGGCTGGTGTTGGATTGGGGGGTCTTGCTAGCTTTGCCCCTCACGTCCAGTTCTCTCCCAAGTTTTTCTCTGAGTCACTCACTCAGTACTTAATATTATTGTTACCAATGATAACAGCTGCCATTTGTTGAGCACATACTATGTGCTAAGCACTGTGTTAAGTATGTTCCATCTGTTAACTTCATGTAAATCTCACCATAGTCTGTGGTGCTATTATCCACATTTTATAGATGACAAAAGTGAGGTGTAAGGAGCACAAAGAACTTGCCAAGGTCTCTTGCTCAAAAGTAACTGAGCTGTGACTATAGTCAGATTTGTCTGACTCCAAAGCCCATGCTTTTTCTTAATGACTCTGCTGTCTGTGTGAGACAATTCTGCGTCAGCATCAGCATCAAATGTTTTCTGAGAGCTGTTTAGTTGTCACACACTGCTCTAGACCAAAAAAACAAAAACCAAACACACCAAAAAAACCAACCTCCCCTCCCCCCAAAAAAAACTCCTGCCCTTGCAGAACACGTGTTCTAGCTCAATGGGACAAGGATTAGGTTTTACGTGATGTTTAGCAGCTTGCCGTGCACTATGGAGCTCAGTTTCCTCATCAGCACGGTGAGTAACCTGGGCTTGCTGATCTCCAAGTTCCTTCTAGCTTTTCTAAGACTGCAAACTTCATGAGGGAAGGACTGGGTGCTTCTAATCTCTCATGGTTCCTTGCACAAATATGCTGGTAGCCTGATTTGCCCCTTGTTTGGTGGATGTTCTCCCATTTAGGCCACTGGCATTGGGTTGAGGGAACATGTGGAGAGTTCAGCCCAAGAAGATTTTGGGTCAGAAGGTTACTTTGTTGGGTTTGGTGCTTTAATCTCGGTGCTCTTCCAGGCTGAGATCTCTGAGGAACCCAGAAAATTATAGACCTGAAGGAACTGGAATTCAAGCTGATTTATTAAGCTTCCATGGTAGAATGGGGGGACTATTGTGGCTTCCTTCAGCAGGGGACACTCAGGCTTTGGGGCTCCAGCTCAACTTTGCTTTGGGTTGGATGGAAAGGAGGTTCTCAGCCAACCAGATATTGTCTCTTCTAAGAAGTCTCTTCCAGCAGTAGGTTATGTGCTCCTTTTCTGTACCCCTATAATATTCTGAATTTACTTTTAAAAAAGTACAAATGAAGCCACTTTTCATATTGTGTTTACATTTTGATTACATGTCTGTCTCTCTTGCTGGACTAAGAACTCCTTGAGGATAAAACTGAGAGTTGTTGATCATCGAACCCCCAGTACTTAGCCCAGTGTCTGACATACAGTGGTGCTTTTTAAACATGGGTTAAACAAAACTAAGGGAGAACATCCTAACCAAGGTGATTGTACCCAGTAGGGAGCAGGCAACAGGCTTTTGAGATAAGAAGAGAAAGAAGAAGAGGGAAGAGTGTGATGTTAGGAGATGCTTGGAATTTGTGGCCCTAGGAGGATGTTATTTTATTGAAGGGTGAGGTTGCCCTGGTGAGTAGGTCATCTGGCCCAGCCTGGAGGCCTTGATGGCACCACCACCATCACCATCACCATCATCATCACTAAAGAGTTGACTATAAACAGGACATATGGATGCCAGGCTTAACCGCCAGACTTGCTCAGCATGGTGTCATATCAGGGAGACCCAATGAAATCCAGAGGAAGGCACCAGGAAGGGCAAAAGAAGGGTGACATTAATTGCTGCTGTCACTGTGCCTAATCCTCCGGTGAATCAAATATGAGACAATGGAGGCACTTCAGCCAAACCCTGGGCTGATGGAGATGGAATTAGCCTGGTTCAAGTCCAAATTGCATGTTGTCTTGGCTGGAATGAGTTTTAGAAATGCCACTGAGTTCCAGAGATGCCATGGCTGTTGTGATTACTATGTTTGGACAGGCTGTTGTAGGCACAGCAATTTGTTTTTCTTTAAAATAGATTGTTTTCTGATGCCTGAGCCTAATTGCTCACCTTGCTAGCTGTGGCAGAACAGGCCAAGTGTCCCTCAGTGGGGCTCAGTGTCTCTGGGAATGTTGGGCAGGTGTGGCTGGTGGGGCCTGCCACCACCACTGGAATGTGGCCTCATACTCCCACTTGGTGACCTCTCCACATGAGGAGTGGCAATTAGTAGGGCCAGGCTCTGACAGGTCTGGTCACAGCTTACCCAGGGTGGGCTAAGAGAGACTCTAGGAGTCTGCCTTGGTGCTCTTGTCTTACTTTCTTTCTTCCCGTGTTTCTTTCTCTCAAGTGCACACAGGAAACTGCCATCATAGACAAACCCCAAATGGAGCAGACACGAAAGTTTGAGGCCAGAACAAATGGCTGGGAAGGAGCAGGTGAAGTCCTCAAGATCTCCCAGCCTAGGAAGTATCATTGTATTTACTGTCTTCATTCTAGTCCACTTCCCACATACTTTCCTTCTGCTCGTCCTGCCAAATGGCAGCAGCAAAAATGTGAGAAGGGCTTTGGTATCAGTAGCCAGGTAATCAGCCTTAGATTTAGAGTTATTCTTTTATTTGATCTACTTGAATTCAACTCTTCTCTTTTCATCATTACCGACACCGTTGTCACTGTATCTATTTTGCTATTACTTTTAATACTACACCAAAGGCCAAACACTCTATTGCTATCATGTGCCACAACAGCATCATCATTGCCACCACTACCACTGCCATCTCTGGTCATTCTCCCCATCGTCACCACCACCTCCACCTCCATCACCTCCACCATCACTTACACCACTTCTACCACCATCACCTCCACCATCACCTCCACCACCAATTCTACCATACTGCTACCTCGATTCATTCTCATCACCATCACTGTCACCACCACCGTCATCACCATTCGCACTCATTCTTACCACCACCACCACAACTAGCATGGAGAAAAGAAGGCTTCGGGATAGATAGTCATCTTCACATGATTAAGGAGCTTCAGAAGAATAGTTGAAGTTACTTTTTATGAGTAAAGAAGTTAAAATTAGAAAAATGAACAGAAATTATAAGGAATCATAATTACATTTGGGTAAATGTAAACAATATCTTTCATGGAACTAGGAGAGACCAGAGGAGTAAGAAGTTTGAGGATAAAAGATGCTGAGTTTTACTTGGCGCAAGTTAAATTTATCTGCCTGAAGTGACAACCAGGTGGGGTGGTCTTCCAGCTCAGCCCCTCACTGATGCTTAAATCCCCTCCATGGAGTCCCTGAAGAGTAGAGATCTAAGCCAATCCTTTCATACTGGGAAGCTCATTTAATCCTGAAATAGCTGGTTCCTTCTATTTTTTTAAGTTTCCAATCATTCTATGATATTGGAACACATTCTCTTTTAAACATTTCAGATGTTTTAGGTCAGGGTGAAATTCTTCCTGGTGAGTATTGCCAATACTTCTTCCTTTAGCTCCTTCATACAGACAATCAATGTTGTAATTTGGTGTGGTTTGTTTTTTTTTTGTATATCATTTTTTTTTCTTTTTGGAGATAGAGTCTCGCTCTGTTGCCTGGGCTAGAGTGCTATGGTGTCAGCTTAGCTCACAGCAACCTCAAACTCCTGGGCTTAAGCAATCCTTCTGCCTCAGCCTCCCAAGTAGCTGGGACTACAGGCATGTGCCACCATGTCCAGCTAATTTTTTCTATATATTTTTAGTTGTCCAGATAATTTCTTTCTATTTTTAGTAGAGACGGGGGTCTCGCTCTTCTTTAGGCTGGTCTTGGACTCCTGACCTTGAGTGATCCTCCCACCTTGGCCTCCCAGAGTGCTAGGATTATAGATGTGAGCCACCACGCCTGGCCTAGATCATTTTTTTTTTGCCTTTATTTAGGAGCACCATGGTATTGTATCGTGTGCATATTTTACCCAAGCAGTGTATTTTGTGTGTCTTTCTGCTGATTGCTTTTTTTTTCTTCACTCAACAATAAGTTAGCAGAGTGGGTAAGAGGATGGACCCTGGGGCCACACTGCCTGGACTCAGATCACAGTGTTGTTACTTGCTAGTTGCGTGATCTAAACTATTTAAACTCCCAGTTTCCTCTTTCGTAAATTAGGATTATAGTATACCTATATCCACAGGGTTCTTGTGAGGATTAAATGAATTGATTTATGTAAGCACTTAGAACTGTGCCTGGCATACACTGTTGATAGTCATAAAGTACATTACTGCTGATTACTAATCCTTAGAAATTTGTAGGTTGAATCTGCCAGTTTATTTAGCCATTCCTAAATTGATGGACACATAGGTTGCTCTGATTTTCACTATTTCAAATGAGTCTTCAAGCATATTTTTATATGCACCTCCTTATACACATGAATGATAGTTTCTTAAGGTGGATAAGAAGTAAAATTGCTGCACTCTGTCTCTTTACAGGCTTTATTTGAAAAATGCAGTTATAATGCATAAATATCTGCCTCTTGTTTCCTCCACCTATTGGTTCTACCCCCTTTGGCAGCCTGACCCATGCAGCAAGCTCTGAGGGAGAAGATCCCAGTGGTTAGGACTAAAAACCTCAGGTTCAAGTTGACTTTGGTGGTGGGGAGGGGTCACAATTTTAGGGGGCTTGCTATGTGCTGGGCCCTCTTTTAAGCATTTATACATATATAAATACATAACTCACTTAATCAATATGATGTCGGTATCATGATTAACCCTATTTTACTCATGGGGAAATGCAGGCAAAAAGTAGCAAAGTAATTGCTCAAGGTCACACAACTATGAGTGATAGCTCCTTTTACAGTTGTGAATGTTAATTCAGTTAGCACATAGAAAACATTCAGCAAATGTTAGTATTATTCTAGGGCTGACTGGTGATTATTAGGGCTATAGAATTACTATTATCACCATTAGTTTTCCTACTCTCAGACTGCAATAGACTTCATCTCTGGGGCATTCATTTAGTTTGTTTTAACAAATGGCACTGAGACTGGTTTCAAGCCCCTGTTCACCAATTTGCTTTATTTGCTCCTTAGCCACAGAACACATTCTTAAACTTTGGGGACCTGGGATAAAGTTGCCATAATTAGCACCTCTGGTGTTTGGCCACACTTAAGATAAATGCAAATATAGTTAAATGCAAGTGTAGATACACATAAACACTCACTTGTGTCGGAGCAGAAACTGGTGGGTGAGGGGTTGAGTTTTGCTGGATGCCCAGGAAAGAGACTGGGGGGAAACCTTGGACCTGTGGAGGAGAATTTGGCTGGTGTGAAGTGGTAGAGTGCTGGAGGCAGGCTGGAAAGCAATTTCCTTCTGGTCCAGAAATTTGTGCTGGAGCAAGAAAGACAAGGCATTTATTCATTCACTGAGCATTTACTCTGTGATAGAAGCTGGAGATACAAAGATAAACAAGATACAGCCCCTGCCCTCAAGGAGCTCACACTGTGGTTGGAGGACAGAATGTGAATGAATGACTGCAAGACAGGGGGACACACATGGGCTCACTCAGAGTGTGGTGGGGGCACCAGAAGGGTCTTCCTAGGGGAGGGGATGCTCAGGCTGTCAGAATATGCAGAGCAATGGAGCCAGAGGGACAAGCACGTGCAGTGGCTGGGGGTGGCCCAGCGGGCACGTACAGGCCATCACAGGGGTTGGAAGGTCACATCACGGAGGGGCCTGAAAGCCACGTTAAGGAGTTTTGACTTTTATCCTAAAAGATACGGGCAGCTATCAAAGGTTTTTTAGATGGGAAAGAAGCATGATTATATCTTGATTTTACAGGGTAAGTTGTTTCTGCAAATACTGGCATCTTGAGGAAGAGCCGCGCTGCCTGAGGTCGGAGCAGATGTGTTGGAGAAAGAGCACAGGGAGGCTCGATCAGAGCCAGGCAGGTCCCGGCAGTGGCCTTGGGAAGTGTTAGAAGCTTGAGTGGCTACATCGATCTGTCTGACAATGTCACGTGGAACACACAAATAAATCACTGAATACTGTTGTCCTGACTGGTAGTCACAAAGTTATCTCATTTAATTCCTAAAATAACTGGTGAATTTGGCATTGTTGTCATTCCCACTTTACAGCTGAGTAAATGAGAGCTCAGAGGGGTGAGGAAGTGGCATAAACCACATAGAGTATAAGTGCTAGAGTGTCCTGTGGGCTCGGGCATGGTCCAGGGCCCTTGTGCCTCATGGCAACACCTTCGGAAGGCAGGAAGTGCGGGGTGCAGTGCTCATTATGCTGTCACGAGCATCTCCTGGTGAAGCTGCGGAGACAGAGAACCTATTCTGGCGTCAGGTGGCCCCTGGGGCCTGCGTGGTACCTGAGGTGATGATCAGCTGTCCTGCTGGGGAGAAGGGGTGTGGGGCCAGGCTGCTTCCCTTTCCCCCAGCTGGAAGTGGGAGGGGAGGCCTGCCGGGTTTGCAGGGCACATGGACTTCTGGCTTTCATCACAAGGGAAAGGCTAAAGCAGCACAAACCCATCACCCCTTCTGGAAAAACTGCTCCCAGGACATGCCCGGCTCTGCCTGTGAAGCTCAACAGGGCAGTTGGGCAACCCGGCCCCCAGGTGCTGCCTTTCTTCTTTATAGTTTCAGTGATAAGAAAAAAGGGATTTCTTAACTGCTCCTGGTAAGACTAAAAGGGTGGAGGGGGCTGAACCGCACCCCACCCTGCAAAGCTTCCTGCCACATCAGGACCTTGAGTCTTGAGAACTCTTTGGCAGCCACAGCCTCTAAGTTCAGGAAGGCGGGATGTTCTCTAGGTTCCCGAGCTCTGTGCTTTAGTTCCTTGGTTCTTCAGATACTTTCATTTACCCCTTACAACGTGTCAGCCACTCACCAAGAGTTTTGCGTCTAGGGCTTGATTTTATCTCCACAATAACCTTGAGAAGTAGGTACCAATATCTCCATTTCACAGATGAAAATCCGTGATGCCTATGCCACTAGTGTCCATATGATGCCACGTCTATTGCCACTCAATGCACACAGACAGGCAGTGTTCTGGATGCTGGGGAGACAGCAGAGGACACGGCCACGCCCTGTTACAGCAGCAATGAACATCTTAAATGAGATAATGAGCACGGATGTGTTTGATGGACTGTAAAGTGCTGCATGCTCCTGGGGACTAACATTTGGCAGGAGTAAAGGCTGGACACACTGCCAAAGCTGGGTAACACTGCCCCATGTGGACCAGAATGCTCTGGACACCTGTAGCTTGTGACTGCCCCACCACAACACTTTAGCTGGGTGGCTGGGGGTCTTTGCCTTCAAGGTGCTAGGAGTCAGACAGGGCACAACTCTGATGCCCAGTTTTCACCTGCCACCACTCACATATTCCAGCTCCCTCCACAGGGCCTTGGCAGGGCTGGCAGGATGCTTACCTGAGAAAGGTCAGGTCCCTGGCAGCTCCTTGTCATGGGGTGGTGCAGGGAGGTGCCCCCATCCTCTTGATCCTGAATCCTTGTTTGCATGGACTCCTGCTCAAAGGTCTGAGAAGCATAACCACATGGAGAGAGTTGGAGGGTCTTCATTCATTAATTTATATTTGTGATGAACTGTCATCTCCTGTTCCCTCAAATGCCTAAGTCAAGAATCTTTTGTTACATTTTGTTTATTTATTTATCAATATACTTTTTTTTTTTTTTTTTTTTTGAGACAGAGTCTCCCTTTGTAGCCCGGGCTCGAGTGAGTGCCATGGCATCAGCCTAGCTCACAGCAACCTCAAACGCCTGGGCTTAAGAGATCCTACTGCCTCAGCCTCCCGGGTAGCTGGGACTACAGGCATGCGCCACCATGCCCGGCTAATTTTTTGTATATATATTTTAGTTGGCCAGATAATTTCTTTCTATTTTTTTAGTAGAGACGGGGTCTCGCTCTTGCTCAGGCTGGTCTCAAACTCCTGACCTTGAGCGATCCACCTGCCTCGGCCTCCCAGAGTGCTAGGATTACAGGCGTGAGCCACTGCGCCCGGCCTATTTATTTATCAATATACTTTTCTTAAGCCCATAGCAAAGGGTACATATGCTACAAGGTTTATGAGATAGAAATAGAAAATCAGAACCAAGGAAAGGAAGACAGGTCAGATATGGGAATCAAAAAGATAAGGTTTTTGCATTTTAATTAGCTTGATTTACCCATTCTGCAATGTATACATATGTCAAAATACCATGTTATATACTATGAATATGCAGAATTTTTGTTTGTCAATTAAAAAAATAAAAATAAAATGAAACAATACAGAATCCCCCTCATCCCCAAAGGACAAGGTTTTTCTTTCTCAAGTTTTTGCTTTCTTTCAACACTGAACAAAGCATGTAACTTTTGGTTACAAAAGCAATGCATGCTTACTTAGAACATTTGTAAAATATAGAAAATGTCAATAATGAAATTAAAATAATCTGTAGACCTATGTTACATTGGTATTATTTTAGAGTAAATAATTCCATATTTATTATTTTAGAGCTTACCTTTTTCACTTAATGATAATATGTCATTTTTCTATGGCATATCTTAATGACTGAATGATATTTCATTTTATGGATATAATTCAACTTCTTTAATCAGTTCTCTACTGTTGATAATTTACATTGTTGTCTTTTCCCCTGCATTTATAAAATTGAGGCAGTGAGCATCCTCATACATCTAAGTTTGTAAACATCGCCAATTGTTTTCTTGTGGTAAACTCCTAGAAGCAGGATGCTGGGCTACAGTACACTCCTCACGTTTTATGTTCGTGTAAGACACAGTCTCTGGAGCCAGGTCACTTAGGATTGGATCCCAACTCTGCCACCTGCCAGCTGAAGGGTCTTGGAGGATTTCTCAGGATGGTGGTTTCCCCGTTGGTGAATGTGGATAATAAGAGTACCTCCCTTACTGAGTTGCTGTGAGATACATGTAATTTAATACATGATAAAGACTTAAATAATGGCCTGGCCCACAGTAAGCTCAAAACTCTTGGCTATTATCATCATTATTATTTTTGTTATTGCTGCCACTTGTCCTCCTCAAAGAGTGTCCCAATTAAAACTCCCACAAGCATTGTATGAGAGTGCTGGTTTCCACACACCTTTTTCAACACTGGGTATTACCATTCCATTTACTATTCCATTGTTTGCCAACCTGATAGGCAAAATTGTTGCTTTAATTGATTACTAGTGATTAACTTTATTTTTTTGATGCCTTTATTGGTTCTTATTTATTCATTTGTGAATTTCCTGTTCGTGATTTTTTCCTGTTTCTGGTAGATTGTTCAACTTTTTCTTGTGGATTTCTTCTTTAACATATTAAGGCTATTAACCTCTTGCTGGCCATGTATGCTGTAACTGTGTTCTCCCTCTATCCTGGTTTTTCTTGTGCTATGTAATTATTTTTATTTTATTTTATTTTATTTTTGAGACAGAGTCTCGCTTTGTTGCCCGGGTTAGAGTGAGTGCCGTGGCGTCAGCCTAGCTCACAGCAACCTCAAATTCCTGGGCTCAAGCGATCCTTCTGCCTCAGCCTCCCGAGTAGCTGGGACTACAAGCATGCGCCACCATGCCCGACTAATTTTTTTTTTCTATATATTTTTAGTTGGCCAGATAATTTTCTATTTTTAGTAGAGACGGGGTCTCGCTCTTGCTCAGGCTGGTCTTGAACTCCTGATCTTGAGCGATCCACCCGCCTCGGCCTCCCAGAGTGCTAGGATTACAGGCGTGAGCCACCATGCCCGGCCTATGTAATTCTTTTTCTATTTGTGGACACAGAAATCACACTTTTCCTTTTTGCCCTTGTCTGTGCTTACACACTTAGAAGCCCACCATGAGATCGTGTTATGTATATTTTTCCAAATTTTTATAAATTTTTACTTTTAACTTTTGAATTCAAATGAAATTAATTTGGAATTTTCATAGTTTCCTCCCCCACCTTTTGTTTAATTATGAATCAATTAATTATTATACACTAAACTGTATATTCTTGGTTGATTTCTTGGCTATCTCTTCTATTCTGTTAATCTCATCTGTTTTTACTTATGCTTGTCTTTTCAGTTTTTTGCAGCTTTATAAAATACCTTAATATCTGTTGATACAAGTGCACTTTCACTAATGTTTTTAGAAATATTTTCTTGGCTTGATATTTTATCATCTAATTATTTCTATAAATAAACTTGAGAATAATTTTGTCACTTCCTAGAATACTGATTTTGAGTAGAATTACATTCATTTTATAAATTAATTTAGGGGAGACTTGATATTTTTACTACTTTTGTACTTTTTTATCTGGAAAAATTTAAATTTAAATTTCCTCATTTAAAGTGAACTTTTTATTTTAGAATAATTTTAGATTTACAGAAAGGTTGCAAAGATAGTACAATGTTCCCATGTGCCCTGTACCTAGTTTTCCCTTTTGTTAACATTCTACACTAATGTAGTGCATTTGTCAAAACCAGTGAATCAGTATCGATATACAGTTCACCCTTGATCAACCAACACCAGTTTGAATGCATGGGTCCACTTCTACATGGAAATTTTTCAATAAATATGTTGCAATAAATTTGGAGGTTTGTGACAATTTGAAAAAAACTCACATTCAAACTATGTAACCTAGAAATATGGAAAAAATTAAAAAAAAGTATTTATGTCATGATTGCATAAATATATGTAGATACTATATTTATGTGTTAATCAACTGTTTTCATTATTGGTAATGCTTCTGGTTAACAGTAGGCTATTAGTAGTTAAGTTTTGGGGAGTTAGAAGTTATACGTGGATTTTCAACTGCATGTGGGGGTGGGGGTCAGTGCCCCTAAGCCCCACGTTGTTCAAAGGTCAACTGTATGTTATTATTAACTAATGTCCATAATTTATTTGGATTTCATTAGTTTTTCCTAAGGTCCTTCTTTGGTCCCAGCATCCCATCCAGGATACCATAGTCCCTGTCATGTCGCCTTTGGCTCCTCCAGACTGTGGCATTTTCTGACTTTCCTTATTTTCAATATCCTTGACCATTTTGAGGTGTGCTGGTCAGGTATTTTAGAATGTTCCTCAATTTGAGTTTGTCTGATATTTTTCTCATGGCTAGATCAGACATTGTTTTCTTTAGGAGATGGTAGCTAGGGAAAAAAACGAAATCAGAATAAGTAACAGAATTTTTGGTCTTCCTCAGGGGAGACATTTTTTTTCTCTAAGACATATGGATCAATAAAACCTTACAAAAGAGGCACTGAGTGACATGGGATGCCATGACTCCATCAAGAGTGTGGCTATATATATATTAATAAATATAGTTTTTCATGACCACTTTTCCTTGAGACTTAAATGCAATTCCAGGTCAAAACATGAAGTTTCAGTCCAAGAAAGGCCATTTTCTGAGGTTAATGCACTTGACTATTTAGTCTTACAGCTGTCAAACTTGTCCCACAGATAGAGGAGAAGAGTGGTAGATAGTGACTTCCTTAGACTATCTTTTCCCAGTGTTTAGGCGTAAAGGCTTAGAGTCAAACTTCCTGGGTTCAGATCCTGGCTCCACCTCTTCACTAGTCTGACTTCGACATCTCTAAGGGTAGAGTCCTAATCTCAAGATGGAGGAAATGATAGCACCTACTGAAGAGTATGGATTAGATGAGATTTGTGACATACCATAAATGAGTAACAATATTAGTTAAGGTAGTCATTATTCTTTCGGTTAAGCCTTCTGATGGACTCTGGATCCCTCAGGGATAGAAGTTACACCGTCAGATATGTGCCTGAAGCTGCTGATTATATTTGCATATGCTTTGGAAACCAGATGAGTAGGTAGCAGGGTTGATAATCTAGTATAAAAATCGAGGTGTCAAACCAGTGCTCTAACCTAGATAGAGGGCTACCTGCCTGTGAATGGAGCCAGGCCTGTGGGCCACCCACAGGTGAGGCTGGCTTTTCTCTAGGAAGCACTTTAGTGTCAGCTTTAACCCTTGTCTTTGGTGTCGTTGGCTGAGTCCCCAATCTTCTGCCTCACAGCACAAGCAGATTATTTTGTCTTGAAAACAGAAACGTTTGCTTGGTTACAGGAAGATCTCAGCAAGGCTCCCCTGATTATGAGCTGGCTGGCTTCTCTCAGGACCAGTTTGTTTTGAATTAGGTGCAAAATTGTTTCCCACCACTATCTCTATTGACACCCCTTCAGTGCACAAGTTTGCTCCATGGAATTATTGAGTCAACAGAATTTGGGAGGAAATTTGACGAAGGTAGCCACTTTCATGAATGATTAATCAATGTTGATCCATACTCTCTGGCAGTAATTAGATTCTAGGACCTGGTCTCTTGAGGTCTTCTTGAATCATGATACAGAACTACATCCACTGTCTTTCAATTCTGCAAGGCAGGAAGGCACCAATACATTTCATCTAACAGTGTTGTTATATTATTAGCATAATTATGAAGGGGACGCTAAAACTTTGCCATATTTACCAACCCTTTGAAATGTCATAGCCGTTGTATTGAGATTTGAGTGTTATCCAACATTGAGGACTGTTCTTACTATTAGTGCCGGGGTCCATGCTGATTTTGACTTGTAGAGACTGAATTATATTTGTGTTTTTGGGTCCATGCCTGAGTTTGGGGTTGATTCTTTGATATTCAGAACTTTTTGAACTGGACAAAAGCTTTGTGGACATATACTTCAATACCGTCATTTTATAAATCAGAAAGCTGACCGCACAAAGGTCGTATGTATAATGAATTAGAGGCCAAGCTGAACGAAGGGTCCCAAGTTGTTTCTTTTAAGTAATAGCTCAACTGTACTTTCAGTGTATTTATTTCCTCACCCACGGGGACAGATTTGCTCAGTCCCCCTTCTGGCCTCCTTTTAAGCTAGACATTTCTCTAACATCATTTCTTTCAGCATTTTGCATTTTTTCAAAATTTTTCTCTTCCTGCATCTGCCTCTCCTAGTAGTAGGCTTTGAGGCCCTCGAGGGCAGTGACCTTGTCTTATTATTTGTTGAATATCTAGGTGTTGGTTCAATACCAGGCACAGAAAGCCCCCATTAAATGTTTATTGAATGAATGAGCAGATGAATGCATAGATGCCAGTTTGATGAGTAGTCTTCACATTTGTGCTTAGCTGCCAAGCGTTCTTTATACCAGGGATTTGCCACTAGTCTGTAGTGTGGAACTGGAGATCCGGCCTTCCTACAGCTTGTACTTGGATACTCCGGGTGGGTTCCCCTCTTGTGGGTGATCTCCCCCTCCAGGGTCCCTGCTGATGCCTGCTGAAGGCCACTGGATGTCACAGATAGAAGGGACCTTAAAGAGCACCTAATACAATCCCATCCTTTCATAATTAAGAAGGCCGAATGGACCTTAAGTCCCCAGCTCAGGTACTGATCCCAGCACTGCTCCCCAGAGGGCAGTCTTATGGGACTGGCGATCTGAGCTCATATGAAGCTGAAGCAGAGTGCCCCTTTTATACTATTTGAACTGGACTAAAGCCTAGGGGTGGAAAAGGTTATTTGAGGCTATGGGTGGAAAAGTCAATGAGACCCACCCACCTTTGGCTTTAGCAACATCTGGGGCTCTGGGCACTGACGTGGATTTGTCACCTGGAGATTCTAGTAGAAGTAATGATAATTATCGACCGGTCCTCCTTGCTGCCTCACGTCCGGCCCCTCCTCACAGCCTGTCAAAAACACCTTGCACAAGTGTCTTCTTCTTTCAGATGTACTTGGGGAAACTCTTTCCATGAGTCAGCTCCACTGAGTGGTGTCATCACTCAGGGAAAGAGGCCCCGGGAGTGCCGCCCGGGGTCTGGAGAGCTGGGGCAGGGTGGGAGGAGAAGCAGGGTGGCCTGATGAGGACTTTTCCAGGGCTATGACATTCTGGGCAGTCTGGTGCTGCTCCACCTCCGAGCCCCAAATTCCTACATTTGAAACTGGGTTAAGGTAAATAGGGTGTTCATGGTAGGTGTTTTAAGCTGCAAGGATGTAAGGGCTGGAGTGTCAGAATCAGTGTTAACTCCAGCCTGGGTTACACCTCAGGTGAGTGCTCAACTTATGACTGGAGAAACACACTTGCCGTATGTTGGACAGGGCCCTTAAACGTGGATAAGTTAGCCAGTTTTTTTTTCATTTTGTTTTTATACTATATCTTTTAAAAACCAAAGTCTGGCAAGGGTGAGGACGAAGGAGTGTAGGATGGATGCTCTCAAATGTGAGGGGGGACATTAGCAGGTGGGGGTCTTCTGGGGCTGGGGGCTTTTTCTTGTCCTTCAAACGGGGGATGACCTTAAGCCCAGGACTGTGTCTCTCCACTCCCTCTCAAGGATCCAGACGGTAGGGCTGTCTTCCTCCTCAGCACGGGGTCTCCCTGAGGTTAGCTACTTCCCATCTTCAAACTGTGGGTTCCCTGAAGGTAAGGGTTGAGTCATCAGACGGGGCTTCCTGCAACACCAGATGAAATCTATGGACACTCAGGCCTCAGTCTGAAGACTCTGTGATGGACAAAAATGGTAGCATGCATTGCCAAGGGGTAGAACTGTCTTTTTCCTTCTCCCTCTGTGGCCTATGCTTCTGGCCAGACAGTTGGCAAAGGGTGGGGGTGGGGTGTGGTCCCGGTTGCCTGGACTCATTGTGGTGGCTGTGTGTGTGTGTGTGGCATATGATGTGAGTGGGTGAAGTGTGCAAACCTCATGCTTGTTAGGCTCTGCTGGGTGATGAAGCAGAGCTGCTCCCTCGTCCAGGAGGACATGGTGGGGGAGAGAGGCAGGTTTGGGTTGAGTGGACTCTATGGCACAGCCCATAAGGAGTCTGACCAGGGCCTAAAGTACAATTGCCTTCTGGACCTGACTCAGCCCCTGGTGTTAAAGGCTCAGGCGGGGCTGCTTTGTGACCAGGGCATGGCATTGTGTGAGTCGTCCAGGTACAACCGTGGGAGCCCTATAAATGGAAGCCTGGGCTTCAGTGCTGGCTTCTGTCCTGGTGTGGGGAGGTGGCTGCTCAGCCATGCCTCTTCCCACTAGTCTGCCCAGGCCTGGACATTGCAGCCAGACATCTTTCATTAAGAACTCTTTTGGCCCAGATAGGTCTGGGATTTTCTCTCAGGAGTAACCAATCCAGGTACATCCAGGAACCCCATAGACTGTCCCACTCTGGCACCTCCCCTTTGCTCCTCAGCCCACTCCTTTCTGTTCTGGCTTTTGTGCTACCACGCAAGCTCTCTTGTCAAGGTCACCAGCCACCCTGTATTTCTTGACCTGTGAGTATTGTTTGATTCCACTAATTCTCCTTCCTTGGAGACCTCTCTTCTCCTGTCCTCTAGACTCACCCTCATAGTTTTCTCCTCCTTCACTGGACACTCCTTGCCAGCTGGCTGTACAGGTTCCTTCTCCACTGTCCATCCTTGAGATCCTACAGAGTCCCCAGCTCAGGGGAGCCCTCTTCTTGGGTGATCTCAGCCACTCCCAGGTCTTAAATATGTTCTATGTGATGACATCTCTCAAATGTATATATTTCTGCCCCAAATATTTCTGAGCTCCAGATCCACATATCTCCTAGTTGTCACCTCTCTGTAAATGCTCCACCATCCACCTAGAGGTCTGCTATGGTTTGGTTTGTTTGTCCCCTCCAAATGTCATGTTGAAATTTGATCTCCAGTGTTGAAGGTGGGGCCTAATGGGAGGTGTTTGCACCATGGGGACAGATCCCTAATGAATGGCTTGGTGCCATTCTTATGGTAATGAGTTCCTGTTCTATTAGTTCTTGCAACAGCTGAACAGCTGGTGGTTAAAAAGAGCCTAGCAGCTCCCCTCCCTCCCTCCTTCTCTCTCTCTCTCTCTCTCTCTCTCTCTCATTATGTGATCTCTGCACATGCCAGCTCCTTTTCATCTTCCGCCATGAGTGGCAGCTTCCTGAGCCCTCACCAGATGCAGATGTTGGTATCATGCTTCTTGTACAGCTCACAGAACCCTGATCCAAATAAACCTTTTTTCTTCATAAATTACCCCACTTAAGATATCCTTTACAACAACATAAATGGACTAAGACATGGCTCAAGGCAGAAACCTGGGGATATTTCTGCCTTCTTCCCTCTCCTTCCCCCTCCTTCCTCCACACACTGAGTCCACCTGCCAATCCTGTTAGTTATTCCTCCAGAATACTTACTTAGAATAACCCTGTTCTCTCTGTCCTCACTGCTGCCACCTACAGTTGTCAGCCATAACTGCAGTAACACAGCTTTCCTCTCCCTCTTCCACGCTTGCTCTGTTATTTATTCTTTATCCATTTTGCAAATGGAATAATCTTTTGAAGCTTTGAATCAAAATGTTTCTTCTCTGCTTAAAACCCTTCAGGGTCTTTCCATTTCACTTTTAATAAAATATATACATTATATACATGTTGCTTGAGGTCTGGCGGGCTATATGGTCAGGCAGGTGCATGTTTATCCACGTGAACAAGCCTACACATATGTGGGTACTTACTCGTTTTGGCCATGATGTCCTCATCCCAAGACAGCCTTATTGCTAGGGGTCGGGGACCCATCAGTGTCTGGCATCATGCTTGGCTTTAGATCCTCAGTGAGAGCTCAGTGAATGAATAAATGAGTTTTTGATGTCTTCTAAGTGCAAACTCCACAAAGGCAGCACTTATGGTCTGTTTGTTTACTGCCATATCTCTAGCACCTAAAGGAGGGACTGGCATATAGTAGCTGCTCAAAGGAGATTTTTGAATGAAAGGGTGAAGAAATGAAGGAGAATAAAATGAGTAATCTACAGATGGGCTTTGTCATTCTGGCTATTTAGAAATCAAAGGTTATGTGCTCAGTGACACTTTTGCCAATCAATCCACATCTAAGAGAAGTTTCCCTCAGGATCCCTCTCACCCCCAGCACCCTGCCATCACCATCAGCATTTAACCCATCCTCCCTGTTACCCTCACCCTGATCACTGACACCACCATCACTCCTGACCCACAAGTCCAGAGCACCAGGCTCCCCTCTACGCTAGTACTGCAGAGCGAGTCCCCGGACGCCCACGTGCTCCTGGGCTGAGAGAGGGTCTCAAGGATGTAACCCAAATTATATATTCACTCAGCATAAATGTTATCCACGGGTGCATTATCCTCTGGACAGGTGATCCGAGGAGGTGCCTATCATTCTCTACCTCAATTTTTGGACGAGCTCCTAAGCAGCAGATTAAGTTGTGGAGATAAGTATAATAGTCCTCAAAATAAGATACTAAGCATGACTGCGAGTATATCATCAGAGATGTTTTCCCCTGGGTTAAAGCTTTATTTTTAGACCAAGAATATGGGCTTTAGCATTATGAGGGCTGGATTCAGGCCCTGGCATTGGTACTTACTGGCTGGATGACCTTGGTCAAGTCGTTAAAGCTTTTGGGTCCTCAGTTCATTTATCATTCATTCGCTCACTTATTCCTAGTCACCGGGATCTGATGATATATCAGGACTGCAGCAAATGTTGTGCTTTAGAAGTACAGAAGTGGGTGGAAAGTGGTTCTAGCACTTGAGAAATCACCGAGTGACTGGCCTGGCTGGGCCTTGCCTCCACCCCCAACACCTACACTCCACATTTTTGCTCACGTGAGCTCTTCCCCATGCTCAGCGGCAATCGGCATCATCACACACACTCTCTCCTGGAATTTTCTCTCAAATCTTTGACTGTTTCTTCTTAATCTTTTGACAAGATCTCTTCCTCTATTCAACCTCTAACTGCTGACTAGGGCGTGGCCTTGAGTCCTCTTCTTTTCTCAATCTATATTCTGTAGCTGGAGGATCCGTCCACCCCCAAAGCTCAAATGCTACCCCTGTGATGCTGGCTCCCGAATGTAGATCTCCATCCTTGACTTTTTCTGGAGCTCCCAATTCATAGATTAAATGCTTACTTTACATCTCTGCTTGGATGTTCTGTAGCCATCTCAGAGCTGAGCCTCAGGTCTTCTCCTTACCTGGACTTCCCTCAGTCCTTCCTATCTGCCACTGGGGAGTGGTGGCTGCTGCTATGCAGAGATCATTCTAGAAACTTTGCTATAGCAATGGTGTCCTCAGTGGTTCTCTGTTCCCCTTCTTGCTTTCTGGCTCTAATCCACTCTCCACACTTTAACTACAGTAATGTTTAAAATATGCAAACCCAATCATGACACTCTTCTTAAAAATCTTTAATGTTTCATGTTACTCTTAGGACAAAAGTCCAGGTCCTTCAAGGGCCCTCCAAGGCCTTGAAGGCTCCTGCCCACACACCTCCTGTCACCATCTGGGGCCACCTCCCTTCTTGCTCCCTGTCTTCACATCCATGACAAAGATCAGACTTTTCCCGTATCAGACCCATCAAACATTTTGTTTTCTCTATAATTTTTTTCTTCCTCTCTTCACCTGGGCAACTCTTACTATCTTTCCAGTTTCCAGTTAAACCTTGTTTTCTCATAGAAGCTTTTCCTGACCTCTAGTCTAAATTAGGTTCCCTAATTCATTGTTTTATATGTCCTGGAACTTTCCTTCCTCAAATGTAACAAAATTTAGCATTTTATGTTTATTTTTGTGCATGTTTCTTATACTGATTGCCTCCTCTACTAGACTGTATGCTCTGCATGTAGGGACTGTGCTTGCATGTTGACCACTGCGTACTCAATACCTAGTATAGAGATTGGCATGTAACAGGTGCTCAAAAATACTTGTTAAATAATAGATTCATGAAGGAAGTTGCTCTTGATATTAGACAGAGCTTTATGGAATGGAAAGAGATTTTGAATATTAGCGTCAGCTTTGGAAAGTAATGTGGAGAGTGTCTGTTTTAATATAATATAGACTCTGGAGCCAGACTGCCTGGATTTGAAACTCAGCTGTCTATCTCAATTATTATCGATGAGATATTGAGTAAGTTACCTAATTTCTTTGAGCTCTAGTTTCTTGTCTATAAAACAGTCATCATAATGTGACCTACTTCTTTTGCTTGGCATAAGGGTTATAATAGTAGTTAATATATACAAAGTGCTTAGAAAATATCTGCCTCATAATATATGCCATTATTATTATTATTACTATTGTTGTTAAATGTGCCTGGTTCAGGAATCACTCTGCAACATCTCTGGCTGCTATAATAGTTTTTCAATTTTAGTGATGGGGAGCACTCTCTCTAAAATCTTGAGCTACTTTTAATGAAATTCCAAACTATTTATTGTAGGATTGACTTCTTTAGCATGTAAATCTATGTTAATAGTAACTCTCTGTTAGTAGTAGTGATCTTATTAACCCTTCATATTTCAACAAATATCAAATATATCATTTAGTCCTGAGGACAGCCGTCTAGGAGGGGTGTGGAAGAGTGATCACCAGTTCAATTTCACAGATGTAGAAGCTGAGGCTGGGACACTTACCCAAGGTCATGTAGCCATTAAGTAACTCAGAAAAAGCCTCTAGAGGGAGCTGCTTGCTCACTGAGGGTGCATAAGACTATCCACTGGGACCAGGAAGAAAAATTCGCACTTTTTTCTTTATTTTTATCTCATCTTTTAAAAGGTCTATATTTTATGTTTGTTCTCTAAGTTATGATGTTAGGATGCTAGTGCACATTTATTGTTTCTAAATAATATATTTGTATTATATGATGAGCTCCAATGAATCTTTCTGCTCTTTATTAAAGTATACATTCAGAAAAGGGCACATATCATAAGTGCACAGATCAGTGAATTTTCACAAACTGAACACAACCCGGGAAGCAGCCCCCAGATCAAGAAACAGAATGTTATCAGAGGCACAGAAGCCTCCCTCCTTCTCTCTTCTGATCGCTACCACCCTACACCCAGCACACACAGAGCCACTATCTTGATCTCTAAAACCAAGATTTGTTTTGCCAGTTTGGGTACTTTATGTAAATGTCATAAATAGAACCATATGGTATGTTTTATGTTGAACCATAGAAACAGTTTCTGACTGCCATAAATAACAATTTCATATATTCATCCTAGTGTTGTTTTATGCATCTTTGTTTTCTGCCCACTTGATTTCTGTTTGTGAGATTCATTCATATTGCTGTGTGCAGCTGTAGATCATTCATACACATTGCTGTGTGGAATTCTATTGTGTGAATATACCACAATTTAACTCAAATGTACAGACATTTGAGTTGTTTCTGATATTTGCCTATAATGAGTAATACTAATGTGCTAATAATATTCTAACATTCTAATATTTGACTTTTGGTGATCATATGCAGGACGTACACCTAGGAGAGCAGCTGCTCAGTCATTGGATATGTAGACATTCAGCTTTAGTAATTACTGCTGAAGAGTTTTCCAAAGTGGTTTACCAATTTGCACTCCCACAACCTCACCAACGCTGTGATTCTGTCTTTTTAAATTTTAGTCACTCCAGTTGGTATATTGTGTGTTCCACTGAGGTTTTAATTTGCATTTCTTGGATGAATGAGGTCGAACACCTTTATCATACGTTTATTGGTCAGGCTGAAATATTTTTATTACCAAGGTGTGCAACAGAAAACCCTTTGAGACTTGGGAAGAGTGGGATATTTTCTCTATTTGTTTAGACTGCTTTTTTTCTCAGACCGCAGTGTGGGGAGGAAGTTCTATCTGCTGGTGCTTTGACAGGGAGAGGGAGTGGGGAGCAGATGCAAGGGGGGTAAGGACCTTCACTTTTCACCTTTGCCAGGGTCTGCCCTGAGGCTGACAAGAAGCTTGTTCTGTACCCAGAGACACCAAAGGCAATCTGACCTGCGACCTCTCTCAAAGTTGCTGTCCTCTCAGTGCTCACCCCCATCCCACGTGGCTGGCTCAATTTTCTCCTGCCCTGTTGTGAGGTTCCTGACCTGGGGCCTTGAGGCAGATGTTCCTTCTGTGACTGGCTTACAAAGGCTGTTTCACGGCATTCAGAGAGAAACAAAGCCTTGTGGTAACCTGCAAGTGATTCAGGTGCAAGTGTAGGTTGGACTTGCAAGATTTTAAAACAAATCTAGTCCAAATTCCCCATAGACTTCTCAGCTAGTCATTTGGCTTCTGCTTGCATACTTTCAGTTACGGTGAACTCACTACTGCATGAGGAGCCCAATTCATTTGCCGGGCCATTTTATTCCTGATATGAGCAGAAGTCTGCTTTTCTGTGCCCTGAACTCATTGATCCATGCAAGACCTTTTGGGATCACAAGGAATAAATCCACTGCCTCTCTCTTTGGCATTTGAAAGGTCTAAAGACAGCCACTGTGTACCCCTAAGTCTCCGTGTCTCTGGGTGAAACGCCCCCACCCTTCAGCCACGGCTGACACCACAAGGCGCCTCACATTCATCTGGAGGGACTCAAAGTCTGTCAGTGTTCACCTTCAAATGCAGGGTCCGAAATGAGGCACCAGAGGCAATCTGACCTGCGACCTCCCTGGAAGCTGCTGTTCTCTGGGCGCTAACGCTCACCCTGATCCCACATGGCTGGCTCTCTCCTATAATTCATTCCCACTTGGACACCCCCTTCTCAGACAGGCCTGTCCAGGCTACTCAAGCTAAGGAGCAGCCCTCCTCCCCTGTCACTGTCTCATCACCTTGTTTTATTTTCTTCACTTTCTTGTTTATGCATTTGCCGCATCGCTTTTTGTCTGTCTTCCCCCATCACGTGAGCTCTGGGAAGGCAGCGACTCTGTGTGTCTGGTTCACCACCGCGTCTCCAGTGCCTGGAACAGGGCTTGGCACGTAGAAGTCTCTGAGTAAGTCTTTTAAAGGACAGAATAGAAATGGTAGAGTCTAGATTTGAATCTCAGCAGTCTGATTCCTGAGCCTATGTCATGAACCATGCATCATGTGTACTGCTCCCACTCCATGAGTAATTTAACTTTGTCTTGCACATACAGCCTTACTCGCTACTTTATTAGATGCTACATCTCTGCGCTCTTGCCTCTGCCCCACTGAGCATTGTCCGGGCCCCAATGCGTGTGGCTCTCTGACACAGGCTAGCCTGGGCATGGTCTGCAGAAGGCCAGTAGGTGGTGCTGTTGGGAAGAGTAAGGGAGTCCCGAGGCTTCCTGGGGAGGGCAGGCTGGTTGTGAGACTGGCTGGGAATGGGGGAGGTGGGGAGCTTGAGCTAAGCTCCCTGCCAGCCTGCCTCCTCATCTTCCAACCATCTCCAGGTGTGAGGAAGGTGTCTGTGAGAGAGAAGGAAGAACAGGAGTGGGCGAGTCCAGACCAGCTGCCAGTGGGCCCAGGTTTCCTGAGGTTAATGATGGCAGGGGGTCTGGGTGTGGGGGGATGTCCCCCACTATACTACTGTCTGGGTCAGGACCTGCCAATTCATGTTTATACAGGTCTAGCCTGGGCACCCCCTGTTGATCTAGTATCCCCTGTCTAACACACACCCCCCCACACCATGGAGAATGGGACTATGGAGGGGGCAGGCGGTGGACACTAAACCTTCTGGGCTTGCAGTTTTCCATAACAGTCCCTTGGGCTGTTAATTCCTCCAGCACCAAGCAGCATGTCTTATACACATAGGTACTCAATTAGGGCAACCAACCACCCACGTTTACGTGGGACTGAGGGGGTCCCCAGAATTCAGGACTTTCAGTGTTTCAGTCCCAGGCAAACCAAGATGAGCTGCTCACACTATCAATAGAAGAGGCCTTCCAGGTGACTCTGGAGGCCAGCACCCTCTTTTGTCCCTGCCTCTGGAGCATGCTGGTTGGCTGACTGTGAGGTGTCTCAGACCTCAGTGTGGTGGGCTTGTGAAGTCAGGCAAGAGCATGGCAAGGCCCTGAAGCTGTCATCTGGGGCTCTCCTGCTGACAGGAGACATGTGTCCTTCACATGCAGGCAGCTGTAAGAGGGCCACAGACCCCCAGGACCAGTGCAGTGCTGTTTGGACAGTGCAGCACTGAGCCCATGGTGTAGTACTTAGGAAATGGGCTTGACATCTTGGAGGGCTTCCTGGAGGAGGCCAGTTTGTAACCTGTGGGTTCACAGGCATAAACGGGGGAATCCTGGATTGGAGACAGGCAGGTGCAGGCAGAAAGGAGGCTGTGATGGGTTGTCAGGTGGAAGAACAGTTGGGTCATTTGGGTGCAGGAGAGAAAGGAGGTCTAGATGGAAAGAAATGAGGAATAAAGGGGAGAGAGGCTAAATCCCAGCTGGGAAGAACGGGATTGGAGGGCAGTGGGGAATTGCTACAAGGTGCTACTCAAGGCTGAGGCATTTGTGGGCCCAAAAGACATAGGAAGAAAACTTCATATCTGGGGGAGCCAGCTCCCATCACTTACTTGTCCTCCTCCTTTCCTTTATTTCAAGCTGTGGTCATGATCTGCTGGTCCCCAGGAGTCTGGGCCACCAAAAGAACCTTTCAGGAGTGTTCTAGAAGCCAATAGAACTTCCTGTCTCCTGACCTAGAGGTCAGGTCTTCTGGATCTCATTTCCTTGGGAGGCTCATTGTCCCCGGGCCCACTTCTGCCCAGAAGTTAGAGTTAGACGGGTTGGGAGGAGTTGGTTGTCACCTCCTCACTTGCACACCTACCTCTAGTTCATGGGACACAACATGTCCAGAGGAAGCTCCTGCCTCCATCCAACAGATTTTGTTATAAGAAATTTCCTAAACTGAGCCAAAATACATAACTTCTGCCCATGGGTCCCAAGTCTGTCCTTTGGCACTTCACAGAAATCTCATCCCTCCCTCATCAAGCACTCAAAATATTTGAGGATAGCTGTCCTGCTCCCTTGGGTGTTTTCTTCTCTAGACTTGAGAAGGTATGCTAGATGAGAGCCTGCTGGCTGCTAGATGTCTGCTCCCCTATCTGCAATCTGCGAGCTTGTCCGTTTTCCATCTGCTGAGGCCTGCCCTGTAATCAGCACATTGTTCCTCTCTCTGGTACCCTGGGCTCTCCCTGTTCATTCGTCTCATGCTTCTTCTCAGCACCTGGGTGTCTCATCTTGGACTCCAATCTGTGCACACATTTAGTGTTGGAGAACAAAGACATTTCTTGGGCTTCAGCCAAGCTGGAGACGGGTCTGTGAGTCTCCCTCAGCCCAATCAGAAGTTTCACTGACAGGAAGGCCTCTCTGCAGGCTGTGGCTCTGGAGAGCAGCTGGTCCCTGGGGAGCAGTTGGGACCTTAGGGAGTAGCTGGGCCCTGGGGAGAAGCTGGTTTATTCCAAGGTTGGAAAAAGAATGAAAAAACTTATTTCAACCAGGCAGGGAGGCAAGAGAATGGTGATTCAGGGATCTAGAGATGCTCGGGGACTTGAGCCACTCAGGAGATTTTCAGAAAGGTGCCCTTGGTGCATGTGGTCTGCAGAAAAGACAGCTCCTAGCTCTGTGCAGGGACACTGACTTCCTGGTTCACCTGGCGCCTGGTAGGTGATCAGAGAGCATCTGTTAGAGATGAATGAATGAATGAGTGAGAAAACAGCTTCTGGAAATCTCTTGAGTGTGCCACGGCACTTTGGTTGTGCAAGTAAGAGCTCAGTTCTGGAGTCAGAGGGACTTGGGTTAGAATCCTGACTTCACCACTTACTGGCTTTATGAGGCCAGTCAAGTTCCTAAACAAAGGGGCAGCAGCTCCCTGAGGCTGCCATCAGGACCTGCTTAGAGAATGTGCATGAAGCTCAGGGCTGGGCCCATGCCACCTGCAGACTCAGTGAGTGTGTGATGGCTCCAGGTTGCTTCTTGAAATATCCTCCCAAATCATCAGTTCTCTCTCACCTTAGAAAATCTCTAAGATTGAGAGGTTGGGGCAATCCTAGTGTGGGAAGACCCTCATTTCAGCCCAACAGCTAAGACCTGGGGCTCCGTACAGCCTTCAGGGAGGGGTTGCCCTGGCCCTTCTCCTCCTCACACACGCTGAGGAGGGAGGGGGACCAAGGGAATGGCTAAGGAGCCCCCTGCTCCTTCTGGAAGCTGATCATTGACACAACTTCCTCTGGGCCCAGGTCAGACCTCAGGGACTGCCGAGGAAGCCGACTTCGGCTCTTGCATGTCAGTCCTGTGCCTCCTCAGTCCTTTCACAGTACCCAGAGGCCACAGCCTGTGTTTCCTTCATGGGGGGAGGGGCAACAGGGTGCTGGCGGTTACCCAGGCTACCTGGCTTTCCCGAGACCAGGCCAGATGGCAAGACAGACAATTTTGGTCCTGGAGTCTGTGTTCATCTCAGAGGCACACTTAGTTCTTCCTTCTCTGACACAGATGCTGTGCTTGTAGGTGTCATGGGTTGACTTGGGATCCCTCTTCCACACAACTCCCCTTCTCCCCATTTCAGCCCTTTCCTCTGGAAAGCAAGGGTCAGAGAGGAAAGCAGCTATGGTGGAAAGAACCCTGGACCTGAAGTTTTGAGAGTGTGCAAGTCCCAGCCCCTGGATTTTCTCCTGTGTCAAGTGTTTTGCACGGTGAACCTATGATATGTTGTGGGTGGGGTGGTCCAGGTGACCTTAAGGAGGCCTCTTTCAGCCCTGCTGTTCTACGCACCTGTGAGGTCTGTTTTTCATTCTTGCTCTATGCCCTTCCCCAAACCCCCAAAAGGAGAAGACAGTTGTCACAAGGACAGCAGGTGGTTTTGTGGTGGGGAGAAAACAGCACCGGTCAAGTCAGATATTCACCTTAGGATCAGCTTTATTATGGATTTTATCTTCACCAGGGAGAAGGCAAGAAAGCTGGAGAACAGACCAGCCTGCATCGCACAGACACAGATCACGTCTCTAAAGAGTATACATGGTGAAAACGAAGGGCCTGCAGCAGACCAGCCATGAAGCACAAAGATTAACAAGGACCCCAAACATCCATCTCATCTTTCCTTATTGGTTGTTTAGATTCAATCATTTACATACTTTTGGTTCATTTTTTTAAAGGCACAGTCAACATTTCAATGTCTAATTATTTGCTGTTTTTTAGGATGCAGAGATGAAATGACTCAATTTTTGACTTTTGCAACACCACCAACTTCTCAATACTAGCGGTGGTGGCGGTGGTGATACGTGGCAAGTCCATCAAAGTTCAGTTTGTTTGAGGCTCGAATGAGAGCCTGACACTCTGAAAGATGAACGAAGGCATCCAGGGCTGTTACACATTCAGAGCTGGGTGAATTTTTGTCCCAAGGCAGCTGTGCTAGGCTCCTGTGGTCTCCCCTGACAATCACACCATTCCTACACTTAAGATCTTCCATTAGACTGCTGAGAACAACTCTTATTCGCAGAGGTTGGGGACATACAGGGAGAACTGTCTTTAGAGACACAGACCAAGTCCTGGAATACTGAGGAAGCCAGGAGGCAAGAAGGTGCATTGCATACAGAGCTACCCGCAGAAGAAGGTCACCAGAGCATGGGCTGGGGGTGGCGTGTCATCTGTTGGCCATCTTCTTGACCCCAGATGGCACTTTAGCAGCTACTTTCCCTTGCCAGGGGGCGAGCACTTCTCCTGGACCTTCTGTGGGAAAACCTCCACACATTTTGTCTGGAACAGCTCCTGGCTTGGCTCTACGCACTGAGGTGGACATTGGTCTTGGCACTGAGGTAGGCATGGATCTTGGCTTTGCTGTGGGCAGTTTTCTTGGCTTAGCTCCTGGCACTGAGGAAGACATACCTCCTGAGCTTGCACTGGGCCCTTCTCCTGGCAGGGGTCCTGGCACGTGGGGAGGCACAGCTCCTCAGCCTTCGCCTGGCACTGCTCTTGGGCCTTTTGAAGACATGGAGGGGGCACGCATGGCTGCTTGCACTGCTGCTCACTAAAGGACATCTTGGGATGATTTGAAGAATCTGAAACAAACACAAGATTTGAAATTATCTACATTAAAAGTGCCAGGCTGGGAACTGGAGGATGAAGGGTTGAGAGAGGGGAAGGGGAAGTGAGTGATTATTAGACTCCAAGAACTCATTTTTCAGCTGCTTTTTATTCCTTTCTGTTTTCCATCCCTACCATGGCTCCCTCTGACACGTGTCTCCTGGGTGGGAACATTCTCATGGCCTTTGTCTCCATAGCCATAGCCCCAAACCCCATTCCTACCATAGGTCTTCTCCTTCTCATCTATTTGACTAATCCTTTTGAAAGTCAAGTGCAAGAGACTAGGTAGAGTGCACAGGATGGTTTGAGAGGCCCAAGAAATGGCAAACCACTTAAAAATCAGTAGAAAGTACAGTCCTGGGAGGAGCAGGACAGTGGCCTCCTAAAGAAAGAGCAACAGGGAGGGCACAGATGTTCCCACTTACCTGATCTTCAACAACACTTGACAAAGGACATGGATTGCAGAGCCCAGCAAGGTGGGGACTTTTATATAGTGTTTGGTCCAGCCTCCCACAGGACTGACTGGCCACGTGGGCTGACGTCCTAATTGTGGAGTCACCATAATGAGCTTCCTCTGAAATTGCCCATGGTTTGAGTCACTGCTTGGGATGCCTGTTAATCAGACTGCATTTTGGCCTCTGGGTCCTCACCAGACCTCAGCAGGGAGGGGCTCATTTCAGAGCTCTCTCATCAGAGGCAGCAGGAAGGGAATGTTCATAAAACGTTATCTCAGTCTGTTAAACCGTGGTTGGGGTTCCTTGTCTACCCAAACTGGTTCAGGATGTGGAGAGAGATAAGATCCACTGTGCTTACCTTGTCTTCGCCAGTGGGAAGACTTTATGCCCAAGGCCTGGGGTCTGTCTGGGTCAAGGCTTGGATGGCCTGTTTCAGACATTTCCACTGGATGCCTCTTCCTCGAGCCTAGAAGGTCACACTTCCAGACACAAGGAAGATGGCTCATCCTCTGGTCCCGAGCAAACCAAGGCCTTCAGCCTCCTGGCAAGAGTGATTTTCCTGCATGGTGGTCTTGAGGGAGGTTGGAGTCATTTGTCACTCTTGGGTAGTGAAGTGAGGTGGAGGGGAAGAGAGAGGAGGGAGAAGACAGGCAATCTTCATCTTCTCAGCCTTCGGTATGACACCCTTCTGAAAGTGGAGTTACTCAGAGTTTTCATAGTGACCAACGACAGGCTGGAACAAAGTTAGCCTGTCTCCTTGCCTTCTAGAAAAATCTTTTCTTAGGACTCAATAAAAGCCAGGGATGAAAGGAAAAGTTTCAAAGCAAACACACTCAGTTTTCTTTACCTCTCCGTCTTAGTTTGGGCTGTCACTTTTACCTGGTGTGCCCACCCTGTGCCTGTTGAAATCCTAAGGATTTTTCAACACTCCACTCAAGCCTACCATCTTCCGAGAGCCTTTCCTGGTTATTCTAAACCAGAAATGAATCCACTTGTTTATGAACTCCCATGGTATCTATTGTTTGTGCTATTTATATGACATTTACTGTTGCTATTAGGACTTGCAGTTATTTATGTACAAGATCTTATTATTCTCCTGGGTTGTAAGTTCCTAGAGGGTAGGGGCTATGCCATAGATATAGTAAGTGGAAGATGATAGCAGATAAATGATTATTGGTAGACTAGATGCACTAATGAAGGGATGAAGAGGGTGGATGTGGGAGACAGCTGGGAATAGAGGGAGATCTCATTTAATTGAAAATGGGAAAATATTCACAATGAAAGAAGCTCCTAGTCCACTAAGTGATGGCTTTGTGTTTGTTTGCTAATGGTTACCAAATTCAAGGGACTTTAAATGTGTTGATGCCAGCCCCCCACCCCAAACATTAACTTGAAGAGGTAGGTTTAGGTCATTTCCTAAGAAAAGTATTTGGCTAAAATCAGAAATACCTTCAAATGTTTATGTAGCTTTGGATGTGTGATGCCTGAAAAGTTTTTAAAAGGTGAGCTGGTGAGACCGGGTGGCACTTTCAGCCTTTAAGACTGGCATGTTGAGGACTGATGTAAACCCAGCATGGGCCCCAGTGGTGTCCTGGTAGGAGACGGAGGCTGGTGGCGAGGGTTTTGGAATCCCCATGGGTGTGTCTGGGGAGACAAGGTCATTTGGGAAGTCTGGGAGCTGGGTGATTGGATGCAGGATGAGGAGGCTCTGCTCCTCTTGTTCCTTCTTTGTATCCTCTTTTTACTTCTCCTCTTTCCATTTCTCCTCCTTCCACTTCTGCTCTCCCTCCTTGTCTCCTTCTTCTTTTCTGTGGAATGCTGTTTAAGAGACAAAGCAACACTCCTGTGTCCTAGGAGGCAGGAATTTTCCATCACTGAGTTTACTAATTTATTCTTGCAGGCATTCATGGTCCCCATGTGGTGTCAGGCCCACTCCCTTATACAGTGGCTCATGGTCTCACAGAGAAGGTGGGAGCCGGCAAGCCTCCACGCCCCAGAAGGAGGCCCCCTCACTGGTCTTGGGTGGAAGGTCATGGAAGGCTCCTGGGGGAGGAGGTGTCTGTGCTACGTCTTACTGGACAGTGGGGATTACTCAGGCAAGGAGGGCAGGGGCGTTCCAGGCAGCCTTGAGAAGGAATCCTTGCTAGGAGGCTGTTGAAGTACAGAGATCTAGGTGAGATGAAAGGACAGGTTGAGGCTGAGTTAGGAAAGGAAAAGGTAAGAGACTTGGGAAGGAGACCTGCTTGGTTGAGATTTCCAGAAGTTTCCTGCAACAGAATGCAAGAGATGACCTTGCTCATGCCACATGCATTTCTGTGGCTTTGGTTAAGCCCAGGGACAAGGAGATTAAATAGGGACATGCAGAACAATGGGGAGACCAAATCATATTTTCACGGAGCGGGTGAGCCTAGTTAGGACATCCCAGACTTTGATTCCTCTCAAAGGACTCTCTGCCCATCATTGAGTTGATTCATGACAGTGGAACATTCTTGAAATTGACCTCAAAGTCCTTCTGTGGTAGGCAGAATAACAGCCTCCCAAAGAGATCCACAACCTAATCCTTGGAATTTGTGAATATGTTAGGTTACCAGGCAAAAGCAAATGAAGGTAGTGCATGGAAACAAAGCCGCTACTCAGATGACCTTAAAATAGGGAGAGGATCACAAGCCTTCTTAAAAGTGGAAAAGAAGATTCAGTGTCAGAGTTACGTGGTGTGAGAGAGACTTGACTGGCCATTGCTGGCTTTGAATATGGAAGGAGATCCTGAGCCAGCAATGAGGGCAACTTCCAGGAGCTGGAAAAGGCAAAGAAACAGATTCTCCCACAGAGCCTCCAGAAGGGGATGCAGCCTTGCTGGTACTTTAGTCCAGTGAGACCCATGTCAGACTTCTGACCTCCAGAACTATAACATAATACATGTTTGCCGTTTTAAGTCACTAAATTTGTGGTAACTTGTTACAGCAGCAGTAGAAAACTGAAACACCTTCCCAGTGTCTGAAGCTCTTGGGAACCCTGGAGGAGGGGGTCCCTGATGGAGAAGTGAAATCTCAGCCTTCCCTTGTTTAAGTTTAATACATTCCTACTTGTCATGTCAGCACCCTCAGTCACAGCCCAGCTCCTGGTAAAAGAGGCCCTGAGATGCATGGAAAAAAAACTGAACTTAGGATCCCATCCACCTGGGGTTGACTGTCACATAGAGCAGTGGTCGCCAACCTTTTTGGTACCAGGCACCGGTTTCATGGAAGATAATATTTCCACGAATGGGGGTGTGGGGGGAGCTCAGGCGGTGATGCAAGCGATGGGGAGCGGCTGTAAATACAGATGAAGCTTCACTCGATTGCCTGCCAGCCACCTCCTGCTGTGCAGCCCCCTGTTCCTAAGTTTCGTGGAAGACAATTTTCCCACGGGGTGGGGGAGGGGCAGAACTCTGCAGATCGGTCCGTGGGTGGATTGGGGTTGGGGACCGCAGACAGAGAATGTACAACATTGGATAGATGACTTAGCCTCTCACAGCCTCAATTTCCTCTTGTTGAGAAGGAAGAATACTATTTCACAGATTTCTTGTGAGGAATAAATGAGAATATATCCTCCTATATATACTTAGGGCCATCAAGCTACTTAGGGAATGTTAGTGCAATCTGAATCAGTTTGTGACTCACCTCCTCCATGAAGGCATCCTTGATTCCTCTCCAGTTCTTGTTTTATGTTCTTTGCTCTGTCCCCCTTGGTCTCTGACTTGTACTTTTCTGCCTACTGTGATGTACAGTGTACTGCACAGAGGCCCAGGGTGCCTGGCTCTGTCTCTAACGAGTTGTGTGACTTCAGGCAAATCCCTGACCCTTTCTGGAGTCAGTTTGATCATCTTTAAAATGGGAAAGTCAGACTTTCAGTCAGGTAAAGTCCAGCTGTGACATTCTGTGATACTGTAAATGTGATCAGGAATGATTAGCCTGGGTATCTATGTGACTTTGTAGCGTGTGGATGTGTGTGTGTGGGGGGGGCACTTACTCCTTGATTAGGTTATAATATGCCCACAGGAATACCCAGTCTTCTGTCCTCTGCATGTGGAAGTGGCCCAGCCAGGAGGCTGAGTGACTTTAGGTGGCTTATCTTTTCCTGGGTGCAAAGTGGGAGCATTTGGAGTCTGAACCTTCAAAAATCAACTTTAGTGGCCCAGTATCTGGGGCCATTGCTTGGACAGCTTTGGGAAGATTGTCCCACCCCAAATCTTAAGATAAGGTGACTGAGTAGTTCCTCTGACCATCCCCAGCCCTCCAGCAAGACTGGGGCTAATCTGATTGAATGCCATTTGAGATTTAAGATTTTAGACTTCTGAAGCTGTCATTATTGGGAGCCAGGGCGTAATTAGACAGGGTCAGCAGAAGAGACTCAGTTGTGTGCAGGACATTTTTTCACCCATTCTCATCAAGCAACTATCTCCTTTGTTCAGATCATAAACGTTCCTAGACTCCTCTGATTCACTCATCTGCCTATTACAGGGCAATGGCTCCGATAAAGGTGAATGGTGCAGAATGTGGCTTGTCCCGTTTGCTGGGGAGCAGGTGCCTCTGGAGAGCTGGCGGATTCCTGGGGGAGAGCCCGCCACACCTCTCCCTTCCCTTCCCTTCCCCTGCGTCATGCACATAGGGAGTCTGAATCAGGTGTGGATTCAGGGAGGGGCTGTGGTTCACAAGCCCCTGGGGCCAGAAGGGATCTGAGAGGCCACCTGATTCCACCTTCTCGTTTAGCCTCACCACATGCTTTAAACAGGAGACACAGAACTATTTATTGGCTGCATTTTTTAGGCAAGGAAACTGAGGAGCAAAAATGTTAAGGTCCTTGTTATGTGGCGAACCCATGTCTGGTCTGGGCAATAGTCCATGTAGAAAACATTTAAGAGACCACTGTATTGAGGATTCTTTAAAAGCTTTAGGAAGACAACAAAGACACAGACCAGCCAGCGGTTCTTAGCATTTTTGGGATATAATGAAATATAAATATGTACAAGCCTTCATCCTCAGGGGGTTCAGGGACTCCAGGTTAAAGACCACTAGCACAGACAATGGGAGAAAAAATGTTCCCAAATTGTTTAGGTTTGCTGTTGGTCTTTGACTTCTTCCCTTTAGAGTATGAATTCTGTCTCATCTTGGCCTAAATCAGAGTTAGAAATCCTAGACTCTTCTATCAACCAACTCACTGTGACTTTGGTTGTTTTCCTCTCTGGACCGTAGTTTCCTTGCCTAGACACTAAGGGTGTGCTAAATGCCACATCCAGCTCCGATAGTCAGTGATGCAAAGTCTCCTTCTGGTCCCTACTGGGGGCCCAACTTGGGAATGGGGTGGAGTGGATGGATGGCCCCCTAACTCTATTTGCTTCAGAGACATTTGTCATCCTTTCTTGGAACTCTGCTTTTCTCCCTCAAACCCACTACTTCTCACGGCAGATGGCAAGACTTGCTGTCAAAGGTGGTGGGTTATGATGGGTGTGGACCTAGGTGCTGGGTGTTATTGGCATCTTGGATTCTAAGTTCAGTTTCCCATGCCAGGGGCTTGGCACAAATTATCTCACTTCATCACCCCACTCTCATCCCTTAGTGACACTTTTCTTCTCATTCTTTGGGTGAAGACACCGAGACCCCTTCTCCCACTGAGGTGAAACACCTTCCCGGGCTTTGCAGCTGGTTGGTGCAGAGCTGGCTTTGAACCCGGTCTGTGTGGTGTCAAGCCATTTATTTGCCTTTCCCACGCTGCCTTCCAAGGTGAGAGACCTGCTATGAGGAGGCTGCGTCGCCCTGGTGAGGCCAGGAGGGGGGCTGGCAGGATCTGCATCTTGCGGCCAAAGGGGAAAGTGGCCAAGGACAGGACTGTGACCAGGGCCAGGGCTGCCTTGTCTCAGCCCCAGGCCACCCATATTCAGCCCCTCCCCCGCTCTCCACTGCTGCGTTCTGGGGGTGACTCCATTCCGTGAGGTTAAGGAGCACAACAGATGGGGCACAGCTCGGAGCAGCCCCCTCCTCTTTGGAAAAGTGTCCCCAAAGCCACTGAGGATGCACTCATTTATTATTACTGAATGTCTGCTATGCATGCCTGGCTGTCCCTTCTCAAAGAGCTTACAGGCTGGTGGGACTGTCAGATTATAAACAAATGACCAGCATATGGCCTGGTAAGTGTTACAGGAGAGGAAGGCACGATACGCTGAGACTACAGAAAGGGGCATCTAACCAGCCTGGGCGGGTAGAGGGGAAGATTCTTGGAGCAGGTGACCCCTGAGTTGAGTTAAAGGATGAGGATTTTGCCCAGGTGGGTCATTCAGAGGAGAATTCAGGGGAGGAGGGAAGAATGATAGAGAAGTGAGTGTAGTAAAGTCACGGAAGCCGGAGACACTCTCTGCTGAGTGCCAGGAAATGCCAGCGATTACCTGTTCCTGGGCTGCAAAGTTCCAGAAGGAGGTGGAGAAATGACACAATAGGCTAGAGAAGGAGGCAGGGGGCAGATCCTGAAGACTTTTGTACAACAGGTTGTCATCTGAGCTGCTCTCTAGGCAAAGGGGAGAGTCTTAAGGGTTTTAAGCAAGTGTCATGTATAAATTTGAGTTTTAGCAAGACTGTCTTGGCCATCTTCCACTAGAGTGAGGACTGGAGGAAGATGAATTTCAAAAGCCAGTTAGGAGGGTTGAGTGGTCTAGGGAGAGAGGATGAGGGCATTTCTAGTGGGAAAAGCCAGGACTTCTAGGCCTGAGCAGACTTTCCCTCGAGGCTGGGAGAGAGCATGTGGCTCTGGAGATGAGACATCTGAGGTTTCACGCACCTGGAAGACAGCTGCAGCTGAAAATATCCTGGTATGCATTTTACGACCAGTTTTTATCTTAGAGTCTTTACGTGGTTGGCAAATGACTTAATGTATTTACTGATCTGTTTATTTGCTGAACATCAACAGCTGTGACATAGAAGCTGATATGACTTAGCATCAATAAAGCCTTTCAGAATGTGACTGTGGCTCATGTTCAATATTTGGTCACGTGGAAGCAGGACTGGAAAAATAGGGCAGGTTTGGTAACTGGTTACTTCGTGCCGTCTCCCGGTTGTCATTCACACGTAGAGGTGGGGGATGCAAGCAAGTGACCTCAAAGGTTCCCTCCAGCTTCAAAGCCAGATGTTCCGTGATTCTGTGTCCAGCCCTCTCACGGCATTGGCCCCCCCTCGCCAGTCGCCCCCAACACCCCCAGGCCTGCGTTGGGAGTGCTTAGAAGCCCCTTTTCAAGGCCAGCTGTACTTTCTGGAGAAAGCACAAGGCAAGAGGGTCTGTGACAGAGGCTTCTTTTGTGACCTGTCAGAACTGCTGTGCCATGAGAGAAGAGGCCTTGGCACTGCTGCATTGCTTATCTGGGAGCCATCGAGCCTGGCGCTGCACAGGGGCTCGTGATGCCAGTCTTCAGGTGCTGCTTGTTTATACAACCCTCTACTGTGTAGGGCAGAGCCCCATGACTGCCTCCGGGGCTGCGATAATTACGGCATTCTACAGGGAAATGGAACCATCATCACATTCTAGCCATCTCCCAGAATTGCCTTTGATCCAGCTCTTTGCTGGGAAAGTAGCCATTAAGAGATATCTATCTGTGGTTTCATTTATATGGGAGAAAGGAGAATTAAATTGGCAATGGATGGTTTCATGTTCTCAGAGCTGGCCTCTTCCTAGTCTGTGCCCGGAGTTCTCAGAGCCACCTGGAGGCACCCCCTGACTCATATTCCCATGGAGCCACTTGGAGCCCTGGGATTGAGACTCTATGCCTGGAGGGAGGGAAGGCACCCAGGGGGAGGTGCCCTCTACATGGGGTGAAATCCCTACAGCTTTCTTCCTTCCTTCCTTTTTTTGTACATCGAGTAAAAGAAAAGACTTTGGGGATCTCTGAAGTATTCATTATTATTTCATGAATTATTACCTCATGATTATTTCTTTTTTACCCTATTATAAAACAACGAAAAGCACATTAATGAAATTCCAGAAGCCAGTGAAAATAAAAATACTTTACTCGTTACCCATAACCCCATTGTCCTAAAATAACAAGAATGTCCACAAATTTCCTTCTGTTACATTATCATTATTATTCATGGAAGCTTTCGGTTAAAGATGTTTGCTTTATGCTATATGTTCAATTGAGACCTTACTTTTTTCTCTCTAATACGTTTTAATGACTGCATGTTTCAACAAGTGATAGGTCAAAGTTCACTTAGTCAAATCTTGCTAGGTATTTAAATTGTTGACCACAGTCCCCAGTGCCCTAAACCAGTGTCCAGCGGCCGCCTCTCTGAGGGAGTCTAGAGTATGGGAACCTCAGTGCCCAGCTCCCATCCCTGCCAGGAGACCCAGAGGCCCCAAAGCCTCCTCATGTTACATCTGGAAAATTATGGGTGGCACCTTAAAGGCCTTGCCTAGCTCGTGTGCTCTTGTTCTAAAAGTCTGCTTCTGTATTAGCGTGACGTGACCTCGGTCTGGCGGGAGTCCCAGGTGTCTTTTGTTGGCACGTTGTGGACTGTCAGTACTTGCCTCACTCTTTGCTGTCCTGAGCCGTCTCCCAGGCTCAGAAGGACAGAAAGCTGGTTATGTGCTGTGGTCCCATAGGGAGCCTCCCAGACTTGGCCCCTTTCATCTCCTCTTACTGTGATAGCAGAGACCCCTAACCCTGTTTCCCCTTGAGTGCTGTGGACTGTAATAACTCACAACTGGTTTTGTCTGTGTGGCAAGGCTCTGTCATCTGCTTGGTCACTGGAGTTGGCTCAGGACGGTGTAGGCAGTCAGGTTCCTCTCCTGGAGATAACAAGTGTCCTTGTGCCCAAACTGTCAACGAACTGGGTGTACAGCTGGCCAAGGACCTTTCCACATGGAGGGGCCACTAGGAGAGGAAGGGACACAGCTCGAGGGGTAGTGGAGGCTGGTGGAGAGGAGGGACACTGAGATAGTAGGGCAGATCTGCACTTTCAGGTTCCTACTGTTCTCTCTTTAATTCTCTTTCCCCGCCCAATATCCTTCTCAGCAATATGAACTGATAAATTCCCTTTTGTGAATTAATGTGGACTCTCTCTGCTTATAAATAATCCCCACTAGCATATCAGCTGTGAATGCTTTCCCTGTTCGTACCTGATTGAGGTCCTCCAAGATGTGTATAATACCTCTACTTTTTTTGTACTTAAGTTTTTATTTGAAATATTAGAGAGTCACAGAAAGTTGCAAAAATAGAGGTTTCATCTACCCTCCAGTGAGATTCATTCAACAGTGACATGTTACATAACTATAGTTCAGTGTCAAAGCCAGATAACTGACATTGGTATAATCCACAAGTCCTTTCTCATTTCTTTTTTAAAGAATGTCTACCTATGTGCTTACAAGTGTGAGTTGGAGCCTGACTGTCATGCTCAGGAGACTTGCAGGCTAAGAAGAATTGGTACCTGAAGCAATGAAGTTCAAGTGTGATGAGTGTTACAGCTGGGCAGGTGCAGAGTGCTCCCTTGACCGACTGCTAAGTCCCAGTAAACCAGGCACTTAGCATTTGTTAGCTCTTTAAGCTTCACAACAACCCTGTGACAACAGTACTATTAGCATCATCATTCCTTCTGCAGAGAAGGAAACTGAGACACAGAGAAGTTAAAACAACTTAAACACAAAGTTAGTAGGGAGCAAAACTAGAATTTAATTAAACCCATGTGGCCTGTACTCAAAGTCTGCTTGCCCAAGCATTGCGCAATAGGACTAACAGCAAAGGCAGTAGGATGGTTTTTCCTGAGCCTTCCTGGACCTTTTACCGATGTCCCACTCCTCTTCCCTCTTGTACCCTCTCCCTTCCGCTTCCTGGGGTTGCACATTTTTAACAGCTGCAGCCATATTTATGGCTCTCTCCGGCTTTGCGCTAACAAGGCCTGCGTCCCCTGGGCACACGGTTCAGAAGACGGCCCCTCCCTCTAAGCAGCAGGAGGAGTCAAGGGAAAGCCAGTCCTCAAAGGTCGTGGATAGTGGAGGGCCCTGGCCTCACTTCCTGGGATTGTTTATGGATGGTTTAGTGCTGGAAAACAACACAATAAACCAAAAGCCACCAAAACACCAGAAGTCTTGCACAGCAGAGGAACACGTTTACTTGTCAGTTCATGGTGTCAGTTCCCAGTCCCATGGTGTTGCACGTGGTGGAGACAGCGGCGGTGGAGGGCTTGGGTGGTGCCCATGGCGCCTCACTCTGGAGGTGGGCAGGGACGTGGGCAGGGAGGTGGGCAGGGAGGTGGGCAGGGACGTGGGCAGGGAGGTGGGCAGGGCGGTGGACAGGGCGGTGGACAGGGCGGTGGGCACTTAGGAGGACAAGGCTTGACGCAGCACTTGGGAGGGCAGGGTGGTGGGCATGGTGGTGGGCATGGTGGGCATGGTGGGCATGGTGGGGGGCATGGTGCAGGGCACGGTGGGGGGCACGGTGCGGGGCACAGTGGGGGGCACGGTGCGGGGCATGGTGGGGGGCACAGTAGGGGGCACGGTGGTGGACACTTTTCCCGTGGGCACTTCTCAGAGCAGCGTTGCAGGAGCTTCTTTAAACAGCTGGGCTGGCATTTGGCCTCACACTTTTGTTCACATCTGGGATCGCAGTTCATGGGCTCATTCTTGGGGTCACTAGATTTATTTTTATCATCACTCGACATTGTTTCTTGATTATCTGAGCCCTGCAAAGAAATATGAGATAGGCTGCAGGTGGGAGAGGATTCATACAGACTTCTTGCTCACAACTCCTGCCCATCTTTCTTCTTAAGAAAGGCTTTCCTGGGACATTGCAGGCTGTAGATCATCTTCTCATTTAGGGCTGTCCCTGTCCTTGTATGGGTTGTGACAGCATTTCTTTAACTCTCCACCGTTACTCTGTTCTCTCATCACATATCCCTGTTTTGCATTCTGTAGACTCTAGCAGTAGTTCTTAACTCAGGGGACCCTCCTCCCCACTCCCAACCATTGGAACCACAGTATAGTTAGCATCTTCTGTAACCCCGTATGTTTCATTTAATTTATATAAAAACAATATTCCAAGAAGTCCTTAAGTTTGATCAGACTGCTCAAGGCATCCAAAGGTTTCAAAGAACTCCTTTAAGGTCACTTCCCTCTGGTTACTGTGTAAGGTCACTGCCTCTCTGGAGATAGATGGGAGGTATATTAGCAGACTTAGGGACCCAGGACAGTTTCAGTCCTGTGTCCTACCTAGGCCCCCCAAGCCTTGAGAATTGCATTCTTTACTCAAGGACTTGGGAAGGGAGGATAACTGAATCCCTGCCACAACTGGATTTTCGTGGACTTCTCTACAACTGCCCCCTCCATCATCTCTGTTGGAGTTCTGCCAGATGATTAGGGCAAGGGGAGAAATCAGGAGAGGAAGAGTAAACTAGGAAATTTTAATTTCTCTGAAAATATGAATGCTAGAGCCACAAAATATGACTTTCAGAAGGGAATTCCTTTTCTCCTCTGTTGAGTTTTGCTCTGAGCTAGATCTTTCTGTATGGACAGTTTAACTTCTAGATATGGGCAGGGCTCTTTAGTCCCTGACAATATTTCAAGTTGAATCTCATTGGCACATCTTTGATTTCCTTTAATAACATAAAAATAGAACCTCTAATTGAGTTTTAAAATCAGTTTGACTCTCCAGGGAGGCAGATCATTAATCTGGACTCTAAAATTGTTAAAAGTCTAGTCCAAGGTGAAGCACACCCCAGTTCTTGCTACCGAAATTGACAGAAAACTTTCACTCAAACATGACCTTCCCAGCCCTGCAGCCTAGGGTGCTGCAGGTCACTCCCAGGACAGGAGCCGTGAAACAGTGGCCCTTTCCAGTTGTCCAAATGCAACTCACCCCTTTGTGTTGGTAATGAACTTGACAAGTAGTCGAGTGAGCGAGGTGGGTGGTACGGCTGTGCTGGGAAGGTGGATTTTCCCTCTGGTTCCTTTGCTCTGCTCTGAGGAAGCCGGGGGCTGGGGGCAGGGGTGAGCTCCACTTGTGACCTCATCACAGCATCATCAAGTAACGATTGTTGTGTGACTCCAGAGCTCCCAGCTCAATTCCAGCCCTAGTTAATCACCCGCTTGGCTGTCCCACCCCTTCCAGGGTCCCTCCAAGTCATACTGGTGAAATGAGGCTGCAGTGAAGACTCCTGAGCCCAGAGGATTGGAGGCTCATTGTCACTAGGAGCAGAAAAGCTGGCTCACTGTTGACACTTGGTCTCCACCTCCCCCCCCCAGCTCCTGAAGTTTAACTCTTCTGAAATTGCCCCTTCCCCATCTTTCTAGGAAAGCAGCCCTGGATCGATCACAGCCATTTTAACTTCCTCTCCTCCTTTTTCCTAATCTGAGATTCTGAAGCCTCTTCTTACCACCCCACATTCTCTGGCCCAAGTCCAAGGATTATTTTAGCTCTTTTTCTCAATGTCCTTGAATAAATTCATTATTTTGGGGGCTCTGTGATATTTTCTTCAATCAGGGAGCAGACCACCCCTTGATATCCAAGGCAAATGCTGTGTATTGTAAAAAATTCAGTCTAATGCTCCTGAATGCTCCTGACCAGTTGGGTTCACCCCAGGTCCTGTCTTAGAGCAGAAAGGTTTGCCTCGCAGAGAGTCCCCTTGCCATTTTAAAGCCCGGCTGGTGGGTCTTTGTGGTTGGAGTAGGGATGCCTCCGGGGTGGTGGTGGGAGGCTGGTGTGGGAAAGGTGAGGGGCTCATGCACACAGTGCCTGCGCTCAGGTCTGGGAGGTTCGTTCTTGGTAATCACCACAGATGGATCACAAGTGACTTTTGATTAAAACTGTGATATGGTTGTGTCTAAGTGTTGAGAGATATTTCTGACAGCAAAAGGTGGAAAGGATTGGGAGATGGGATTGTAAAGTGAAGGTAGAATCAGCCTGTTTCAAAGAAATTATAAAAATCTCCACATCTGAAGGGAGCTGGTGGTGCTGTCAGGGCACCCATGGGAGAAATCTCGTCAGATTCGGGAGACTTGGTTACTGACTCTGCAGAAAATGAAGGAGAGAGAATTGAAGATGGCTCTCAGGTTTCAAAATGGTAGGGTTTCTGTTTTTTTTATTCTTATTTCAGCATATTGTGGGGGTACAAAAGTTTAGGTTACATATATTGCCCTTGCTCCCCCACCTCCCTGAGTCAGAGCTTCAAATGTGTCCATCCCCTAGACAGTGCGCATCGCACTCATTATGTATGTATACACCCATCCCCTCCCCCACCCACATCTTCCTGACACCCGATCAATGTTATTCCTAAATGTGCTCTTAGGTGATGATCAGTGAAACCAATTTGATGGTGAGTACATGTGGTGCTTATTTTTCCATTCTTTGGATACTTCACTTAGTAGAATGGGTTCCAACTCTTTCCAGGAAAATACAAGAGGTGCTATATCACCATTGCTTCTTATAGCTGAGTAGTACTCCATGGTATACATATACCACATTTTATTAATCCACTCATGTATTGATGG
>CM052444.1:39403342-39426429 GCA_028533085.1 Varecia variegata
GCAAGTTAATCGTTGAGCTTGACGCATTCCAAAATGTAGCTTTTAAAAAGCATTCTGCATTAGTGCTAAAATAAGCCATCAGTGCCAGTCCACCCTCTATTCATGGCTAAATATTTAAAGGTTATTTATAGCTTCTTTAATGAATTCTTGCTTAAACAAAGTGAAATTATGTCCTAGAAAAGTAGAACCTATTTGTAACCAGAGCAGCATAACTGTAAAAGTTTTATGAATATGTATTTTAATGATAAGGGGGTACTAGTTAATGGCTGATTCAGAACAGAGGACTGATTTTGAAAGATTGCCTAAAAACGTAGGTTTGTTCTTCAGTAAATTTTGATCAACTGTGCGTATATTTTCTAGTTAAAAACTTTTTCTTTCAGTGCATCCCTCCACCCCCAAAGACCTAACCAAAACAAGAGTACATGTTACACACACACACACACACACACACACGTGTGCTTCTGTTTCAAACTGCCATTTACAGTTTCTGTACTAGATTTTTTCCCCCTAGAAACAAACTATTGTAGGACTATTGTGTTCATTACAGACATGTAGTTTCAAGAGTATTGTCATTAAATAATTTTTCATGTTTATAAACTTGAAAAAAAAAAAAACACTTAGAGAAGAGAGTAGGGGGCCCAGACTTTCAGGACATCCCATTCTTCTTGTCTCTTCACACCTGTTCAACTCTCCTAAAGGCCCCTGGAAGGTTCTTTCTACCTGCAGAAGGACCATTCAAGGGAAATGCAAATACTGTTACCATTGGGGAATGGCCAAACTTGATATTTTGGTACATAGCTTGATTTTGTCAAGTGTTTTTCAGGTGCTGGGAAGTAATGTCTGCAACCAGGAAATAACGTGAGGCCTCTTCAAATCATATTTTTTATTCTTTACAAATTATATGTTTATGTTCTGCCATCCACATTGGAATATAAGTGCCTTGAGGTCAGGAATGGGACTGGGTCCTCTGTTCCAGTGCCTAGAATAGTGACTGGCACATAGTAGAGATGTTTATGGACTGACAGTTGACTTACTCCTGGCTAGACCAATGACTCTAAAAATGACCATTGGTCCTCTCTTCATGAGACATAAAATCTCTGAGGCTTGCAACAGCCTGGAGAGATGGGGAGGGAGATGGTGCACCACCCACGGGCTCTGGAGGGTTCCTGATTGTTGAGCATGAGAATGATGGAGAGAGAGACAGAGAGAGGGAGAGAAAGAAAGATATTTGGATGTGGGTGATGATCAAAATGGTGCTGAAACTCAGTCCTAAGACCTTACAAGATGGCCTGTCCTCTGGGGACTAGGATTTCAGGATCTTTTATCAAGGATTGATATCAAGGATAACTGGGGAAAGTTACAAGAATCTAATACTCTCACATCCTAGAGGAAATCCTTCCAGAATGCTTGAAAATATGATTAATCATCAGGAAGCTGTCAAACTGGAATTTTTAGTGCCAAGTGGGAGTTTGACAACCGTTTTCAGGAAGAGGGTGAGATATCTGAAAACAAGTAATCTGTTGGAAATCCCCTCTGTTTCCTCCTTCCAGGCCACACCTAGGATAAAAGGGCTCTGGTGTGGCCCTTTCTGTGCATGTGGATTCTTGAGGGCTGGAGCAGTGGGAGGCGGGTGAGGGAGATGACTCTGCCCTTCTGGGGTGAGACCAGACAGTGGCCCAGGGGTTGGAAACCTTTTGTTGGAAAAGAGAATTTATAAAAGTAGGGGGAAGGGAGAGACAGATAGACAGCATAGAGATGAACATATCCAGAGAAACAACAGGAAAATTGTTACAGCAAGAAAGAAAGTTGGTCAATGGGAGGTAGGTGAGCAAACCAAGTTGGTAGGTGGAATTTGAGATCTTGGTTTTTGATCTGATGAAAATTATAGACAAGGAAAGCCAAGCAAAGCCAGGTCCCAGAAGTGGTTTGTGTTAAACTGTTAAAACTGGCCTTGAAATATCTCTTTACTAGCTCCCTTTCCATCCCTCTTATTTCTTTATTGCTGTGATTATTTCTTTTGGTAGAACTTCTTGCCCCTGCCTCAAGGATGCTGTGGCATCAGACATGTGACTGAGCTGAAGGGCTGAGCTGTGTCCTTGGCACTTGAACAAGTAGTGGTTGTGATTGTCCATGGATGATTGCCTTTGGTCCTTATTGCTGCCTTTGTTTGGCCAGGTGCCATGGGTGCAGAGATGCCCCCTGCTGGGAGTCTCTGTGGTTGGTCTGGAGAGTGTGGAGCAGAGACAAGGATGGGGCAGAGAAAAGGACCAGGGGGCAAGAGGAATGCCTCAGCTGACTATGGGCCTACAGACCCAAAGACAGGAAAAAGTGCAAGGCACATCAGAAGTCCCACTGAATCAGAATCTCTGTATTAACAGACCTTAAGGAGGTCAATCAGTGCCTGATTAAACCTTTATAGGACCTGGGACAGCAACCCCTGAACAGGAGCTCCAGCTGGGGCTGGTCCAGGGTGGGGGGCCTCTTTCGCGACTCCCCCAGCCCCACACTGCTTACTGCCCATTCAGACCCACAGGTTGGGCTTGTTCCCCCTAAGGGCGGCCCTCGAGGTGAATGCAGACTGCATCATTTCCTCCCAAACTTTCCTTTCCCAGGAGGAACATCCCCAGCCTCTTTACAATATCTTTCATGGCACAATACTCTGGTTCCAGGCCATTCCTATTGCCCTTCCCCTGACTTGACCCACTGTGAGCGTGCTCCTCTCAGAGTGAGGTTTATGTGTGGGCAGCCACAGGGTGAATACTTTGTTGGGAATCATGATCACACTCTGGGTTTGATCATCATGGCAGTGAGCAAGACGGGAAAGCCAGAGACTCTGAGAATTAAGACGGGAGTAGCTGGAGATAGAGCTCGTCCCAGGGAGAATCTGGCATACTCTGCTCTCCCAGCTACAAGCCTTGTCCCCTCTTTCTTGCAGGCTTTCATTGACCCAGGAAGGATGTCTTGTTAGCAGCAGCAACAATGCAAAGTCCCCTGCCAGCCCCCTCCACAGGTCACAGAATCTTGCCTTCCCCAGGTGCTTCAGCCCTGCCCTGCACCCCCCAGCCAGCAGAAGTGCCCCCTGTTCAGCAGGAATGCCTCCCAAAACAGAAGTGATTCTTCTGAAGCCACCAGGCCCTAAACCTGAACGTGAAGCTGTGAGTCCTCTCTCTGCCCACCCCAGACTCCCTCCTTCCAGCAACTACAGGGAACCCCTCATAGCCCCAGGAAAGTCTACCTCTCAACTGACTCAGGAAGAATGACACCTGGGCTCATAGGTTTTCTTGCAATTAATCAACAGATCCCTCTCAGCTTCAACGTCTAGCAGCCAGCAGAGAATGGACTGAAGTGCCATGCTATCAAGGCCTTCCCTGGAGCCATATGAATTAAACACACTGTGACCACCACAGGCCAGTTCTTGTGGCTGATGGATCCCTTCCTTCCCCTGCTGCTTCTGAGGTCACTAGAATGATCAAAGTGTCCGCCTTCGGCTCTGCCTCCTTCCTTTCTCCAATTTATTTTGAGGTTTTTGAGAAGCCAATGTACATTAAAGTAACCAACTTAAATAAGTGGAAAATTCCCCCAAGTTCCCTTCCTTCCCACTCTTTTCAGTTGTGGCAGCAAGATCTCCTGTTTCATATCACCCTCCTGATCACATCTATATATCTCTAAAGATAGCTGACTCTACCTCTGTCCTGGGACACCCCCAACCTTGTGATGCTGTTACCTCTTCCTTCCTACTACTTCAATAAATCCAGCCTCTCCTGAGTGGGTCTGACTGCTCACCGGATGGGAGGGAAGGGGGAAGCGTCACAGACAGGGAAAGGGGTCCTGGCAGGGCAGCAGGGGGTGCTTGGAGCAGCCACTAGAGGGTGATCAGGAGGCCACAGGAAGGCGTGCAGGGGTTTCCAGAAACTGGGACATTGTGAGTTTCCCATCTGTACTCTCACTCTGGGCCTCACACTGCACCTATAGCCTGCCCTAAGTCCACTTGGAGCCCCAGTGATTTTTCTCCTTTCTTCAGGAGAGGTGCCTGGCAGGAAGATGGGGAGTGTGGGCCCTGGGGAGTGCCAGTGTCGGGAATGCTGCTGAGCTGAGCAGCAGTGGGGGCTTTCAGGGCACCAGGGAAGCTGGACTTTGTGGCTGAGGCCTCCATTGTGAGCCTGACCCTGCCTGTCCAGGGAGGCAATGTGGCGCCTGCATCTGCTTCTGGTGAAGGCCTCAAGCTGCTTCCAATCATGGCAGAAAGCAAAGGGGAGCTGATTGATGTGCAGAGATCACATGGCCAGAGAGGAAGCGAGAAAGAGAGAGGAGGAGGTGCTTGTTCTTTTCAACAGTTCTCAAGGTAACTAAGAGTGAGAGCTCATTCACTCCTGCAAGAATACCACCAAGCCACTCATGAGGGACCCGCTGCCACCATCCAAACACCTTCCACCAGGCCCCGCCTCCAATGCTGGGGATCAAATTTCAACATGAGACTTGCAGGGCCAAAGAAAACTTGTCCAAACCATAGCAGATTCCATCACCTTTTGGGTTCTTCCAACTCTTCCTATTTTGATGTCTGTGCTCCCAGTTCAGAGTTAAGGCTGAAGTCAGCCTCTTTTCTCATCTACCTGAACCAGTCCAGGCTGCTCTCCAGTCTGCTATCCCAGGATCCAGGGGCTGTGTCAATGTGTCACAAGAAAGAGACCACAAATGAAACAGTGGCTTCGAGATGATTCAACATCAGTCTCCAAGACCTGCATATTTGGGCTGGACAAATGTGAGAATTCAAGGGAGACATAATAGGGATCATATCCTCCTGCCTTTCAAGTGTTTGAAGGCTGGCCAACCTTTGCAGTCCCTCCAGGCATGCAATTTTGCTTTTGGTTTATAACTTTGGTGGGGAGGTGGAGCTCTAGGGGTTTCTATGTCCCTTTGTTCCCAACTGGGCACTCAGGAACTGGGGGAATAACTAACTGCAGGATTGGTTCTGGTACCGCTGGCTTGATTCCTGGGTGAGTGCAGGTCAAAATTCCACTCGTCACTTGACTCTGAGTTGGCTTAGATAGCAATCTGGCTGCTGTATTAGAGTGTTTAAACTGCTGGCTTTCTCCTCTGTCTTTCCAGCGTCACACTGGGCTTCACAGTGATGTGTTTTATCCTGTTCTAAGAGCAGCCAGAGTCAAGCAAAAAGAGCGACATCCTATAGATACTTGTTGGGGAAAGGAACAGAATAAAACCCTGATTGAATGTAAGAAATACTAATTGAGCTGGTTTTCTTGGGTTGTTCCCTGTACACGGAATTCCCTTCCCTTCCTTCCCTGACAAACAGCCTTCAGTCACACTGCAGACTCCCCTCAGCATCTCTCTAGTCCTGGCCCCTCCATAAAGTCTGCATTCTCTCCCCACCAGCCCCAAGCACACTCAGCACCCCCATTTTGTGGTCTTGACTTACTGTCCTGTCATGGCAAGTGCACTGGTCTGTTTCCTACCATCTGGAAGGCTAGTGACTACTCTCAGTGGTCCTGGTCTATTTTCTCTCTACCTCCAGCACCCAGCTCAAGGCCTGATACATAGCAGACCCTCAGTAAATTGGACAAGACACAATTTAAGACACAATTCAACAGTGAATGTGAGAGATAAAAAAAATTAAATACACAAAAGATACAAATGTGAATCTGTCAAAGCAGAGGAGAGAGTCATGTTAATCCACAAAACGAGTGGAGTCACATTAATGAGTGAAAATTCTCTGAAATCTTCATCACAGCATTGGTCCTCCTGGATTTGCGTCTTTCTTGGGCTTGAACAAATCCCTCCAGGCTGGGACCCAGGAAGGGCCAGTTCACCCGGCAGGGCCCTGGCTCACAGCTGCAATGCCCACCCACTGAGTCCTGCAGAGTGCCTCTCCTGCACCTTCTGTAGCCAGGTGCAGGTGGCCCCATTGTCAGCACTTCCTGCCACCCCTGCTGGAGAGTCCCTCCTCAGGGAAGGGGCACTTGGGAGGCATCTGGGCCTCCTGTGGGATAATGAGGGGAGTCTGAGTGGGGCAGTGGGGTGTTCCGAACTTAGTTGCCCCCCTACCTTACTCTTCAGTGTCCTAGACTGTCCTCGGTTTTTAAGGGCTCTCCTGTAAGGACCTGCTTGCCTGCCACGGTTGCTCCTTCCAGGTAGGAAACATTTTCCTTCTTCCCCAGGACCAGCAAGACAGCATACTCAGGAATATTTCCAGATGTTGTTTTATTGGAGGGAGCAGAGAGGAAGGAACATTCTTCAGAGTGTTCAGAACAGGCTCAGAAGCAGAGTGAGAGGTCAGCTCTTTTAGGGGCAGGGAGGTGATAAATAAGAAATACTGTCATTGTCTTGATTGAAGCTGAGGGATTGAAAAGTGAGAAAATTCTGAAGACTTTTCCTTTGTTTAAAGTAGTTTTTCTTTCTTAAATTTTCAGTGATCCTTGCTGTTCAAGATGCCCCAAACGGTGGAACCCAAGGGTACAGAGAGCTAAGGAAGGAACCTCTGTACTTGGAGCCAGCAGAGGGCAGCAGTGGTGGTGGAGGCCACAGTTACTAACAGATGAACTGAGCGGGCTGGGAGCTCCTGATCACAGCAGGGTCTAAACAGAGATGGGAGAACAGGCCTGGTTCAGGAAAGACGTCTGAAACACAGCCCTCTTGTCCCATCCTTGCTGTTTCCTGGAGGAGGAGCTGGGGGGAGGTTGTTGATGAACTGCTGTCGCGGTGGTGGTCTGTGAAGACACCTTTCTCTTTGAGTAGATGAAAGGCAAGATTGGGGAGGGTGCAGGGAGCAACTGAAAGTCCAGATATTGGAGGGGTGTGCATCTGAAGAGCCACTTCTGCGTTGGTGGTGTTCCTGCTAGCACGGCGTGGGAGGTGCAGTTCTGCCAGCCGTGGGGTAGGAGGCAGGGCTCAGGGACCCAGGAGGGGCTGGCAGGGGATTTGGCACTGTTTCAGCTGCTGCTAGGTTATCTTTCATGGATCGATAATAACCTGCAACAAAATGGAGATAAACCTTTACACTGCAGCAACAACGGTGGAGGAACTGCCTCCCAAGTATTCACCCGGGAGAAGTGCCCTCTCCTCCCTCCACTTCCCCACCCTCAGGGACTAGGACTTCCCATCCCTCTCACTCGCTGCGGGACCTCCCACCACTGGAGCCTCTGTGGAGTGTGGATCTCAACCAGGGAGATTCTCAGGGGGCTGCGCGGAGATGCCCCAGCTCTGCCCACATCTACCCCAACCTCAGAGGGGTGGGGCTGGATGTGATTCTGCTCTCTAAGATGATTGTGCTCACACTGCAATGACTCAGAGAAAAAGCAAAAAGTCTGAAGCATCTAGAAACAGTGCTAGTTAAGAAATGGAAAAAAAAATGTTGGATTTTTAGTCTGAGGAAGGGACAGTTTGGAGCGGGGAGCATGAGACTGAATATGGTTTACAATTGTCCCTCCCAAAGGTGTGCTCCCAAGTGTGCCAGAGAGTGGGAAAAGTAAGGGTGGCAGAAGAGGATGAGAGAGTGGTGGGAGTTAAGGAAGAAGTCCCTAATACCCTATTTTCACCCCAGTTTAGCAGCACTTTCTAAGTTGATGAACTCTCTGGACCAGTGAATGTTCAATTAATTGGAAACTAATTTTTTACAGGCCTTTTGGTGGAGAATATTTGATTTGGTGGGAGGTAGGACTAGATGACTTTTGGAGTGGTATACAAATTTTCATCTTTGATCTGTTCTAGTTATGAAGATATTTTGTCTTTTCTGCTAGACTCATTGGCCTTTTCTTTTCTTCATCTCTGCCCTCTGTTTCTTCAGGGAGGTTAATACATGCAAATTTGAGTTGGCCAACTTAAAGAGTTGAAATTGAACATCAGAAATAGCAGTCAGGAAAATGCCCGGGCATTTGTTACCCTAGCCTGAGCACAAGCTCATGATGATGGGGAGGGAGGAGCAAAGCACAGGGATCCAAGAAAGTCAAGTTCTAGCCAAGGTCTAAGAGAACCATATCTGGGATCTAGGTCTTTGGTTTCCTCATTTGCCACTGTTCTCTCCCGGGCTGGGGCATAGCGCCCAGGCAGAGCGTCAGGGGCTCTGGTGTCCATACAGAGCTATTATTGCTCTAAGCCCCCAGTGGGGCTCTGGTTTGGCAGCTGCTTGATGCCACTTCCTCTGAGTGGAGATGTAGGAGTGGGAGAAAGGGGCATGCGGGTAGGTACACTTTACTCAGCTGTACCTCAGGTGTTTGGGACATCTCGGTGTCTGAGCAGAGACCATCAGACAGGACTTGCTGGGCTCCTCATCCTCAGGAAACAATCTGTCTACAGGGACTCTGGGCTAGGTTTCTAGCATCTTTCGCGGGCCCCATTACAATCCCACCATCTCTTTCAGGTACTCAAAATGAAATTACTATGAACATTAAATTACTATGAGCATACCACCTCCAGTTCTGATCTTTAGGATCCAATGAAGTTCTTCTGGTTCAAAGTTATTGAGCATCACCCAGAAGCCAGACCCTGTACACATGTGCATGTGCGTGTGTGTGAGGGCAGCGCAGGGTATGAAGAGGCAGAGCTTGCTGGAGGAGCGCTCCTCAGTCTGGGCAGAAGCGGAGTGGGGTCACTGATGTTTAGGCACAGAGTTAGAGCACAGGGAGATGTGACAGAAGTTGGATCAACGCGCTATGGCGGCCCAGTTGGATGGTAGGTGGGGGAGAGTAGGGCACAGAAAGCTCCTGGGGGGGCTGCCAGGGATGATGTGAAGGGATTCTGCCTCTTTCTAGGGCCTTGCTATGCATTGACCCTCCTGTGTCAGTTTGTCCAGTCTCCCGTTTGCCAGCTGGATAAACTGCCACCCATCCCCATGGATGGAACTGCATCCTTTTCCTCCCTTCACCAGCAAGATTTCCTGGACTGGTCAGCAGGCCAGGAGAAAGTGCACCCAGTCTCTCAAAATAAAGAAATGGAAACCTTGTCCTAGCAGGGGGGTGACTCACAAAGGCCTTCACCTGGTGCTCCTTACCTCGGCACAGCCCAGGTGTCTCTGATCTTTCGATACCACCAGTGCCCAGCTGGTGGTGCTAGAAACTACTCAGTGGCTTGGGCAGGACCGTAGGTGGATGGAGACTCTTACCTACTCAGGCATCAGTGTTAGCTTAATGTTATTTAAGAAGCTCTCCCTGCTAATTTTTTTTTTTAAAAAGACTCTAAGCTTTGGAAACTGTAGAGAAAAATACATTATATTCACCGACAACACAAAGAGCCTAAGAAAGATTTAAGCCCAGGAGAAGAGTTTAATAACAAGATTTAGAACAAGAACCAGAAGCTATCTCTAGTCTCTCTCTGTTTTAGAATCTGAAAGCAACCAGTAGGGACGTTTCTGTGCACAGCGAATGGACCCAAGAATCTATAATTTTGACTGGGAGAAAGGGATGTGAGTGGTGTTTGGGGGACCTTCCCAGCCCTACTGTAGGTCAAATTAGTCCTTATCCTCTCTCTTCTACCTCCACTCTTACTATTATTGAAATTTCTTATCCTTCAGGTATATTTTTTGATGGGCTATGGTCTGATTTTACCTCCATGGAAATAAGGGAGAGGCTACTGTGAGGCAGGGCAGGGGGCGAGAAGGAGAATTGGGAAATACATGGAATATGATCAGGTTCAAACTTCCACAATCACTGAGTATGATTACCTCCCCAGGAAGCTCCTGCTGGTTGCACTTAAGAGCCCAGGGAAGAAACCTAGATGAGAAACGCAGGGATCATCCTCCGCTCTTCCTTCTTCCAAACCTTGCATGTTCCATACACCCTTCAGCGTGCATGCTGTACTGATGGAAGCCCGTTCACATCAGTCTAGTTGTCCTGAATGCCCTCACCATCCCAGCAGACCCCTGAGGAGGCTTCTCTAGAGAGCTTCATTGTCCTATTCTCTTTATCTTCAGGTTTTTATCAAACTAGACACTTTGTAGGTGACGGTGTCAACAGTTATTGAATGAAAGTTCAATTTAGCAGCGCTAAATTGGTGCTGATTAATGATTGCTGAATCAAAGTGCAGAACTCAATTTGGCAGGATGGTTAAACAACAGACACAAATTATACCCACAGTAAGCTGAGACTGAAACCCTAGGAGAACTTCCTGAGCCCTTTGAAACCTGTGGGGGTCCCTGAGATGCATTCAGGAGGGTCAGTGAGGTCAAAACTATTTTAGTAATTACGTTAAGATGTTATTTACTTTTCACTCACATTCTTTCGTGAGTCTACAGTAGAATTTTCCAGAGGTTATATGACATGCAATGACATCATCACTCTAACAACTAGTGCAATATCTACTAGTGTACAATGTGTTTAAACTTTTCTAGTTTTAATTTTTAATATAAGAAATATCAGTAAGTATAACCCACATGAACAAAATGTCCCTAGGGTCCTCAGTAGTTTTAAGAGTGTAAATCATTCCCACGACCAAATAATTCGAGAACTGCTGCAGTCACAACTCTCTCTAGGGTCCATCCCTGACAGGCCAGGCTCCGTGCAGAGCCAGCCTCACGATTCTGGTCGCAGATGTGGAGTCCCTCACACCTCCACAGGCCTTGCAGAGCCTGTCACCTGTTCAGCCCAGCCTGCAGCCCTGACACTGATGTCTCCAGTGCCCACACTCCCCACCTCCCCTGTGTGCTGAAGCCTTATCAGAGAAGGGTAGGTGCTTCGTGTAGAGGTGGGCCTGGGAGGCACTGGAATCTGAGGATTAGACTGGGCAACTGGAGAGGAAAGAGAGCCCCTCTGGCTCGAGCAGGATGCCCTTGTCAGTCTTGTATGGCTCCTAATTGCTTCTAGGGTGTGTCCAAGTATTTCCGCCCAGTCTCTGCTTCCCTCTGCAGCCCTTTTGTCCCTCTGTGACTTTTTTCCATCCCCAGAAAGAGAGCAGTGACATGGACAGTCAGGGATTTTTTTTATTGGGAAACAGAGAGAAAGAAATGACACAAGTCTTGGAATAGGTTCAGAGTCCGCAGGAAGGGGTGAGCTTTGTTAGGGTTTGCGGAGATTACTGGGGAGGGAATACAAGCAGAGGACCTCAATGCCTTCACCAAAGAGTGTGGAGTTGTGCTGTGAAGAATTTTGACAAATTTTCCATGGATTTAAACAGTTTTATGGCATTAATTTTTTCATGTTTGCTCCAGGACACCTTAACAAAGTTGTTGAATTCCATGGAGACAGCTGAGCAGGTCCTGTATTCTTGTAGGGATCTCATGTAACCAGCAGGAGGCAGTGCGGTAGAGGAGGCAGCGGCTGGACATACCGGCCTACTTGGACCACAGCTGCAACGTTTGAGAACGCGGCACTTCTGTCTAAATCATGCTGTCTCCTAGGTGAGGAGCTGGGAGGGGTCGTTGATTTGGGGAGGAAAACCCAGTGGACTATGACAATATCTTTCTTCTTCAACCTGAAGACAGGTGGCATCTTCCAGGTTGTGTGGCATTCCCTGGTGTTGCTGGAAAGAAGGGGATGGAGGTGGGCAGGGTGCAGTATTTTCATGTCCAGGCTGTAGAGGGTGGCTTCTGAGGGTCACTTCTGCTTTGGTGGGCATTGTTGCTGGCATGGGGGACGCTGCACAGGGGGACACTTCTGCTGGCTGGGGGGTGGGGGACAAGGCTCAGGCACCTTGGGAGGACAGGGCTGTGGGACTTGGGGAGGGGGCTGGCAGGGGACTTTGCATTGTTGCTGCTGCTGATAGGACATTTTCCCTAGATTGAAGATAAACTGAAACGAAAAAGAAAAAAGTACTTTAGAATGAGACAACCTCAATGGAGAAAATTATTCCCCAAAATATAAGGGAGAAGCACCCCTTTCTTTAATGGCAGTGATGAGATGTTCCTATTGCACTGACTCTCGAGACCACCCGCCCCACAGGAGCCTTTAGTGGGGCTGCCGCACAGATGGCCGGGGTCTGCTCTGCCTGCCCCTTGTGGGGGTGGTGCGGGGACTGCTCTCTGTCCTTCCCCTGGAACATTTTCACACCACAGCGAGTCAGGGGAAAGAAAAGATGTGGGAAGTATCTGGAAGGCAAGCCTTGCAATAAAAGGTAAAATATCTTTAGAGCAGTCAGCTTGAGGCAAACAGGGTTGGGACAGCAGGGCACTGGCTAATTTTAATAATACCAGTTGCTGCAGATAGTCTAATTTGGAGGGAGATTGGATTATATTTTTTCTGCCATGAAACATTCCTTTCTTTGGCGCTGTGCCCCCTCTTCTTGGCTAAGGCATTTCTTCTCGTTACTCAACACTCCTGGCAACTTCCCTAGACCTTACCTACCATCCATCCCTACTACTTGACACTCGATTACTGCTTTGCCAAGAATAATTAGTGTCCCTTGTTATGGTCCTTCTTAAGCATTAGAATCCAGGAGCAGCTCTCTGTGTTCTGGCCTGTGTCCCAAAGCTAAATCATCAAGTAAGAGAAATATATTCAAAGTGAAACACAAGAAGAGCAAAGACTGGGAACTTTGCAAGCTAGATTCTCACCTCAGCTTTACCAAAATCTACTGGGTGATCTAGAGCTTTAGTTTTCCCAAAACAGTGGTCAGTAAACCTTTTCTGTCAAGGGCCAGATAGTGAACATTTTATACTTAGCAGGCCAGACAATCTCTGTCACAATTTTTCAATTCTGCTGTTACAGTGGAAAAGTAGATAATATATAAACAAATGGGAGTAGCTATATTCCAGTAAAACTTTATTGTCATAAACAGGTGGCAGACCAGATTTGGGCCACTACCTTCCTTTGCTGAACCTTCTTTTAGAGCTTCTGACTTTGGATGTGTCTCCATCTCACTTCTTCCTGCTTGCTGTCTGTCCTACTTTGTCCTTATTTTCCAGGCTGTTCTGTGCACCTGTTTCTATTGCTGTTTCTGGCCATCCGGCTTTCCTTTCTGCCTCCACCCCAACCCCTGCTCTACGCAGTCTTCATTCTGCCTAACAGGAGCCAACTGTGGCCCGTTGGAGGGTTCCCTCTGCCACAGCACAGTCTCCCCACTCACCTGCCGGTCTCAGGCTGTTCTGGCCTCAGGGATCCAAGTGGCATGAAGAAGCCCAGAGCAGAATCCTTTTATCCAGGGCTCAACCTGGGCAGCAGGAGGACACCTAAGGGGTTTCCCCACCATTTCCTGGTGTCCCGATGTCTCACTCAGTTCTCGAAAATACCTGCCAAACTCCCTCTTTGAATTCCAAACTCCAGTTTTGCAGCTTTGGGGTGAATAACAACTTTTCTATTTCCTCCCTAAGGATTTTGTATGTGCGTGTGATGGGTAGGGCAGAGGGATATCAGGTCAGATGCATTTTCCTTGAGTGTTCCTGGTTCCTTCAGCAAAGTTGTGTGGAAATGAGACAAGAAGAAAGAAATCCCTGGGCTGGGTTATTGTAATTGTGGCTTTTTCTAGGGCTTGTAGGGCTGGTTCTTAACATACTTCATGTTTCATGCTACTGTCTCCTCCTCACATTTTACAGACAGTAAATAAAGTTGCCATACACACCACACACACCTTCTCTAGCACTGATGTTTGGGGTCAAATGATGTTAAGGCCATTTACCCAGAGACCACTGAGCATCTAGCAGGGGCCAGTTCCCGAGACTAAGACCCAGGGCAGGCCCAAGAGAAGCTCATGGCTGGGTAGGAGGTAGATGTGGGCAGAGTGCAGCGGCAGTAATATACAGCAGATGTTGATTAGCACATGACACATTTGCCGACTGGGAGATTGGGTGGAAGAGGCTTCTCTCTCAGGGATGCTGTACAGGGGGTTCTTCCAGGGCTGTCCTCGACTCCGGAGCCTGACTTAACCCTCCTCCACCAGCCTCGCACCATCCTGCTCCCAATGACCATCCACAAAGTGTTACTGCACTCTCTTCTCCTCTTCTTCAGGACGGACTGACACACGGATCTTACATTATATCCTGTGTATCCAAGGAGTAAGAGGAGAACATCCCTTTTGGTTACTGGCCCTCCTTCTAGGTCCCTTGAGTCTCTTTCGTCCTTGGGGCTCCATTCCTGCACACAAGGCTGTGATCTCCAAGTCCTGGGCTACCTTTTCCTACCTGGTAGCTCGGGATTTCTTGGGAAAGTCTCAAAAGTGTGGGCAGACCAGAGTGCCTCAAACAGAGTCTAAAACCCCAGGGCATCTACATCTCAAATTTTAGCAAAGACCCATTTTTAATGGAAAATGCAGTAAAGGTTAATCTATCACCCTGAAAACAAGGCCGATTTGAGAGGGATCTAGGGAGAAGAGCAGAGTGTAGTATCAAGTGTCAGACAAGAGAGACAGGCTTTGGCTGCTGCCTCTGTGCCCTGACCTGTCTGAACTCTGAAACTGAGGACCCCCGACAGCCTTAGCCAGTCAGTGGGCCACATCCCCCCTGCTGCTGCCCAAAGAATGGCTCCAGGAGGCACGGGGAAGGTGCCTGCTCAGGGAAAGACTCTCATGCTTCTTCATCTCCTTAAAGGCAAAATTTTAGACTTATTCTTCTTTTACTGTTACCCAAAACTGTTCTAGAAATGTTTTTGTTACCCCTTCAAATGGCTTCTTCGAGACTCTGATCCTCCCTGATCCTCCTGTGTGGCAGGAAGGTACAAGGTGAAATGGGAAAGGGGTCAAAAGCCCACGGACTGTGAAGAGATTTGGCCTTGCACCCATGGCCAGCCCTGCCTCCAGGGTGTCAGGGACATGGGAGATTTCCTTCTTTACCTTTGTTAGTGCCTGCATGCTGCACTGAGTTAGAATAGACAGGAGAGGTTGTCTCCATCAGACCCACGAGGTGATGTGTCTTTTCCCACACTCTGCTCTTCTACTAGAAAACCTGAGAAATGCTGTTAATTCTTTGGAAGTGACCAAACTAGAATTTTCAGTGCAAAGAGGGAGTTTGTCACATGTGTTCAGAAAAAGTGGCATCTGATAACCTAGATGCAGAAATTCCCCACAATTTCCTAGCCTGGTCTGAGTCCAGAACAAAAGGACCCAGGTTGGACCTCCTCATGCTTTTCCATCCTCTGAGGACAGGAGCAGCTGCTGAGTGGGGTGGCCCAGGCTCTCTGAGAGGGTGAATGGTGGCTCCTGCCTTTCCTGCTCAAGCCCCCTGGACCCTGTGTGTTTGAACTCTAAAACGGCTTTGTAGTGGATGTGGAGGGATTAATGTGGATAAACACTGATTTGGTGGGTAAACAGAAATGAGAAAATATTTACTATTTTTTAATAGTCTTTTAATTCTGTCTTTTTAGACAGAAATTTGGATGTTGGTTGAAAGATATGTAAAGTGTAAATACTTGTCAAAACTCATTAAATTGTATACTTAAAATCTGTGCATTTTACTGTGAGTTAATTATCCCATAATTTCAAACAGAAAATTAGTGATACCACCAGATACAATGTTTCAGGTGAGAAAATTGGGGCCCAGAGATGTCAGTCAGGTTTATGGCAGAGTCAGGACCAGACCCACCCTGGGTATCCTTATTGTCAGTCAATTTCTTCCTAGACTTCACTGTTGTCTTTCATCCTCCGTGGTTTGGAAATAAACGTAAGACTGTAGGACACAGTAGGTTGTAGAATATTCCTGTATTCCTGTGCCTGACATGTGTAACTTTGCTGGAAATCATATGCAGAGCTTGCTTGATTTGGAAATGAGTAGTTTCGATAAAATCCTTCATGGAGAGTGTGAGTGTGCTCAGGAAAAATGGGAAAGAGAGACAGGGTGGCAGGGAAGGAGGTGTTTACATAGGAGTGTGTGCTTTGAGAACCAACCAAAAGAGAAGGAAGATGCCTTAGAAATGTTTCTAAGGACAGACTCAGTAAGCCTGGTGTGACAGAGACCAGCCTCCCTCCCTGGGAGAATCCCTCAGCAGCATGGAGAACATTAGGACTTGTGGCCTCTGCTTAGTCTCTGCCTTCCAGGGAAGGAGATCTTAAGGGACAGCCATGTGTGCTCTGATGAAACCTCTGCTCAGAGTTTCTATCCTCTCACAAGGACAGAATAACCTCATTCAGCCTGAAAGTCTTCCCGTTAAGGATTGAGGACACTGCTCCTTCTCCTACAGAATCTATTTTTTTTGCCCAGGCATCTTCCCTTTATTCTACTTGTCTCTGCTTTTCTGGTTGCCCAGGGTTTCTCTACTAGTTTCCCAGTTTGCCTTATGTGTCAGGTACCTCCATATTCTCTCAACAACCACAGTTTTCTTCATCCACTCCACACCCTTCCATGTTGGTTTATCTATGTCAGACTTGAGCCCAGTGTCAATGTCCCCCTTAGAAACCTGAGGTGAGGATGGGGAAAGTATCTAACTAGGGCAGCAGACCATGCCTGGTACTATTAAACCTAGAAGTTGGTGCAATTCCTCTTCAATAATTCATACTGTGGTTAGATGTTGCCAGTACTGGCTCCCACAGGTTTGTGGTTGTGCCAGAATGACAGATTGTGCTGTGGACTGAATGTTTCTGCTACCCCCAAATTCATGTGTTGAAATCCCCAAGGTGATGGTATTAGGAGGCAGGGCCTTTGGTAGGTGATTAGGTTATAAGGACAGAGCCCTCATGAATGGGATTAGTGCCCTTATAAAAGAGGCCCAAGAGACACCCCGTGGCCCCTCTACCCTGTGAGGACACAGTAAAAAGGCACCATCTATGAACCATAGAGAGTGCCCTCACCAGACACCAAATCTGCTGCCTCCTCAACCTTGGACTTCCCAGCCAAATTTCTGTTGTTTATAAGTCACCCAGTTTATGGTAGCTTGTTATAGCAGCTGGAACAGACTAGGACAGGTGGGAAGGTCTTAGCCTCTGAGGATGATGATGTGGATCCTACAGTTTAATGCAGACTATGCACTTCTGAAAAAGTCTGTCTCCTCTTTCCTGCAGATGTGTTTAAACCTGGAATAATGTCCTATCAGCAGTAACAACAGTACAATGTCCCCTGCCAGCCCCTTCTCCAGGTTGGTAAGCCAAGGCCAAGGAAACAAGTCCACTCTTTGTCCCTAGCCCTGTCCTCCAAAAGTTTTGTGTTCTGCCATCCAAAAATTTCTGTGCCATCCTCCCCATCTCCTGGCCAGTAAAGAGCCACTCTGTGCTGTTCCTCCACATCAACAGGAGCACCTGCCAAGGCAGAAGTGATGTTGTTTGGAATTATCACCTCCCAAATGTGGGCATGAATAGCTGGGTCCTTTCCCTTTTCATCATCATTCTACAAACATCCCTGAATCCTACAGCTCCATAAGAAGCTTCAAGATGAGCTCACTGGACACAAGGAAAATTAACTTTTCTAATTTCCTAGCTGTGGACCCAGTGGCTCTTTCTTGTATTTCCAAGAAGACACCAAAGGGTTTGGGAAGATATGAAAAGTTCTCAGGATTCTCTTTGGAGGCTGGATGTGCCTGTCTTTCCCTTTCAACAATCATCTGCTACAAATTAGGGTCAATTGTATACCTTCTGACTACTCTCTTTGCTGATGTGATCCCTGCATTGCAGAATATGTGACTATACAATCAAGTCAAAAAGCAAGATAAACTATTAGACTTAAAAAATCAATTTACCAAGGTCACAGAATACAAGATCAATATATAAAAATTAATTGCATTTCTTTATCATTTATGTCAGCATCAAAAAGGTAGAAAATAAAAATTTAAAAAGTTATAAAGTTTATAAGACCATAAAACTACCCAGATATATGAACAAATCTAGTAAAAGATGTGCAAAATATTTAAAGTTTGTAAAACATTATTAGAGAAATTAAAGGAGATTTAAATAAAATAAAGATATCACATGTTCTTAGTTTGAAGACTTAATAGTGAAAGAGATGTATTATACCCAAATTGTCCTATAGATTAAATGTGTATGAATCAGTACTACTATTTTTGGTAGAGTAGGACAAACTTACTTAAAATTCAGTTTTAAAATTAGGTTCTATGCATTGTATGTGAATTCTGATATAATTTTGTTGGTGGCACTTGACAAGTACATTTGAAATTTATGTGGAAAGACAAATGACTAAGAACAGCCAAGAGGTTCCCAAAATATAACAAAATTAGACAACTTCAGCTACCAGATGTCAATACTACAGAAATTAAGACAGTGTGGTGTTGGTATAAGGATAGACACACAAATCAATGGAATAGAATAGAGATCCCAGGAACAGACTCATCCGTATGCAATTGCTTGATTTATGAAAAGGTGACTGACTCTGCATTGCAATGGAGTCTTTTCAGTAAATGGTGTTTAGGTCAACTGAATATTCCTATGGGGTAAATTATATATATATATCTCTTGCCTCCTACTATACATATATCATAAACAAAAATTAATTCCAGGTGGACTATAGATCTAAAATTCAATGGTAAAAAAGTGGAACTTAAACTCCTCCCTATAGACCAATAACAAATAACCAATAATGAGTGACAAGGTTGAATTAGTAATAAAAAGTCTTCCAACAAAGAAAAGCCCAAGACCTGATGGCTTCATTGCCGAATTCTACCAAACTTATAAAGAAGAATTAATATCAATTCTCCTCAAACTATTCCAGAAAATAGAAAGGAGGGAATTCTTTCTACCGCTTTCTATGAAGCCAGCATTACCATGATATCAAAACCAGACAAGGAAACAACAACAACAACAACTGCAGGCTAGTGTCCCTGATGAACATAGACAAAACTGAATCCAACAGCACTTTCAAAAATAATATACCACAATCAAGTGGGATTTATCCCAGGGATGCAAGGATGGTTCTATAAATGCATATCAATAAATGTGATACATCACATCAACATAATGAAGGAAAAAACTATATGGTCATCTCAATAGATGCAGAATGAACATTTGTTAAAGTTCAACATCATTTCTTGATAACAATGCTCAACAAACTAAGCATAGAAGGAACAGACCTCAGTGAAATAAAGGCCATATATATATGACAAACCCACAGCTAACATCATACTGAATAGGTAAAAGATGAAAGCTTTTCTGCTAAGAACTGGAACTAGACAAGGATGCTTACTTGCACCACACCTATTCAATGTAGTACTGGAACTCCTTGCCAGAACAATCTGGCAAGAGAAAGAAATAAAAGGCATTTAAATTAGCAAAGAGGATGTAAAATTGTCCCCTTTGCAGATTACATGATCTTGTATTTAGAAAAAGCCAAAGACTCCACCAAAAAACACTTAGATCTGATAAACAAGTTCAGTAAAGTTGCAGGATACAAAATCAACATGTAAAAATCAGTATTGTTTCTATACACCAACAGTGAACTAGCTGAAAAAGAAATCAAGAAAGTGATCACATTTACAATAGCTACAAAAATATAAAATTCTAGAAATAAATTTAAGCAAGGAGGTGAAATACCTTTATAAGAAAAACTACAAAACACTGTTGGAGAATTGAAGAGCACACAAACAAATGGAAAGACATTCCATGCTCATGGATTGGAAGAATCAATATTGTTAAAATGACCATACTATCCAAATCAATCTACAGATTCAATGCAATCCCTATCAAAATGCTAATGACATTTTTTACAGAAATAGAAAAATAATCCTAAAATTTGTATGAAACCAAAAAAAGAGCCTGAATAGCCAAAGCATTCCTGAGCAAAAAGAACAAAGCTGGAGGCATCATGCTACCTGACTTCAAAATATATTACAAGTCTACAGTGACCAAAACAGCATGGTATTATATAAAAACAGACACATAAACAAGTAGAACAGAATAAAGAATGCATAAACAAACCCAAATATTTAAAGTCAATTGATTTTTGACAAACATACCAAGAAAATACATTGGGGAAAAGACACTCTCTTCAATAAATGCTTCTGGGAAAAGTGTACATCCATATGCAGAAGAATGAAAGTAGACTGCTATCTCTCACCATATACAAAAATCAACTCAAAATTGATTAAAGACTTAAATGTAAGACCTGAAACTATAAAATTACTAGAAGGAAATGTAGAACACTGTAGAACATTTGTCTAGTCAAAGATTTTATGGCTAAGATCCCCATGTGTACATATGGTAGTAAAATTCAACAGAAATCAAGCAGGTGTGAGGGGGGTGGAGGGGATAGGTTAATTCACACCTAACAGGTACAATGCACACTATCTGGGTGATGGACACACTTATAACTTTGACTGAAACTGTATAAAAATAATTCATGTAAACAAAACATTTGTACCCTCATAAGATTCTGAAATAAAAAAACAAAGAAAATGATTTTCTTTACCCAAAAAAATCTATTACATTTTTATATACCACCAATAGAGAGTTGGAAAGGAATTTTTTAAAATTAAAAAAAATTATGGAACACTCAGAAATAAATGTAATAAAAATGTGTAAAACCAAAAAAAAAAAAAAAAACAAAAAACCAAAGATAGACAAATGGGAATATATTAAACTCAAAAACTGCACACAGCAAAGGAAATAATCAACAGCGTGACGTAATAACCTACAGAATGAGAGAAAACATTTGCAAACTATTCACCAAACAAGGGACTACTATCCAGAATATACAAGGGACTCAAACAACTCAATAGCAAAAAACAAACAATTCCATCAAAAAGTGAGCAAAAGATCTAAACAGATATTTCTAAAAGGAAGACATACTAATGGCCAACAGATATATGAAAAAGTGTTCGACATCACTAATCATAAAGCAAATGCAAATCAAAACCACAATGAGATATCATCTTACTCCAGTTAGGATGGCTATTATCAAAAAGACAAAAAATAACAGATACTGGTGAGGTTATGGCCAAAAGGGAACTGTCATAAACTGTTGGTATGAATGTAAATTAGTACAGCCATTATGGATAACAGTATAGAGATTTCTCAAAAAACTAAAAATAGAACCACCATATGATGTAGCAATCCCACTGCTGGTTATTTATCCAAAGGAAAAGGAATCAGTATATCAAAGGGATACCTGCACCGCCATGTCTATCGCTTTTATTCACAATAGCAAAGATATGGAATCAACCTAAATGTCCACCAACAGATGAATGAATAAAGAAAATATGGTATATTTACACAATGGAATACTATTCAGCCATAAAAAGAATGACATCATATTATTTTCAGCAACGTGAATGGAACTGGGGGTCATTACATTAAATGAAATAATCCAGACACAGGTAAATATTACAGGTACTCAGTCGTATGTGGAAGCTATTAATAAAAAAGTTGATCTCATGAAGGTAGAGGGTAGAATGATAGTTACTAAGGGCTGGGAAGGATGTAGGTATATCTGTGGAGGATGAAAAGAGATTGGTTAATGGGCACAAACGTATAATTATAGAGAACAAATAAGTTCTGATGTTTGATAGTAGATTAGGGTGACTATAGTTAACAACAATGTATTGTACATTTCAAAATAACTATTCTTATAATATATTACAGTGATCATATTTGTAAGGAAGAACCGAAGACTTAGGGAGAAATTGTAAGTGGGAGGTGAGAACAAGATAAATTGGAGTTGAATAGCATAGAACTGAAGACTTGAAATGTTCTCAACACATAGAAATGATAGATAAATGCTCCTGGTGAGGAATATCCTAAATACCTTGGCTTGATCATTGCACATTCTATGTATGTAACAAATACCACATGTACCCCATAAATATGTACAAGTATTATGTATTAATAAAAGATAAAAAATTTAAAAAATTAAATAAAGAAATAAAAAACACAAACAAACAAAACCCAAAATCTTGGGAGAATATATTCATATCTTGTCCATTGGAAAGAGAAAAAAGCATAACAATAAAGGGGCAAAATGATAAATTGGATTTCATCAAAATTTAGAATTTCTGCTTATCAAAACACACCATTAAGATTGCAAAACTTCAGCACCTCTTGTATTTTCCTGGATAGAGCTGGAACCCATTCTACCAAGTGAAGTATCCCAAGAATGGAAAAATAAGCACCACTTGTACTCACCATCAAATTGATTTCACTGATCATCACCTAAGAGCACATTTAGGAACAACATTAATTGGGTGTCGGGCAGCTGTTGGGGGGGAGGGGATGGGTATATACATACATAATGAGTGCAATGCGCACTGTCAGGGGATGGACATGCTTGAAGCTCTGATTTGTAGGGGGAGGGGGGCAAGGGCAGTATACGTAACCTAAACTTTTGTACCCCCATAATATGCTGAAATAAAAAAAATTGCAAAAATTCAAGCCACAGAGATGGAAAAGCTATTTGCAATACCTATGTCTCACAAAGGGCTTATTTCTAGAACACACAGGCACACACACACACCCCTGCCTACAGATCAATAAGAAACTAAGAAAGAAACAAATAGAAAATGTCCAAGAAATCTGAACAGGCAATTTATGAAAGGGTATTTCCAAATTCTCAATAAACATGATAAAGAGCTCAACCTCATAAGAGAAATGCAAATTGAAATCACAATGTATTACCTCCATGTAGCCACTGAAATGGCCAACATGAAAAAGATAGACTTTAGAAAAAATAGTGAACTAAAACCTCTTGTATTAACCTGGATGGAACTGGAGACCATTCTTCTAAGTGAAGTATCACAAGAACGAAAAAACAAACACCACATGCACTCACCATTAAATTGGAACTAATTGATCAACACTTCTGTGCACATATGGAAATAACATTCATCAAAAATCAAGCAGGTGGGAGTGAGGAGGAAGGGATGGGTAAATTCACACCTAGCAGGTAAAATGCACACTATCTGGGTGATGGGCACACTTATAACTTTGACTCAAATGGTCCAAAAGCAATTTATGTAACCAAAATGTTTATACCCCCATAATACTCTGAAATACAAATTAAAAAAAAAAAACAAGTTAATACCTCCATTTTGTTTTTATTACTTAAAATCGTTTTTGCTATACGGGGTCTTCTCTGGTTCCATACAAAGCATAAGATTATTTTTTCTATATCTGTGAAAAATGATGTTGGTAACTTAATAGGGATTGCATTGAATCTGTAGATCACCTTGGGAAGCATAGACATTTTAACAATGTTGATTCTTCCAATCCACGAGCACGGTATGTTTTTCCACCTATTTACATGCTCTGCGATTTCCTTCCTCAGTGTTTCATAGTTCTCCCTATAGAGG
>CM052444.1:39426929-39440228 GCA_028533085.1 Varecia variegata
TGAAAGAAACAGTTTCTGACCTGGATCAGATTTTGTGTTACTCTGCAAAGACTCCAGACCTAGTGTGTGTGGGTGTATATGTGTTTGAATGAGGGGCAGGTTGGGGAGTGAAATACACCCCTCTAGAACACTGTAAATGCCCCTGGAAAGCACCGTAAATCCTCCTCATTGCCTTTCTGGCCCAGAGTGGGCACTCTGAGATTGGAAAAGCCTGAGATAAGAGGAGGAGTCTGTGAGTGAGTCTTTGGGTGCATTTGGAAATCTGAGTTGTGGGTATGAGGAAGAAATGAGTGAAAAAGAGTAGATTTGCATAGGTAGGAACAACATTTCTTGAAATAAATAGGAATTGGCTGAGTAAATCAGCAATCTGAAAGCCAGATTTGGGGGCAGGGCATTCAGGGTGAGCAAGTCAGAGTCAGCTTGGACAGGTGCTAACTAAACTCTGGCATAATTCACAGAGTTGCAAGAGGAGAGCCCTGCTCCAGCCCTGGATGCAAAAGCAGCAGCCTCTGAGTGGCATTGCACAACCTCTCACTGGCAGCCCAGAAACGCTCGGTGGGGGAAGCCCCCCAACCCAACTGGTGCAGGATCAGATGACTTCTGGACAAAGACCTTCTTCACCAAGCAATCTGTGTGCAAAGCTCTTGCATCATATGGGAAAGGAATGAAGTTATAGAGTCAATGACACACACAGTCAGGAGTGGAATTGAAAGTGAATTTAATAAGGGGGGACATAATAGAGCTGAATCACTTGTTTCCACCTCAAGTCCCTCTTCAGATGAATTCTGAGCAGCTGAAAACTGGCTCTGGTATTAAATCCTTCAGCTTAATTCAGAGGCTCAGAGTATGTAGGAAGGAAAGCTTCATAGCACATGTTTTTGGGTGATGGCATGCTAATTGCAAAGTCAACAGGCAAGTGGGACTCAAAAGCAGAGTGGGATGGGGGCTCAGCATCTGGTGGTTGGCTCCTCAAGGGCATGGCTGTGGACCACGTTACTTCTGCTTTGTCTTCTGCTGGGCTGGTGCTGGAGTGACCATTGAGGGGCAGGGCTCAGGCACCTTGGGATGGCAGGGCTCAGGCACCTTGGGGTGGCAGGGCTCAGGCACCTTGGGGTGGCAGGGCTCAGGCACCTTGGGGTGACAGGGCTCCTGGGGTGGAGGCTGGCAAGGCTGTTTCACCTGCTGCTGCTGAGGCTGAGGGGGTGGGGCGCAGGGCTGCTTCTGCTGCTGGGAACTCATGCTTCAGCGGTGGCTGGTCCTAGAGACAGAATAGATGGTTTAAATGGGGAATAACTGGGAAGAAACAATGCCACTTCAGGTCTCTTAAAAAGCAGATGTTCTTTCTCCCTCTCTACCTCAAAGAATATTTTGATGATTTCTGAACCTTTGAAGAGGATGAACTTGAAGGTGATTTGCTCTGCTCCACTTAAGCTGGGCCTTTTTTGGTGTTCTCTTTCTTTCTACACATCTTAAAACCAAATTAGCAACACAGCACAGGCTCCTAGCAGGAACATGAAACTCACAACATTGGATCATTTGGAAATGTGATGTTATTTGGGGAAGAAAACCCAATAACTTCAATCCATTTCCTTATTTCTGATAAATAGCATGACTTATCACCTAGAAAATAACTCTGAACTCTCTAGAACTCCACACGATCCCACTTCTAGCCTGGCTCACATGCTCTTCTGTCTCAAATGCTTTTCTCATTTCTGCTTGTTTAGATACTACCCAACCACCACAGCTCACTTCATATGGTACTGTTGGTAGTTTTTCTAGAGTAAGCTTTCAGAAATCTCTGTCTCCCCAAATTGCTACAACACTTGCTCTTATTACCTGGCACTGATAACTTACTATATTGTATTTTAAATCTTATTCTCTTGAATAGAATTACAGTTTTATGGAGTAAGTTTCCTGTTGTCTAAATTATTTCTTCATAGCCAAAGTGCCCAATATGGTAAATGCTCACAAAAAAATTTGTTGAAAGAATAAAATTCTCTGTATTAAAATTATGAATAAAAAGCAATTACAATGTCAGTAAAAGTGCTATGGGCCTTGGTTCTTCTCTGCTACTAACTCACTCTGCATCCGTGCACAAGCCAGTCCCCTCTCACTGACAGCAAGAGTGAATGGGGCAGAACCAATAATGCCTAAAGTCCCTTCAAGCCCATACCACAATTACTTTTAAAACAAAGACATTCCTAGAGGCTATAATTCCAATGTACAGTCTATATGGCTATGACTGAATTTCAATAAGGAGGGAAAAAAGACACCGAGAATGCCAATGAGTCTCTAATAACCATACCTAGAATGAAAGGTAAAAAGTTCCAAGTAAAGAGACTCACCTGGTGTGCAGAGACGAACGGGCTGTGTGGTCACTGGGATCTGGTGTGGTGTTCCCAACCAACTGGCCTTTTATGCAGGGAACAAGCCCTGCCTCAAGGAAATGGGATCTTCTGGGGCTGCTGGATGGATCTATTCCTTACCTGTCAGACATGATTCACCCACTTCTCTCATATACCTGTTGACTCACCTTTTGTGATGAAACTACCCACTTGATATTTTTTTTGGCACTTGCTGTCTGACAGGGATGTCACCTGGGCCCTAACCCCAGTGAGCAACCTTTGCAACCAGGTGCAGTGTTCACAGGGAGGGTGGTGTGGGGTGGGCTGAAAGAACAAGATGGAAGAAGTTTTAGGGCTATTAGAACCAGAACCAGTCCTATTTTCTGGAAGGTCCTAATCCTTAGCACAGGTGAGGTTTGTTGAGCTGCTTAATATTTGAAGTGGATGTGGAGATATACAATTGGTATTTCTAGTTCTACTGGGAGGCCAAGGACATGGTGGCCTGAATTGTCCCAGGTGAAAAAAAGTAATAATTCTGTTCATCCATCGCTCAGTGTACTCAGGTCAGGAAGGGGATAGGAGAAGCTAAAATGATTCTTTTTTCCCTAAAAGGCTTCTCTCCAAGAAAGGTCTCAGAGTCAACAGTGGAAGAGTAGGGGGACATTAGCCAACGAAGAGGAGTGCTGAGCACTGACACTCTGGGAAGACAGTTTTAGCAGCTCCAGAGCAACCTGGCCCTTCCAGCCCACCCACTCATCCTGTCTAATGTGACAGCAGGCCCTGAAGACCCTGCCTCTCATGGGGGTCCCTTCTCTGTGGCCAACACAGGAACAAGAGAGCTGGGATGAAACCGAGGTCACTAATCCAGGCTTGCCTGTAATATACAACCTGTTACAAGTGTGGTTGTTGGAGAATGTAAAACTCCCTTCAAACCCAGGTGTTTGGATGGTCCCTCCCTCATTATTTTGCTCATTATTAAATGTTTGTGGAGTAGCTGCTAGCTCCACAGCTGTGTCACCTCCCACTGGCTCTCCAGCCATTGTTCTACCCTCCATCTCCACAGGGTGCCTGGGGTGTAGTAGCTGCTCAGAGAATTGACAGTTACAGAGTAAATAAATGAAGGGATGCCTGGCTGGCTGGTGTTATTTGTAAAGAGACACCAGAGGCTGCTTTGAGAACTACTAGGACGTTTCTTATAAGGGAAATATTTTCTTATGACAAGCCTAATGGTATGAGTTGAGAAGAGCAGTAAAGGCTCAGCAAGAGCCAGATGCTTCTGTTCCTTTCCCTCCCATCTGCTTCTCTCCCTGCTAGAGTTTAAGGGGTCACCTCCCTTTGGGCTGAGGCCACCGACACCACCATGCCTGAGTTCAAGCCCTCTTGCATTACTTTAGCTTGGCTCTAGACTTAGGTACAAGCCTGTCCTCAACCCCCGTCCCTGTGGACCCTACAAGGGGAATTCCAAGCCTTGTTGCCAGCATGATGGGATTCTCAGACCTAAGACAACCTGCGTCCTGCTTCCTAGTCCTCCATGCCACCAAGCTAAGGACCTGGCTGACTGGAACCTTGGCTCTGAGGTTGGGTCCCTGACCCTCATGTCTTTCCTGGACCCACATTCCTTGGTGCAAAAGGGTCTTTCATTCGATATTCTCTCCTCTTTGCCCTGATGCACCTACCTGACTCCTTTCCCCGAGTCAGCACTGTTTTCATTCTAACTTCTGGAATTTCTCCTTTTATTCCTGCTGTTTTGTCTAAAGCACATTTTACACTGGGTGTTAAGGCTTTTTTTTTCCTTTTTGTTTTTTTAACTATACAGGAAAGCTCAATATCTTCACCAGTGGTGTTGGATTAGTCATGGATTTGCTGGGAAGTCATATTGTTGCTGATTGCAACTAACATCTCTCCACATGCCTCTGACTTTCCTGTAGATGTCCTTCTCAGGATAAGATGCTATTAATTTTTTAATACCAAAGCTTGACCTTTCTTGAACTTGCTGCTTACCTGTACTTGACATCTCTTGGACATCCCTACAAATTCTCTCTGCCATACCTTCTATCCATATACATGGCCCTTTTCATGTAGGTGTGGATGGGATTTGCGCAGGAGCTCCTGAAAAAGTTTGTCTGCAGGACCATGCTGTGTAACTCTCTCTTCCTGATCCCAGGATTTTATGATACCGCAATGCAGGGTACCTGTGGAACATAGTATGCTCTTGTGTGTACAACCATGAAGTGTGGGGGAATTCATGCACATGGGCCCAGACTTGACAAATGGTGGTAGATTATAGATACTCAAGAAGTCCCCTGGGCTTGACCATCAGTTGTTCTTGGTGATGTGAGAAAAGATAATGTCTCCTTGAATGGACATTCCTTCCTTCTCAGATCCCCCCTCATCCATTATTCCACTTCCTGTGACCACATTCCCAAATAAACTTTCTGGCATGAGGCTTACTGGAGAAGGAAGGTAAGATAATCATGAAAGAGGCACATAATTCAGGACACAGATATATAAACACAATCATTCAGAGGATGAGGATCAATGCCCAGAGCACAGAGAGTCAGGTGGATCACTGTAAGAAAGCTGAACTTGATCTAAGTTCCTTCTTTGGAGACTCTGGAAGGGTTGGTATGGCTGAGGTTGATCTTTTCTCAGCTTACTCCTGGAATTATAATAGAAGTAAAGGTCTGAAAAATGGCAGAATGTTTTGTGAATTGTCTCTTTAAAACTCCTTACCCTTTTTTGGAATTAAAACCTGCATTCCTGCCTGACGCCAGTAATCAAAGAGGCAGAAAAATGTTCTTTGTCCTTTGTTGTCTAATATTTTTAAACCACAGGAGATGGCTCAACAGAATTATCCAGGCAAAGGTCTGGAGAGATAAAGTCGACCCAAACCACCAACTATAGTTAAACAACAATAGCCTGAAGCCATGCCCAACCACTGAAAAGCCCCTTTAAAAGCCCCATATTTCTGTAAAGGGGGGATGATGTTTCTTTAAGAAGAGACTCTACCACCCTCCTCATTTGCCGGGAAATTGATACACTTCTTTTTCCTCAAACCACTTGTCCTTGTTTTTTGTTCCCATTCATTGGGCCTCAGGGACAAGTACTGAACTTTTGGTAACAGAATGTTGCCTGACAGAAATTTCAGGAAAGATGCCTTCCCTATTTAGCTTTATCCCAGGGAGATCAGAGGCTGAATCTTGGTGAAGATGTCACTTCTCACAGTGACAGGCTTTGAAGAGAATCTAATGGGGTGCTATGAGAGGGAGGGTCCATTTTTCTTTGTGATGTTTTGGCCCTGCCAGCTTCTGAGGCTGTTCTAGCTTTGGGGAATATATTGCTGGTGGCCAGACAAAGGAGGCTTCAAAGGGTAAGCCTTGGGTAGACATGGTCTAGGTGGTCATGGGGGGAAGTGGACAGTGGGGAGGTGGTCCTTGTGGAAATGTGCAAGGTGCCGGACATTTGAAGACCATGTCTCCAGACACCAGGAAGGACATGTCACAGGATATGCAGGTAAGATTATAGGAGGTGGCTGGCAAGGCTACTGCTAGCAGAATGCTGTTCTTGTGACTTAGCAATGTCTGAATGAAAGCAGTGACTATGTTAATAGAGGGTCTCTCCTTCAGGGAAAAACGGAAGAGTTCATCTTATAAGTAGGGCAGTACTCATCCAACCTGTGAAGATATTTTTTCAGCTCCTAAAACCATTATGACATAGGATTGTTTCTCCTCCCTTCCTATTTAGCATTTTTCCTTGTCAGAAATTTGTGTTTTACCACAAAAACTCTTCCTTTGTATGGCATTATTTAAAGAAAATGCAACTTTTCTTATGCAACATAAAACATTGTATAAATTAAGGAAAAACATTAAGGAAGACAGACAAAGTTTTTGAAATTGTGATCACAAGATTTTTTTTCTTTGTCTATAAAGAAGTTCATTTTAACTAAACAGCCTCTGGTAATAAGGTAAGTGATTCTTGGGGAGAATCTCCCAAATTTAATTCACTTTTCTTTGAAGTCAACACAGAGGAATTCTTTCTCAAATGGAGACTGTCTTGTTTTCATTCTCCTTCATTTTAATGCCATCTGCCTAACTTTCTTTTCCAGGAGTATATCAAAATATTACATCATAAAACAAAGCAAAATCATATTATACAATATCTAAATCTTCTCCCCCCCACATGAAGAAAAGCAAAAAAGCAACAAACAGTCTTCTTTTTTTCATATTCAAAAAACATAATCTTATTGCTCTAACATAGACATGAATCTCAAGGAGTCAGGCTCAGCCATGTGAGAGATTGCAGTTCCGTGTGGAGTGAAGTGTAATATCCCACAATTGAGTAGGATCAGTTATTTCTCAAGCTAAATATGAGTCATCTGAAATGACAAGTCAGGACCTTCCGGTGATGACATGTCCTGGAACCTCCCTACTGGAATATGTGCCCAGCACTGGAGGACCTGCTTAACCTTGAAGTTACAATGGATTGCTGATGGCAATGGAAAAATTCGAGAATTTTCCAGCTCCAGAAAAAAGAAACTCCAATTCATTCATTCCTCTGATTATCAAGTGCCTGATATACGTCAGATCATGTTCTAGACATTTGGGGTATATCAGTGAACAGTAAAAAAGATTTCTGACCTTATGGAGCTCACATGTTATAGGGGAGGGTGAAAATAAATAATAAAGAATGATGATGACTATGTAAATTATATATGGAATGCTATGGAAAAGTGAATAATAGTAGTTTCAGCAGTTGGGAACATGAAAGAGGTACGGATGGTGGTTGTGAGTCCTCTTTGAGAAGGTGATGTTTGAACATATTTTAAGAAAGTGAAAAGATTAGCTATTAGGATTTCTGTGGGAAGAGAGTTCCAGGTCAAGAGAATATCCAGTGAAAATCCTCTGAGCTTGGAGCCTGCCTGACATGTCCCAGAGACACTGCAGCTGGGTTGGAAGAGTAAGTGGGAGAGTGGTGAGGGCTAAAGAAGAACAAGTTTGCTCTCTGCTTTTGCTCCCTGCTGTCAGCCATCTGTAGGATGTGATGAATCTTACTTCTTCTACAGACTCTTGCAGCTCTTCAGTCTGCCAAAACAGCTAAGAGTAAAGTACACTAAGGAATGTCTCTTCAGGTGCCCAAATGTTACATACATTCCTTGGACTGACTTTTTCTTAGAATTTCTACTTTACAAAGGGAAGGTTACCTATATAAGAATGGATTAATGGCACATATAAAATCCTTTTGAGGACAGGGAGTTTACTTACCAAGAAAATGCTCTTTTAGTAGACTTTAGTTCTTTATGTGTGATAACACCACTAAGTTACTCTAATTGGTAAATACAGAATTGTGATTTTTTTAAAAAAAATCCCTTTTTAAAATAAAGTTATGGTAAATATTACAGTGTAGGTTTATGAGGTTGTTATAAAAATAGGGATGCTGGTATGAGAGTAACTGAATATTGGGGAAAACTATTCTAATGTACCCTTTGCTAGTAGCCATGTGACACTTATCTTCTTGGTTACGTAGGGCCCAATAAAGGTCCTCAGTGGTTTCCTACCTAAAATCCTGGCCCAGAACTCACTAGAGTCCTTTTCTTTGATGTTTGCCCATGGGACAATTCCCTCCCTCCCATGTCCCCACAGTGTGGATTTTTTAAAAAAAATGTAGTGATAATATTGGCTTTACGTGTATTTGGAATTGAGGGCTCCCTGCATTAGTGGACATCAGGATGCCTCCTCTTCTGCTTTTCCTTAGCACCTCTCCAAATGTTATGCTGTGTTAAAACATGCAGTAAAATTGTTATCTGTTATTTGAAAAGCAGACTATCTGCCCAATAAGCTTGTAGTTATTGAAAATATGAAGAGATTTGGTGAGTATAGGCTACTGCTGGCTTTCCTTGGCAATGTACTGATGAGTTCATGAAGCACATGGCCAATTTGCAAGTAGAATGAAGAGGAATAGAGTACAGCAATTTGATGGGAATTGCTGTACTAAATTCCCTAAATTTAGTACAGCAATTTAGCATTCCCTAAATGCTGAATCCCCAAAGAGGCAAGACTGAGAGAAACAAAGACCCAGTAAGAATAATCTTTGCAGCAATAATGAGATTAAAGATGTAGCCTTCCCATCTATGTTGTTTCAGAGAACACCGGGCAGTGGCAGTACACTTAAGAAAAAGAGGAATGGGGTCAAGGAAGCAAAGAAATGAGCTTTGCTTGAAAGTTAGGTCAGGGAAAAGAACTTTGAATAGAGTTACTACCAAGGGAATTGACTGGAAGCAAATTAGGAGCCTGCTAAATTTGTTAGGAAATTGTTTTGCCTAAGAAACCATGAGCTCATTCTACAAAAGTCTGTGAGTGTTTCAAAGTCTTTAAGCAGCATTGAGGCAGAAAGAGCAGCCTAAGTTGCACTTTTGCAGAAGAGGACATACAATCCACGTCAGGGAAAGCTAATGAGAAAGGAACTACCCCCAGAGGACAAGAGTGACTTCAAGAGAGTGAAGTCAGTGTTACATCAAAGAATTTCTATCATCTCTGATAAAAGGCTGGACTTCAGCATGCCTGCTCAGAGGTAATTCCTGTGGATCAGATACTGGTTATCCCCCTTTCTTCTACTTTCCCCATGGAAGTTTCTACTGAGGTTCTCCAGTCCCTGCTCCACCACTGCAAATTGGATTGTGGCAGGGTTGGATTGTGGCAGTGTGTGGATCTTTTACCGCCTAGTTTGATGGACCAAGAATAGCCACGTGGAAAGAACATGATGGAGAGGGGTGCATGCCACCCAGAGATCTTGGACTTCAAAGTGGAGGCAGTGACTGCATTGGGCCTTGAGTTGTCTCTCTGGGGGAAGAGGTGACTGTATCTATGTGTAGAAAGAAGAAAACAGATACTTGGCGGCCAGAAGGCTGGACTGTGACAGAGCTGTGAGAACTTACCAAAATCCTATTTGCTTCTATTTTGGGGCACACAGCCATGTCTAATTGGGTGTGACCATGTGGCTGACATCTAGCTAGTGTAATATTATTGGAAATGCAGATTGTCACCTCCACATCCAGGGAGTTAAGAGAACATGTGCTTTCTTGCCCACGTCTTTCTCTGTCCGCATAATAGAATACAGTGTAAGGAGTGCCTGTTGAAGATTATGAGCCACAGAACAGGAGGAATCTGAGTCCTTGCCAACCTATAATAGACTACAGTATACAGGAAAAATAGAATTCTATTGTATGAAGTCACAGACATTTTGGAGACTTTTGTCACAGAAGGTAACCTACCCGGACAAATACACATAACATGAATAGTTAAGTTCTGCTTGATTATTATTTACTTCTTTATCTTAGTGGTAAGAACATTGCTTACTTGGATGTAGCAAAAATATTAAATAAATATAAAATAATAATGGGGACTATAGTTTTAAGAGTTTTCAAATACAGTTTTCATTTTTAAGTAATATATCCAGGTAGAAAATAGCATGTTGATAGCATCACAAGACACTGTAAAAGAAAATAGCATGTTGAAAGTATCATCATTAGCTGATCTATAACAAAATGCTCATAAATTTCTTTTTAAAATCTTTTTTAAAATCTAAGTTTTTAAAATCTTAATGAAAAGTATATGAATTTTTAAAAACAGTTATAGAAAAATAAAACTACAACTTATATTTCCTAAAAATGTAGACTAATATAACTGTTGCTAATTAACTCTTATGTCCCATAGCTCTAGAAAACTCTACCACATTTCTTATAGTTTTTTTTTTTTGTATGAAAGTGGTGTGGGATCTTCTGTTTTTAAAACCCTGTTTTCCCTATAAAGTTTACATGAGAAATGGACAGACTCCCACTTGGGAGGCCCTCGGTTACATTAGGGAGAGATAACCTGCCCTCAAGTTGCTCCTAGTCTTCTGGAAGACACAGGACACCCCTTTCCAAGGGGATTGCAGGTACAGACAGGAAAGAGCAGGCATTTTGCTGTTATGAGAACTGCTGCTTTAGATGTGCAGGGAGGAGAATGAGGTTTGTGGCAGGATCAGGCTCAAGGCCTTCCTAGAGTACAGGAGGGATCTGGGGGCAAAGTGTGTAGTGTACACATTCTCCTCAAATTCACTGCTTCATTGGGTGGAGGTATAAACCACTGAACATCTCAGCAGACATTAAATTGGCTTCTTCCATTTGGCAGGCAGTAGGCTGGGCCCTGAGCCTTCAGAGAAGTTCTGAGCAAGGCAGAGAAGGTGTGGAACTCAAGGTCTGAAGTCAGATGTGAATCTAGGAATCCCGGGTGTGATGAATAAATACACGGTGTGGGAAGTTAGGACAGTTTGGCCTGGGCTGCGGCACATCTAGCCAATTGCCCAGAATGGCCAGTTGGTCCTTGGGAAGTATGCGAGGTGGCAGGGGTCGGGCGGGAGACTGAATGTAGAGCATAAAAGAGAACAGACAGAAGAGAGGAGGCAGAATTGAGAAAACTAAGTTGGAGGCGGGCAAAGAACTGATTGGGAAAGTGGTTGACCTAGATCCACCATGAAACTTTTCTCAGTCAGAAATATGGAAGTACAGGGAATTCCCTTAATAATCAGCTTTTATCTGAACCAGAAAGAAAATTTTTTTCCCAGCAATTTTAGAGGTCATGTCTTCAGTAGGAAGAAGAAACCTAAAGGTATAGAAAACAAGGAAGAATGATAAAGAGAAACCAAATGTGCATTTCTTTATGTGCACAAGATGAGACAGCAATCAGGCTGCGGACCTGGCATTTGCCAACCTGCACAGTTTGGACTTCAAGTTCTTTATGCAGAAACAGTAGTACTCTGCTCTGTAAGTGGCTAGCCCAGAGGGGGACAATTCTGCCAAGTTGCAGAGGAGGAAAGATGAAGGAAAAGAAGAAGCTGAGACAAGAAGGGGTCAACTTTTCATGTAACACTTACCTGGCCTCAGCTGTCAAAGTCAGCTGATGTGATTTGAAGCCCTTCAGCTGTCAAAGTTAGTATGAGTGGGGTGCTGGAATATTCCAAGGTCCCTTACAGAAGATGAGGAATTGGGATGAAGATGTGTTGGGAGGAAAGACACCATGGGCTACCTCAACAAGGAAGTGGGGCCCCCACCCTTGGTCTGCCCGTATGGGATCTGGGCAGAGCCTCAGGAGTGTTTTCAATGGGCAGAACACGTCTTTCTCTAGCTCAGCAATATCTTGACTGACTTCTGTTTTTTTGAGTTTATAATAAAATTTATACAAATGAAATAACATCATATAATACTAATGTGGAAAACATAGTTATTAAACATGAGCACTAACATAAAACAGCCATAAATAACCACTGTTTATATTATGCTGTACTTAGTGTCAGGATTTTTTATCATCCACAAACCTACACGTATGTACATGTTTTAACAAAAATGAGCAACATTGTAAATGGAATGAATGCTACAGAATTGTACACTTAAAATGCTTAAAATGGCAAATGTTATATTATGTTGATTTTTCCACTATAAAAATATATTTTAAAAAAGCAGCCCCAAACAAAAGGAACAAAAGTACATTTACTTTACAGTCATTGTACCTGTGTATTATAGAGCCCATTTTCCCATTGGGAATCATCCTATTTAATTGTGATTAGTTCTGGAGTCATCTCTAGACTCTTCTATCATTGAAATCAGAGGTACTGTGAAGCCATGCGCATATGCCCAAGTGACTTCATTCTCTCCTGCCAGTTTGACAACTACTCATAACCTTGTAATGATTCTTTGGACAATTTGTGTCTAAGAGTTTCCAAATGTCTCTGAGCTCTTGTCAAACCTATTTGGAGCACTTGTGCGTCATGCAGGTGCTACCTGTCACCTGCCTCACACTCCTTTGATATTATAGATTGTGCAACCTATCAAGAAATGGAGCTTGTTCCTCAGTGACTACTGTAGCCCTTCTGAAATTTTATGTTCTCTTCTCTGCTGCTGGGGACAGTTCTGCAATATTCCAAAGCCAACACAGATCTGCAAACTGCTGGTCACTTGTGAAGTCAAGAAGACCAGGCTACAGGAGAAAGCGAGGGGCAAGGAGTCTGGGGAACCAGGCTCCAGTGTGACACAGAAACATAATTTCTTGGTTACCTTAATTAACTTTTTAGGTATCACTTTCTTTATTTGAAAAACGGAAGGGCTTTCCTAGGTGCTCTTGAAGTCTCCTTTTGCTCCTGAGATTTCATAGCTTAGTGACCTGCTTTTTCTCACCTTTGTGGCTGATCATTCACTTCACCTGGATCATGTCCTCCCAATACCTGCTTAAAACTTACCTCCTGTTTGAAATCGCCAGATAAAACTGTTTCTGTGGGTCATTCTGGAGGAGAGAGAGAAAGGGAGGGGTGGTGGAGAGAGAGAGAGGGAGGGGGAGAGAGAGGAAGAGAGAGAGAGATGGTATGGTGTCTATGTGATTGTGCACGAAAGGTGTAAATGTCATAACTCCTAGAGAGACTACAAATTCTCCAAGGGAGGCACTGGGTATCCTGCTCTCCCTCCTGCTAGTCCAGCTTTAGGTCTCTCTGCACATGGTGGGTACCCAGCAAAAGGTAACATTGGGGGTGCAGTTTGTGCAGGTGATTATGTGAGTGTGTACGATGTACAATAAGTGTGCCTGTATGGAAGTATGTGGATACATATGTGTTGGGGATAATTCAAAGAACAATGAGTGGAGAAAAACAGAGGTTCGAGGACATAGGAGTAATGTTTTCTTGCAATGAAGAGGAAACTTGTGGGCAGGATGCTAAAGATCAGAGGTGGCCTGGAGCAGGCACCATGGAACTCAGGCATGACTCAGTCCACAGCAAGAGGAGAGCCTCACTCCAACTGAAGCTGCCCAAAGTGACAGGCTCTGGGTACCATTACACAGTGTCCACTGCCCTTCTAGGAATGCCCCCTAAGTGCACCCCCACACCCTCATAAAAGTACACAGTACTGGGACTAGATAGATGACCTCTGTCC
>CM052444.1:39446391-39465626 GCA_028533085.1 Varecia variegata
CAACACCTGGGTGTACATTTGGGAATGATACCAATTGGGTATCGGACAGAGGTGGGGGGAGGGGATGGGTGTATATCTACATGATGAGTGCAATGCTCACTGTCAGGGGAATGGACATGCTTGAAGATCTGACTCGGGGTGTTGGGGGTGGGGGAGGGGATGGGTGTATACCTACATGATGAGTGCGATGTGCACTGTCAGGGGAATGGACACTCTTGAAGCTCAGACTCGGGGGGTTGGGAGGGGCATGGGCAATATACTTAATCAGAACTGTTGTACCCCCATAATAAGCTATAATAAATAAAAAAAATTTTAGAAAAAAATGTAGCCCCTCACTACTTTGAGGGAATGTCTGAAGAAAGAAAAAAAAAAAGAAAATTACTCAAAATTGCTTTTTGTCTAGCATCATTTCCATAGTCTAAAATAAATGTAAAATAAACAGCAAGTAATAAGTCATTAGCAAAAAAAAATAAATCGAGAAATGTGCATTAAAATGATGCATAACATAGCCACATTTAAGAATCTATTCTAATATCAAACTGTGAATGTCAACAATGCTAAAACCACAATTACTTTTGCACCAACCCCCTAGAAGTACTCACAGAACTCAAAAAAGCTGTTATACTAACATTTATGGTTTCTTTCAGTGAAGGGATACAGACTACAATCAGCAAAGGAAAAGGGTGCATAAGGTGGAGTCCAGGATGATACAGGCATGCGCTGCTGGTTGTCATCCTCTAGTGGAATCACATGGACAGCACTTAAGTCTCCCAGCAATGATGTGTGAAAACACATGTACCATATTGCTAGGGAAGCACACCCAAGTTTTGGTGTCCAAGGTTTCTATTAAGAGTCAGTTCCATGAGCATGGAGTGCCCATGTGACTGACCTTATTTACTCACTTTACAGCCTCTCTAGAGGTCAAACTCACTCAGCACAGCTGAGGCCCCAAGCAAAGAAAGGCAGCCATTCATCATAAACATATTGTTAGCATAAACCATCTGGGATGGCACAGTGTTGAGTTCAACATTCTTTCATGAGAAAACACTCAACAAACTTAGAATAGAAGAAAACTTTTGATATTATAAAAGTCATATATGAAAAATCATTATACTCAATGGAGAAAGACTGAAAACTTTCACTTTCAGATCAAGAACAAGACAAAAGATGCCTGCTTTTGCCACTTTGATTCAACATAGTACTAGAAGTTTTAGCCAGAACAATTAGGCAAGAGAAAAAATATAAAAGGCAACCAAACTGGAAAAGAAGAAGTAAAATTATCTTTGCAGGTAATATGACTTAAAGATTCTACAAAAAATTGTTATAGTTAATATTGAACTTAGCAAAATAACCGAATAAAAAGTCAATACACAAAATCAATTGCATTTCTATACACTAACAACGAACAATCTGAAAGGAAATTAAGAAAATAATTTCATTTACAATAGCATGAAAAAGAATCAAAAACTTAGGAATTAACAAAGAGAGTGATAGATTTGTACAGTAAAAATTACAAAACATTGCTGAAAGAAGTTTTAAAATACATAAGATAAATGGAAAGACATCTATGTTCACAGATTGGAAAACCTAATTTTGTTAAAATATAAATACTACCCAAAGTGATCAATAGATTTGTTTCAATCTCTATCAAAATCCCAATGACTTTTTTGTAGAAATATGAAAACTCATCCTAAAATTCATTTGGAATCTCAAGAGATCCCAAATAGCCAAAACAATCCTGAAAAAGAAGAACAAAGCAAAAGGACTCACACTTTCTGATTTCAAAACTCACTACAAAGCTACCATAATTAAAACAGTATGGTCCTGGCATGAACACAAACATAGAGACCAATAGAATAGAATAGAACCCCCAGAAGTAAACCACCAAATATATGGTCAAATGATTGTTGACAAAGTTGCTAATGCCACTCATTGGGGAAAGGACAGTCTTTTCAACAAATGGTGCTTGGAAAACTGGATATCTACATGCAAAAGAATGAAGTCGGACTCTTTCTTACTTAACACCCATACAAAAATTAACTCTAAATGGATCCATGACCTAAATGTAAGACTCAAAACTATAAAACTCTTAGAAGAAAGCATAAGGCAAAAGCTTCATGACATTGGATTTGGCAATGATTTTTGGAATATGACACCAAACACAGAGACAACAAAAGAAAAAAATGGATAAATTCAACTTAGTAAAAATTAAAGAAAAAGTGTGCGACAGAAGACATTATCAACAGAGTAAAAAAGGCAAATCACTGAATTGAAGAAGATATTTGCAATCTCATATATGATATGAGATTAATATCCAGAATATTTTGAGAAGTCTTAAAACTCAACAACCAAAAATCCAAACATCTCAATTCAAAAATGGGCAAAGAACTTGAACAGACGTTTCCCTAAAGAAGGTATATCAATGGCCAATAAGCACATGAAAAAGTACTCATCATCATTAATCATTAGGGAAATGTAAATCAAAACTACAATGAGATGTCTTCTCATACCCATTAGGATGACTACTATCAAAAAGCCAGAAAATAACAAGTGTTGATGAGGATGTTGAGAATTTGGAACATTTGTGCACTGTCGGTAGTATCATAAAATGGTACCACTGCTGTGGAAAATAGTATGAAAGTTCCTCAAAAACTTAAAAATAAAGTTACCATATGATCCAGAAATTCCACTTCTGGGAATATACCCAAAGGAACTGAAAGCAGAGACATGAAGATATATTTGTACACTCACATTCATAACAGCATTGTTCACAATGGCTTAAATGTGGAAGCAACCCAAGTGTCCATCAATGGAGGAATGGATAAAAAAAAAGTGACACACCCATACAATGAAATATTATTCAGCCTTAAGAAGGAAAGAAATTCTGACATATGCTACAATATGGATGAATGTTGAGGACGTTATTCTAAGTGAAACAAGCTTGTCATTAGAAGACAAATATTCTATGAGTCCACTGGTATGAGGTACATAGAGTAGTCAAAATCCTGGAGTCATAAAGTAAAGTGGTTGCCAGGGCTGAGGGAAGGAGGGAATGCAGTTATTTTTTTAAATGGATATAGAGTTTCAGTTTTACCAAATGAAGAGTTATGGAGATGGATGGTGGCAATTGCATTACAATGTGAATGTACTTGATACCACTGAATTGTAAACTTAAAAATGGTTAAAATGATAAATCTTATGTCATGTGTATTTTATCACAAGAAAAAATTAAAAATAAAAGAAATGAGGTATTGATACATAGAACATAAATGAACCTTGAAACCCTTATTCTAAGTGAAAGAAAGTAGTCATAAAAGACCACATGTTACATGACACCATTCACATGAAATGTCCAGAGTAGGCAAATCTACAGAGGCAGAAAGTAGATAGACAAAGGGTGCTGTTTTCTTTTTGCAGTGATGAAATTGTTTTAAAATTCACTGTTGTGATGGTTACACATATCTGTGAATATACTAAAGATAATTTAATTATATACTTCAAGTTGGCACATTGTATGGTACATGAATTATATCTCCATAAAGCTGTTGAAAAAAGAGGGAGGAATTCAGATTGTTCTACAATGTCTGTACCAGCACCTACATTCCCTAACATGCTTTTCTATCTTGTGGACTGATGTTGTTTAATACACCTTGCTTATTATTGCCATTGTGTACTAATAACCTGAGTGTAGTTACAATACATGTTTTGTACCCAAAATATCGGGCACCCATATTAGAGTTAGGGGAGCGGTAGTCACAGCTAGGTGTAATATAGTCTATGTGTTCCATAAGGCCTCCTATAGTCTCCCTCATCTCAGGGTGGGGCCGTTCCCAGGGTAATTTGGATCCACCATGATATGACTACTTCTTTTCTTTTTCATTTTTTAAAAATTTCAAAATATTAAGGGAGTACAAATGTTTTTGTTACATGGATTTGTTTTTTTTTTATTTCAGCATATTATGGGGGTACAAAAGTTTAGATTATGTATATTGCCCATAATGCTTAAGTCGGGGCTTTTAGTCTGCCCATCACCTGAATGGTGTTCATTGTATCTGATAGGTAGATTTTACTCCTCCCTTACCCCATCCTTCTTGATTTACTATAACCTTTACATATCTTTGTGCTCATGTGTGCCCATTGATTAACTCCCAATTATTAGAGAGTACATGTGGTGTTTGTTTTTCTATTCCCAACATACTTAGAATAGTGATCATCAATTCCATCCAAGTTGCTGCAAAAGACATTATTTCATTCCTTTTTATGGTTGAGAGTACTCCATGGTATATATATTCCACATTTTCTTAATCCATTCACAAACCGATGGGCACTTAGGTTGATTCCACATCTTTGTGATTGTGAATTGTGCTGCAATAAACATTCCAGTTCAGACATCTTTTTTATAAAATGACTTCTTTTCCTGTGGGTAGATACCCTACTTTTTTAACCCCGCAAGAAACTCGTTGTCTTTTTTCTGTTCTGTTTAATAGCTTTCTATCCACAACAAAAAGGGTGATATGATATGCATTTGTCCACAGCACATGGTGACATGTCAGGCATCCTACTGCTACACTTTGTCTATTGTAGTCAAGGACCTTTTTTGCATTTGATCATCAAGGTTTATAGTTACACCATGGTCAGTCTGCCAAGAGTTGTACACCATGTGGTTGGATGGCCTGGCAGGGAGCAGTTCCCAAAAATTTCATCCCAAGTAATATCCTTTGTGGTAGACATATCCTGAAAAATAGCAAGTCAAAAAGTATTGATGCTTTACTAGATTTTTACTCTGTCATTAACAATTGGTCCTGTTCATCATCATATCATTTGGCTAAAATGTCTTTCAGAATGATGCCACTAATGTTTTTAGGTTTCTATATTACCTTATAAGGTTCCGAAAGCAAAAGTCATCTTGGCAAATATATGAGTTCATCCTCTTGGGTATCTGGTACAATTGTGCTAAGACACAATATTATTCTCTTGCTCCAGGTCTTTCAAAACATCAGTGTAAAACTGGATTTCTCTCCTTGCATAACCCATTTATTCATTCCTTTGTGCTAAGCCCCTATTTTTCCTTCTTTCCATTTGTCACTGATTTTAACCCAAGTTTGCCCACTCTTAGAAGGGACGTTATGTTCAGCCACTGTGCTAGTCCAGATGTTGACAGCGATACTAGTCTAGCAAGTGCCTCCCTATCAGTCTGTTCCCATTCAAACAGGGTAGGGTCACATAGGTACAGATCTAGTGGGCTATTTCAACCCCTAGGCAAAACAGCTGCATTCACTGTTAGCCCCAATTTTTCTAGATGGGATGAAGGCACAGTCCATCCCATCAGATACTTAGGAATTCTGGCATAAAGGTTTAAAGGTGTAGTTACAGTTTACTGCTTAGAGAATATCCCTGACTCTGGAATTGGCAGTTGCAGCCCTGGTTCCAGAACCACTGCATGAAGAAGGAAAAAAATGTTGAGGTAATATGAGGAAGCATCCTCTCATACTGCCTCTTCCCCAGCTCCCCCAGAAAAGTAGAGGAGTCTACCTAGTGGGGACCATCCCTTGGCCTCCCTCATGTTGACTGTGAGTGCACACTCACGAAGGTGTGTAAGCCTTTCCTTCCTACCTTTATCTCTCCCCATTTTAGATAATAAGTGTTTCAATTGTGCACTCCAATTCTCTATTGCTCTGAGAGTGATATGCAACATGATATGGTAATTTCATGTGACACCTCTTTGCTCATTGTTGGACACTATGGGCTATAAAGTGTGTTACTTGGTCTGAAGAAATGTAACTCAAAATTCCAAATTAGTATAGTATCTTGTATCTTCTGCTCCAGTGCTCTTAAAATAATTGAGCATTTCCATCTACCACCAGGCATGCAAAGCCTATCCCAGAGTAAGTGTCTATTCCTATCAGGATCCATTTATTGACCCCCAAGGCTATTGGAAGAAATCTGACTAGTTTATTTGCCATCTGTGTGTGGAGCCTTCCTCCCAGGGAATCTACCCCACAGGCTCTGCAGTCTGTCTTTCTTACTCACAGGACAGTTCTTGTTGGTGCTTTGTGCCTTGGAGGATACAAGAGGAAGGTTGATATTCATCATCCCATCTCCCATGTCCACTCACTTCTTGTACCCAGATGGCCACCTCACCTGAGCACACCAGCCTATCCACATGCTGGTTCCAGTTACCTTCTGATCCTGGGAGCAATTCTTCTGGTGGGCATTGATATGGCCTACTTTGGTGTGCTCCTTAAATTTCCATAGTGATTTTCATAGGGCTGTGGACCATGTAAGCATCCCTGTAATAGTTCAGTTTTCCATTGCCCATCTGCCTAACCATATGGCCAAGTCATTGGGTACCACCTAAGAGTTGGTAAAAGCCCAAACATGAGGGCTTAAGTTGTTCAATTATTCAGTTGCTGCAAGGAAAATAGCACGCAATTCATTTCAATGAGATTTGCTCTCACTTCTTCAGTCAGAGTTTTTCCATTATCCAGTTGTAGAGTGATGACTTTCCAAACACCATGTTATTTGTTCACCTTTGAGCTGCCATCTGCAAACCAAGCCACTTTTTATTGTTCAATAGAGAGCTGTTCATAGGGTACTACCCATTTGACAGTAGGATCCCGCAGCCCCTTAGGTGGTTCTAAAGTTGGCTCTAGAGGAAAATACCTTCTGGTAAATACAGTTCATACCTTTTGCATTCTCCAAGTAGCATGTTTCTATATAAACCATTTCTATTTTATTATGGAACTCTTCTGGGAACTGCCTTCCGTATTAGAGTGTTTCTCTAACATCAACCAGGACATTATTAATTTTTAAGTTTTAATGTTATTTTATGTGCTTCAGTCATAAGGGCAGTTCTAGCTAATGCCCATTTGTGAGGTAGTAATAATCTCCCAAAATACATATGTCATAACACCCCCTCTGGAAAGTTTCTGATCCATAATCCCAGCAGTTCCTGCTGTGTGGCTCTCATGGGATTTGGCCACAAACTGCACTTTGCATAAGTGCTCCATGAGCCAGTGGCCTTTTCACCGGCCACATAGAGCCACTGTACAGAGAATTTATAGGTACCAGCACTCCTGCTCCTAAAATGTCATCAAAGTGGTCATCTCTTTTTGCCTACCAGGTATTCTATACTGTTGCAAAGTAACAATCTGTGTGGGCTCAGGCAAGTCTATAGATTCCTGTTCAGCAGTTCTAATTAATATTGATGATTAATAGGCCTTCTGTTTTATAATATTGTAAAACAGGTAGAGGATGTGTTCCCCAATCAGTCATAATATCCATCCCAATACACTTATGAAAAGGAGATGCAGCCACTTCATATAAATGTTCAAAGGTTTCAATTTTCTTCTAAACTTTCACCCCAATCCCATCAATGACTGCATACCCATATTCTCCCAGTATAACTGTAGCCTTGGTTAGAACTTCACCAACATGTTTTGGAATTACAGTGCATTGGGTTTCTGTGTCAAGAGTTCCAAGAAAGTTTCTTCTCTACTCCTGGACAATTTTACTCACATACATGCATATGGAATTGGGTCCTGACAAAGACTCTACCCTTGACCAAACTTTAGGCAAGCTCCTCTGAGATCTCTTTTTGACTAGGCCTCAACCTTGATTCCTAACTTGTTGAACCTACATAGACTAGTTTTAACAAAACCCCCACTAAGTTAGTTTAGAGAAAATTCCTCACCCTTGAGATCTGACCACCGTTGATATCTCACCAAACTCCTCATCCCTCCCCCTCGATGTCTGATCACTCTGGCATGCCTTCAGCCATGATCCTGTTAAGTTGGTTTAGAAAGAATCCTTCTTCCCTTGATGTCTCCTCATCAAACCACCGACCACTCCCCAACCCAACTTTGTTCATTGATTATAAATCGCCAGATGCTTTTACAATATTTAAGATTGAGTCTTGTTCTCTACTGAGGTCTCTTTTCCACTATCACAATCATTCCTCTATAAAACCTGGTTTTACCACTTTGACTGCTGTCTGGCTCTAATTCTCTTTGACAGTGCATGGTGCCATGACGCGGACAGGATCAGATTCATCCTCAGATCCCTGTACTTCTCACTCAGGGCCCCAACTGTGCACCTTCAAGGCCTTTGTCTACACTTCTGACTAATCGATCAGGGGTCCATTGGTGAGTCCAATCCTTTGCCAGTGCTTCTTTACTGAAGCACAGTAAAGACAAATTTTAACACTTAAGAGTCTGAATATACTCTCTGATGCTTCTCTGATTGAAAGGTACCTCCTGGGCTGGAGTTTCTTCCTGGCTCTTTGTTTTGAGTGAGAATTCACCCCCTGAGTCCTGGTCTAGAAATCTTTCCTGGCTTTATGTTCTCTCTGGTCCTGCTTCTCTTGTGGTAACTTCTCAGTCAACTGTTATCCCCCTTCTTGAGCCCTGCTGACCATATATGCCTCACCAACTCTGTTCCTCTCCTTTCTTGTTGGCATGATTTTACTAAGAATGATTTGGAACCTCAGTGGCCTCTTTGGGAAACTGAAGATCCCCCCAAACTGTCTCAGCTAAGATCTTTCCTTCCCATGACCTTTGCTCTTCCTTTCTCCTTTTGCCACCTTCACCTTCCTCTTTAGTTGTGTTGACCTTTCAACATGACCCCTTCGCACCACGCCTCCTCCAGCCCCTGTCCACGCCTTTTCTACTCCAGCCCTTCAGCTCCCTGCAAACACTTGAACTTTAGTCACTGCCCCATCTGGGGCCCTCAAGGGACTTGAGAACCCCGCAAGCAACTACCTTTCAGGGGACAAGAAAATTTTAAAAGTCTACCCTGAAAATACTGGTTAAAAGTCTTTGCCAGAAACACAATTCAGATAAAAATATAAAATGTATCTAAGCCAGTGATTTTTGTTTTACTGCATTTACCTCGTTCATGGCTAAAATTTTAGAAGAAAAGTTCTGAAGTCTCTATTTGTGTCTGTATGTTGATATATGTGTGTATATATGTTAGGTATTAATGATATTTTTCTACCTTCAGATGGTATTATCAAATTAATTCATAAAATCCCATAAAGGAATGCTGCTCAAATTTGCTTAGAATTATAAGTGCTTATATAACTTAAATATTCCTAAAACTCCCAGAAATGTAGAAACTAACCGAAATGTTTTTCAGGTTCACATATTTTGAGTAAATCTTTGATAAATAAGACTAGTTTGGTATTGCCGATTTAATAAAAGTGGGTATGTCTTCTGAGTTATGTGCATTAAGTATAATATGAGCGTGTATCAATATTTTTGCTCTATTTGGGTTTACTAGTCAAATAAGGTAATATATTTGCTAGATGTTTAAGGTTACAAAAATTATAAATTCAACCTAAGAACTAATGTACAAGTAAAGATGTGATAAAAATGAATTGCTTGATATCCATTCTTCATGTGTATTAAGAGCAGTGGTAAAACAAAACAGAAAAGAGCCAAAACATATATTTAATTTTTTAGGTTTTTGCTTTTGTGATACCTAACATCTATGTGTTGCAATAGTATTTAACGGGAAAATAACTTGAGATGATGGTTAGCTTTGTTTAATGTTTTGTAGTATCTGTCTAAAAGTAGTTTCTGAAATATTTTGGTAAGCTGCAATATTACAGTTATGCTAAATTAAATTAAGTATCATATCTAAGTAAGATTACTGAAACATTAACTGCTAAGTGTAAGTTATCCATTTTGGGCTTCTTATTTTTATATAGTATAGAGAAGCTACATTTTTGGATCTGTTAATAAACATGTTCTTTTGCCACATTAAAAACTGTATTATAAGGAAGAATATGCCTATGAAATTGTGGGATGATATATTCACAAATTTTGCTAGTCTGACACAGAATTATGGTATGTGACAGACAATTCACAGATGTCTACTTCCTAGTTTTCTCTATAAAAGAAGGGTTACTAATGGTTAAAAATAACTAATATATGTAAATGAAACCACTAAAAATAATGAGGATGAGGAGAAATAACTTTCCATGAAAATACACAAGGAAAATAGAATATGTTTTTTGTTTGTTTTTCTCTTTTTTATTGATATATAAAATAATAGTTATACATATTCATGGAGTACACGTGATAATTTGATACAAGCATGCAATGTGTTATGAACAAATAATTACACATTTGATTGTTATATAAAACTGAAAATCAAGTCTTCTAACTTTTCAAAGAGCTAAAGTTTTTCACAACCATGTTACCTCCTATAGTTACTTTTGAAATATTTTACTTTATTTTGGTTAAATAGCTATGTCTTGTTTTATAGTGACCTAGAATGTTGTTTAGTCAAGTGTACAAATTTTTTGAGATTTTTAGCAGCTTTGCCTTCCCAGAATCAAATCTGAAATGAAATCTTGATCTCAAATTGACCTTGATATTTCCTAGAGGGCCCTGGAAAATCTCAAAGGATTTGTTCTTTCACCTTGTAAAAAGAAAGATGTTTAAAAAAGTAAGGTTTTTGATAGTTAAATTGCACAAAAAATGTTATCAAATGAGAATACACGCTTAAACTTCCCTGCATGATATTTGCATAGGTAAATGTTATTAATACGAATATTTCAGAAATTCTCTGAAGTTCATAGAAATTTGTCAATACCCCTGCTGTCCACGATATGTCCTGGTATAATGGTAGTTGTAAATTTGGTTATTATTTTAAATGTTGTATATGCCATAGAGATATAAAAATTTCCTTGTCAATTACTTATAATGAACTTGGGTCAGATCTTTAACCATGGTCATTTTTTTTTTCAGAGACAGGGTCTCACTCTGTCACCCAGGCTGGAATGCGGTGGCATGGTCATAGCTCACTGTAACCTTGAACTCCTGGGCTCAGGTGATTGTCCTGCCTCAGCCTCTCAAGTAGCTAGGACTAAAGGCACAAGCTACCATGCCTGGCTATTTTTTAAAAATTTTTTGTAGGTGAGATCTTGCTATGTTCCCAAGGCTGGTCTCGGAACTCCTGGCCTCAACCCATCCTCCTGCCTCAGCCTCCCAGTCCTGGGATTACAGACGTGAGTGCCTGACCACCACGGCCATTTTAAATCTTGTCATTTGCAAGTAGTTTTTATTTTACTCTAATTGTTTTATGAAAACATTTGCATTCAACTACAGGCCAGAATGCTTCATCATCAACACAAAGGAATGGTATCAAAGACCCATGGAAAGAACTATGACAGGTACTCTGAGGTACAGGCTTCTGATGGCATTGCTTAAATAATTTGAGACCATATTACTGGACTGAATAAGGATTTCCAGAAGTCTAGTGGAGAAGCTAATGGGTTCATAAAACTACTAACACAGCTTGTCCTTAATGAATAAAATGCAACTAAACAAGAAATGGACTTATATTATTCAATGGAAAAAAGAAGGTCTCTTCTTTCCATGAACAAGAGGAGAAACTGACAAAGACTCTGCTTGACCAAACATTATTCGGGTTGCTCTAAGCTCTCTTTTCAACTAGAACTCAACCTTAGCCCTCATCCTTGCTGGGCCTGCATAGCCCAGTTTTAGCAAAAATCCTGCTAAGTTGGTTTCGAGATAATCCCCCCCACACCCTTGATCATTCTGGCCTGCCTTCGGCAAGAATCCTGCTGAGTTGGTTTAGCTAGCATCCTCCTACCCTGATATCTCTTCTTAGTCATTTTCCATCCGCTGACCCCTTAATTCTGCTCCTTGGCTATAAATCCCCAGATATAAATCCCTATTTACTATATTTGGAATTGAGCCCAATTCTATACTGAAGCCTCTTTCCCCACATTGCAATATTTCCTGAATGAAACCTGCTCTATCGCTTTAACTAGATAGTTCAGCTCTGGTTCTCTTAGTCAATCTTCAGCTAGGGGGTTAGTCCAGAGGACTGTGACCTCTCCATTAATCCTCATTCTGATTTATTTGCTAGACCATCACTCCTGGTGATTTAAGGTCAGGTTTCTTATTGTCATTTTTGCCTTCTGGATATTAAAGTTTCTCTAAACTAAAGAAAATATGGCAGATTTGTTTAGGGCCTGTCAATGTTAGGGGTCCAGTAGGGTTCCCAGGGGCCCACCGAATCCCTGATAGTTCTACATTAAGACCTTTTTTGACCCAATCAATGTCCATTTTATTTGTTCTATGTCTTAGTAACCATTTAAAAGATTTACAACTTACTGAGATGAGTTCCTTGACTATCTGATTTGTATTTCACACATTCTATTATGAATTATTATAATTTTCTTAGCATTTCTAAGACCCCTAAGAAAACTCTGATGAAATTGACCCACAAAATGAGACAACTCCTTAACATTGTATGCCCTGATTTCAGTAGTTTCTTGGTTTTGACTCCCCACCATCCAGATTACTTTCTTGGTGAACAGGGGTCATGGAAATGCTAGTTATTGTTCCAACATAATTTTCCCACTTGATAGCAGTCCTGAGGCTAGTGGTTGTAACTCGGATTGGCCAAAATTCGAGCTTCATGAAACATCAGGACCTTTCCGAACATTCTCTTTTACTTTATTACAGATACCAATAACCAAGAGATTGTATGTTTAGCTTATTTATTGTTATTTTGCATCTCTTATGTATCAAGTGAGCCATTGCTAAATTCCATTTCTATCTTAGTCAGTTTGAGCTGCTAAACCAAAGATATCATAGACTGAGTGGTTTATAAACATCTCATAGTTCTGGAGGGTGGGAAATACAACATCAAGACACAGGCAGATTCATTGTTTAGTGAGGGCCTGCTTCCTGGTTCATAGATAAATGGCGATTTTCTTGCTGTGTTCTTACATAGCAGAAGGGGCAAGGGAGCTCTCTTGGGAACTTTTATAAGGGAATTGATCCCATTCATAAAGGCTTGAGCCTTATGGCCTAACCACATCTCAAAGACTCCACATCCTCATACAATCACCCTGGGGTTAGAATTTTAACAAGTGAATTTGGGGAAGAACATAAATAGTCAAGTCATAGAAATTTCTAAATTCCATTGATAAATTTTACCTCTAGTAATTAATTAACTGCAATTCAGCTGCTGATTTACACCATGGTAACTCAGTAGATACTAAGGCACCAAAGACTCCTTAACCTTTGTTTCCTCATCCTTCCATTCCACCCTTGCAAAATGCTTTTATCATGTTTCAGTGAGTCAGGGTTGTTCTAGTGAATCCCACTTCTGACACAAGTGAGTTAAGGTCTCCAAGACTACCCTCAAGTTTAAGGATTCAGTAGAAGGACTCATAAAATTCAGAAAACCCATTATACTCATAGCTATGGTTTATTACAGATTAAAACAAGCAAAAGAGAAAAGCACATAGGGTGGATTACAGAAGAAACTAGGTGTGAGTTTCCATTTATACTCTCCCAATGAAGTCATATTGGCAGCAAGAATGTGCAGCAACATATACAAAGTATGACCAAGCAGAGAAGCTCACCCAAGCCTTGATGTCCATTATTGAGAGTCAGTCACATACAGAGAGCATGGAGAATCCATGTGGCTGTTCTTAGCTACTCAGACTTCAGCTCCTCCAGAGGTCAAACTGATACAGCATGGTGAACATAAGCTTTTACCACAGATCACATTGTTAACATAAACTATCTAGTGTGGCCCAGGATTTCAGATATACAAAGACACTAGTATCAGGTAGGATATTCCAAGGGCTTAGAGATTATCTGCCAGGAGCCAGTCAAGGACCAATCTTTCTTTGGAATGTCCAGGTTTTGAGTACTCCAAGCACACTGATTGAATATCCTACCCTACAAGTAGCTACTAGCCATACATGACTATTTAAATTTAAATGTATGCCTTTGGAGCCCATTTCAGAAGATCAGAATGGCAAGACAAAAGCTTGTTCACAGCTGGGAATTTGAATTCTGATATAGACTCTGTGGTTGGATACTTGTGCATCCTTCTCTATGTGCTGATTCAGTTTCGGGCTTATTTTTGTAGAGGTCCAAACCCTGGGGTGGGCTGGAAAGAAGTACAACATAATGACAGAGGAGGCAGAGATCACTGAGGGCCTTAGGATCTGGGGTCAGGCAGGAGATGTCTCAGACATTACACTATCTCAGAAGGGGGAGCCATACATTTGCTCTGGGGTTCCAGCGGCATGCTCTGGGCCCCAAGATCATGAATTTTTTTTTTACCATCATTATCCCATTATGGTTTCTAGTTAACTCAGGAAATACCACTCAGAAGAATTCTGCTTACCAGCAAATTGCTGCCCCACAGTGATGGAAACAAGGCCTTCATGAGGTGTTGTGTTCACCAGAATGCCATGCCTCAGCAGTTAGTGGAAATTGAACACCATGCAAATATGGAGTATATTATACCAACTACTTGAATACCTCCCTCAATGCTTACCCTGTGTAGTTTGTAAATCAGATATAGATAAACTAACTCCATTCATTTGTACTAGTAACATGCAGTATTACTGTAAAAGTTGTCATGTTCTGTCTAGAAGGTGCCATAAGTTGTACTGAAAGTACAAGACTAGGGAGGATTGAGGACAATCCCTGTGATATAGTTTGGATATTTGTCCCCTGCAAATCTCCTATTGAAGTTTGATCCCCAATGTTGGAGATGGGGACTGGTGGGAGGTGTTTGGGTCATGAAGGTGGATCCCTCATGAATGGATTTTTGCCCTCCCCATAGTAACAAGTGAGTTCTTCTATTAGTTCACATGGGCTGGTTGTTTCAAAGAGCACGGCACCTGCCCCGCCTCCCTCACTCCTTCTTTCACCATGTGACACACCTGCTCCCCTTTTGTTTTCCCCCATGAGTAACAGCTTCCTGAGGCCCTTATGAGAAGCAGATGTTGGAGCCATGCTTCCTGTACAGCCTGCAGAACCATGAGCCAAATAAACCTCTTTTCCTTATAAGTTACTCAGTCTTAGGTATTCCTTTATAGCAATGCAAAACTGACTAAGACATCCTGTATTTATTAGAGTGAATTAATGGGTGTCTACCTGGAATCAGGCACTCAATACAAGTGGATCTCAACTGTGGTCATTGTGCTTTTTCTGTTGATAGTGTTAGATGTGTATCTATAGAGGTTATGAAGTTCTCTCTAAGTGTAATTAGAGAATTTTGTGGTTTCATTCATGTTACCAAAGAGGTCCGAGGGCTTGGAACAATGAGCACAATGAGATCCTGAAGGACAAGAAATCCTCAACCACCCAGAGCAAGAAGAAAAAGGACAAGAACAGGTGAGAGATGTCATTTTACAGAGAACAATGTCCAAGAGAATGGACTGAATGTCTTTCCAAGGATAAGCAAAAGAGGCAGGAACTCAGGCCACAAGGGTGCTGCTGCTTTCACCAAAGAGTACAGACCACAATGTATCTCTGAATTTCCCCTTGGATAACATTCCAAATACAGTGCCCCTTAATTTCTGGAACCCATTCATGTAGCTTTGGTCTTAATGGAAAATGAGATCCAAATGGCCAGTGGTTTTTTTTTTTTTTCCCCTTGTTTTTTTTTTTTTCTCTTTTTCTTTTTGGTAAAGACAGGGTCTCACTGTTGCTCAGGCTGGTGTTGAACTCCTGAGCTTCAGCTATCCTTCTGCCTCAGCCTCCCAGAGAGCTAGGATTACAGGCATGAGTTACCATACCTGGCCTAAATGGCCAGTGTTTAAGTAGCAGGGCACAAGGAGAAACTGCATATAAAAAAAAGCTGGTCAAATGGCTCAGCGAATGGGGTGTACCCTTCCAAAAGCTTTGGAAACATCAGGAGATAGAACCACTAAAGAGACAATTTTGGACAACTTTGTAGCCTCTGGAATGTACATGTATTAAAAATAGGGAGCAGAAAGCCTAGACTGAATGCATCAGAATAGAAGAATCACTTTAGGAAACTAAAACTTCTCTAAGGAGTATTGATATTATTTATAGGTGGAAGTGGGCAGGTGGGAGGGACTTGAGTAGAAGTGTTAATTACATGTGGCCCTTGTGTCCTATCATCCACTTGGTCCCTGAACTGACCAGTTTGATTCAGCTTCTATTTTCTCATTTGTGGACAGAGGGTGGAATAGGTGAAAGGGGATAGATAACATCCGAGAAGGCAGAGGATACTTTTCATGTGCCATTTCTATAGATGTTAGAAGTGACACCCAGAGCTCCATGCTCAGAACTTAAGGGCCTATGTAGGCTCACAAGAGAGAGGGCAGTGACCAGTTCCTGATGTCTGCCATGGGGTCAAGAAGGAAGACTAGACAAAGTTAGTGATTTTCACAAAGTATGGGGGTCTGTTATATCCTCTCTGTAAACATCAGATTTCTCCATAAAAAACTTATACCTAAGCAATCAATTCTTAATTTATGTGAAAGTAGTGCTTATGAATGCACACTAAGTTGAATTTTCTCTTATAATAAATAGTTCAGTCTTATTTCTCAAGATCTCAGTAGTCATCTTTTTTTTTTTTTTTTTTTTTTCGAGACAGAGTCTTGCTCCTTTGCCCTGGCTAGAGTGCCGTGGCGTCAGCCTAGCTCACAGCAACCTCAAACCCCTGGGCTCAAGCGATCCTTCTGCCTCAGCCTCCCTAGTAGCTGGGACTACAGGCATGTGCCACCATGCCTGGCTAATTTTTTTCTATATATATTTTTAGCTGTCCAAATAATTTTTTTCCATTTTTAGTAGAGACGGGGTCTCGCTCTTGCTCAGGCTGGTCTCGAACTCCTGACCTCGAGTGATCCTCCCTTCTTGGCCTCCCAGAGTGCTAGGATTACAGGCGTGGGCCACCGCACCTGGCCCTCAGTAGTCATCTTAACCCTCCTTTCAACTAACCTTTGTAGAGATGCAGGAATGGGGGAAGGGACAAAGGATGTGGGGATAGGTGAGGAGTTTTGTCCTCTACTTTAGAGGTTGAGGGTTCCTTGGCATGTGACTTCCACGAGGCATATAGAAGAGCTGATCTCCATGAACACTACTCCAACAAGGAAGGGAGTCCCCCACTGTTGGGCTGTTCATCTAGGATCTGTGTAGAGCCTGAGGAACGTTCTGGATGGGCAGGACATGAATTTTTCCTCTAGCTCAGCAACATCTTCACTGATTTCTATATTTTTAACATCTTGATAAAATCTTTTAAAAATAAAATAATCCTATGTAATACGTAATGTGGCAAAACACAGAGCTATTTTTTAAAAAAACAAACACTGTCATATAAGGAGCCAGAAATAACCACAATTATTTTTTGCTATTTTTAGTGTCAGGATTTTTTTTTTGTATAAATCCACATTCATGCATAACTGTTAACAAGATGGCCTGTTTTATTTATGTTGTTTGAGGCCCATTTTTAAATTAATATAACCTGAACATTTTCTAATATGGTTAATCATTCTACAATATTCTTTTTAATAACTGCTATATAATTCTAATGCATGGACACCTGATGGATTATTAATCCCATTATCCACTGATACACATTTAGGTTGTTACCAACTTTTTGTTATTATTAATACAGTGCTGAAATGAATATCCTAATGTATAAAATATTTGTGTACATGCATGATTCATAAAAATAAATTTCTAGAATAGTATTTATGGCTCAAGAGTCAGACAGATCTTTGAACCTTTTGATTCTTCCCAAACTCCCCTCTGAAATATTTAAATTACTTTATATTTATAATACTTGTGTATTGTAGAGCACATTTCTCCATTTTAGATCAGCCTACTTAATTGCAATTGGTCTGGGACTTATCTCTGGACTCTTCCATCATTGAAACCAGCAATAATATGAAGCCACCTCAACATGTACCTACTTAACAGCTCCAAGTGACTTAATTCTCCTCTGTTTGGCAACTACTTATCACCCTGCTGGACAATTTCTGTCTATAGCTTCCAAATACCTCTGAATTCTTGCAAGTGCTATGTGAAGTGCTTGTGGTTCACACAGGTGTTACCTGTTACCTGCTTCATAGCTACTTGACGTTATGGACCACTCACATTTTCAGGAAATGGAATTCACTCCCCAATGAGCACAGTAGCCCTTCTGAAATTTTATGTTGGCTTCACTGCTTCTGGAAACAGCAGACATAAAATCCCGGACCCACTCAACAGAGGGCATAAACGTTATTATCCCTGAAATAAATAAGACTAGGCTACAGGAGAAAGAGCAGAGGCCTGGGAATCTGGGGAACTGGGCTCTGAGTGTTATTCAAAAAATATCTTTGGTTGATCTTAATTAATTTCTTCCTCCTTTCTGGATATCAGTTTCTTATTTTGAAATGCAGAGGCTGGGAATGGTGGCTCATGCCTATAATCCCAGCACTTTGAGGTGCCGAGGTAGGAGGATTGCTTGAGCCAAGAGTTCGAGGATAGCCTGGACAACATTGCAAGATCCCATCTCTAAAAAATTGCAGGGACTGGACTAGGTGTTCTTTATCTCTCCTTTCACCCTGACATTTGTAGCTTAATGACATGTTCTCCACCAAATTTGTGGCTGATAATTGCACCTAAATTAGATCAAGTACTCCTCCTCCTTGCAATCCTTACTTAAAATTCACCTCCTTTTTCATAAATATCACTTGATAAATAGATTTCTGATGGTCACTTTGGAAGAGACACTATTTGGAGAATGTGTGTATGTGTGTATATGTCTGTACTTATTTGTATGAATATAATATCTCCTAGAGAAGGCTGACAATTCTCCAAGGGGAGGTATTGTGCATGTGTATCCTCCTCTCCCTCTTCCTGGTACAGTTTTAGGCATCTCTGCACATAGAAGCTACTCAGAAAAAGGTAACATTGTCTGAGCTAATGAAGGTAGAGCTTGTGTGGGTGAGTGGCTGTTTACAATGAATGAGCCTCTTTGTGAGTGTGTGTCTGTATGTGTTGTGGTATCTGGAAGGGAAAATGAATGAAAAAAATGAACCATCAAGTTCAAATATGTAGAAGTAAAGGGTTTTCTTTGGGAACAGAGCGGAGACTTGTGGCCAGGATACTGAACATCAGAGGTGGCCTAGAGCAGGCACTGTAAAACTCAGGCATGACACGGCAAGATTCTTGCTCTAGCAGAAGCTGCCCAAAGTGACATCTGGGTACCATTACACAGTATCCATTGCCATTCTAGGAATGCCCCCTAAGTGCACCCCCACACCCTCATAGAAGTACACAGTACTGGGACTAGATAGATGACCTCTGTCCCAACTCCTCTCTTCTATAGGTCCTCACTCATGATGGGAGAACAAGGAAGAGGGAAGATTCAGCCAAATGACACACACAGCCAAGAGTGGAGTTAAAAGTGATTTAATGAGGGCAGAG
>CM052444.1:39465726-39484424 GCA_028533085.1 Varecia variegata
GTTTTTCCAGGTTGTGGAACATCTGGGTGGCAGGGCTCCTTAGGTATGGGAACAAATGGTTCTTGAGGTGGAGGCTTGTAGGGTTGTTTCACCTGCTCCTTTTGAGGCTGAGGGGGTGGGGTAGGGGTCTTCTTCTGCTGGTAGGAACTCATGCTTCAAAGGATGCTGGACCTAGAGACAGAAAAGCTCATTCAGTGGTTTGATTAAATAGGAATGAATCCTGTTTAATGACAAATAGCTCTCATTTTATGCCCTTCAGAAGTGAGAACTTCTCTATACTTTCTATTTCTCTGAATTTGATACTGTAGGATGCTTTGATAATCTTTGTATACTTTCAAGGACAGAAGGTAAAGTTGATTTGTTCTGCTCCATGGGATTGGTGCCTTTCTCTCTTCCTGCTGCATCTAAAAGCCTACATGAGCAAGAGAGCCCAAGAAGCATACTGGAGTTGAATGGAGGGCCCAGTTTTTTTATAATTTGGAAATGTGGTAAAGTCAGTATTCTGGTGTCTACATACTCATGTCCACCTCATGGAGTGCTGTAGCTCTCGGGGGAAACTATCTCAACCTCCCTCTGAGGCCACAGGATGCCCCTTTGAGCCTCTGTTTACCCTGTCCCCTTAGCACATGCTTTCTGGAAGGCTCTCGCTAACCCCTCAGACTCCCCTCTCTGATGCTCTCTACCAGATTTCAAGTCACCTTCCTCATTTTGCCACAGACCAATACCAGCTTTGCCTTCTCTACTCAGCACTTTCCAAGTTGTATGCTCACAAATTGTGTCCATGTATGTTTTCTGATGGATTATACATTCATGGAATAAAAAAACTTATCTTTTGAACATCCTAATTGCCAATACATTGCCATCTATATTACAAATTTTCAATAAACATTAGAGGGAGAATAAAAATGTCACCCAAAAGTGTGCTTGAAATGGGCATATGCTCCTGCTAACTGAACACATCTTTATAGAAACCACTCCCCTTTCATGACCCCACGTTCCACGGCTGTAATCTGAGTGGAAAGTCAAAATATTTCTAAAGTCACCTTCAACAAAAGTTGCTATTGCATTTAAAATAAATACATTCTTAGCATGGAGAGGGGTCCCAATTCATATAAAGTTCTGATGAGAAAATACTAAGATGTTCCAAGTGGGGAGACTTACCTGGTGTGCAGAGAAGCTGAGCTGTTCGGCCCCTGGGGTATGGTGTGGAGTCTGTGGCCAGCTGGCATTTTATACAGAAAATGAGACCTGCCTTGAGGAAGTGGGAATTTTTTTAGGCTGCTCTACCTTCATTCCAGCTTTTGTGATGGAAATCTATGGCTTAACATTTTTTGGCACTTACTGTCTGATAGTGCTGTCACCTGGGCCCATCCCTGCTGCTGTCTACCCTCTGTGGTGTGGTTGCTGTGGGCAGCAGGCTTCATGAATGGTAATGGGTTAACCCATTACTGCCATATGAGTTGTATTTAACTCAGGCTAGTTTCAAGCCTGGTGCCACAGAAGCACAGCCCTGCAGTTGATTTGTGAAAATCTTACTTATTGATGTTCTTATTGTTACAATTAATATTGACAATTTATTTCTAAAAATGTAGATTGCGTTGCATATAACTAACACACATAAAACAATAAAAAATAACACATTAGAAGGGATTGTTTTATTTTAATAAAACACTGTGGCCCCAGGGAAAAATTTTGTTTTCTAGTATGGCAGTCAATGTGTTACATCAGGAGGAAATTCTTGGGCTCCTGGGTTGGAAAAAACCATGCCTCTTGGCCAAGGACCTACTCTTTAGCCCAGGTGGTCCTACTGGGCTCCATAATATTTGAAGTGAATGTGGAGATAACAACAGGCATTTCTGATTTTTCTGGAAAGCCATGGAGATGGTGCAGAATAAGTGAATCATCTGATTTTCAACCTCTCAGTGGATGCTGGCCTGGGAGGAGAAGTGGAAGGCAAAATGCCAGCTTTGGAAATGAGTTGTCTTCACTCTGCAGAGAACCTTAAGATGCCATGTTGACCAGGGACAAGGGTACCATTGGGATAGATAGTCAGGGTTGACTGGACTGTCTGACATGTGGCACAGCCCTGAAGACTCTGCCTCTCATGGTGTCTGTCTTCCCTGAGGGTGACATAGGGACAAGAAAGCTCTGATTCCCTGAATTTATGTACCAGCCATTTCCTCCGATCACAGTGGATGGACCTGAGCTCACTAACCCAGAGTGGCCCTCAATACACAATCTCTTACTGGGAAATCCAGACACCCTTACAACCGAGCTATGTAGGTAGCTCTTCCTTCCCACTGCCCCACTGCTGTGTAACCTCCCATGACCCTGGTACCCCAGGCACAGCCACCACCACCAGCTCCTTCTACCAGTTTGCCAAAGCCAGTGTTGTTCTTCATCCTCACACACTGCCTGGTTACAGCAGGTGCTCAGTCAATGGGCAATTATCATTTTTCTGAATAGATCTGTAGGCTCATGGAAGGGAAGAAAAGGGGGGGGGGAGAGAGGGAGAGAGGGAGGGAGGTGATAGGAAAGATGGAAGGATGGGGGAAGGAGGAAAGGGAAAGAGGGAGGAAAGAAGAAACCATAAGGCTGCTTCTTGAAAATGATTCACTGTCTTGTTACAGCCTCATGGTATGAGCTGAGAGGAGTCAGGGTTCACTGAGAAGCGGGACCTTCCACACCCTTCCCCACCCCTCTCCTTCCCTCTCTGCTAGCATTTTCCCAGCCACTTCCCTCTGGGGTGGTGCCACTGACATGCCCAAGCTCTGGTCCCTGGTACAGCATTAGCTCTCCTTTAGGGTTGGGTGCAGGCTCCTCTCCTCACCAAAACCACCTCCCAGGAGCCCCTGACACAGGCAGCTCTGGCCAGACCCTGCTGCTCCACCTGGGGTTCTCACCTCCAGAGGAGCCTGCTCCCTGCCTCTCTGTATGAAGCTGGGTGTCTCTCACGTTCTCCCTTGATTCTGGACCTTGGTTCGAGAAGAAATGCCTTTCTCATTTCCTGTGTTCCTTCTCTGGGTGGGCTCTTTCCTGCCCTTCCCTAACTGGTGCCTCATTCATCCCAACAAAAGCTTCTGTGCCACCAGCTTCCTGAACTTCTCATTTTCCCCCAGCCCTGTTATTCCTGTTTGTTTGGTCAAGCTCACTCTGGGGCTGAGTGTGAACACTCCCCCTGCCCTTCGGAGAAGCTTTGTTTCTTCATCAGCAGTGTGGGTGTGCTGACAAACCCGGCCTCAGTGCACAGAGGGCACACTGAGTGGGCTCTGAAGGCGGCTCCCACCTCCCCTGGTGCCTTGGACTTTCCCATTGGCTCCCTTCTCTGGTGACAGGAGGCTTCTGCTCTTCCAACTTCATTGTCCTGGGACTTTCTTGGGACTTGTTTGTGGATGCTACTGGGTACCTCTCAGGCACTCTGCAAACCTGGATGTTGCTCCTTTGCCTGTCATGGGTGTGTGGCCCATCCCACACATACCCTGGGACTCTGCCTCTCCTGACCTGAGGGTCTGCGATGCCACCACGTGAGCTGTCTGTGGGAAGCTGTAACGCACCGCTAAATGTGCAAGCTTGAAGTTCAGCATGGTAATGCCCAGCTGCCAGGCTTCGTCAGTGGAAGATGTGAGCAGATTCATAATGCTTCCCCATTTCATTCTCTGGGAAAACCTTTCTGTGACACCATTTCTCTGTCCTCTGAGAGGATCCTGGGCATCAAGTTCCAGTTGATCTTGGTGGTTACCTACTTAGTACCATATTCTTTGTAATTTATTGTTTTTTTCTTTTGCCTAGTTTCACTCCCCCTTAATTTCATGTTCCTCCTTCCTCTGATATTGCTAAATGTGCTCCACATTAGTCTTTGTTGTAGGCACCGTTTGGGGAAAATTCAGGCTTACGCATGTTATGAAACACATGCTTCATTTGAGATGCAGTAGAGAAGCACCATTGCCCAGTCATGGAAACCAGTGCCTAGGCCAAGGTCAGAGGAATCATCTGATGGATCAGTGTAAGAAATTAGAATTAATATAAGGCCTGCTTTGGGAGACTCAAACTGGACTGTCCCAATAGAGTAGCCACTAGTCATATGTGACTATTAAATGTAAATGTAGATATTTAGGGTCTAGATCGTGGAAGAACAGCATGGGGAGACAGAATCTTGACCACAGCTGAGCAATTGGAATTCTGGTGCAGATCCTGTGGGTGGATATTTATGTACGTTCCTCCACGTGATTCTGTTCCTGATCTATTTTTTCTGGGGTTTTAAACCCTGGGGTTGGCCTGGTGAAAGTAGTGCAATTTAGCATCATGATTTGAGGGGGACAGAGGGCACCGGCAGCCTCAGGATCTGGGTTGTGCAGGGGATGCCCCAGGTGTGAGGTTGTCTTAGGGAGTCAGGCTCGGTTCTGTGGTTCCATAAATGTGCTCTGGGGTTCTAGTGTCACTATCTCGGTCACCATCAGCATCTTGCTACTGTTCTTAGCTAACCTAGCCACCACCAGCAAATTGCTGCCCTGAGACCATGAGAACACAGCCTTCACAAGGTGATGTGTCTACCAAAATTCCTTGCTTCAAAAGTTAGTGGAAAGTGAACAGCGTGATGTGACATAAAGTGAGTTATACCAAGCCCTTGAACACTTTTCATGGTGCTTGCTCTGTGGGATTTGTAAGACACAGAGCAGACATGAAATAACTTCCTGCATTGTTTACTAGTACTGTTTGGTGCCACTGCCTTGGTTCTTGCTAAAGTGCCGGGGATTTGACTCCTCTCTCCCCATTTATATTGGGCCATCAGTGCAATATTATTAAAGTAAAAAGACAAAATGTCTTCTTATTATTTTGTCATCAGTCTTGACATCACAGACTCCCTGATAGGATCTCAAGGACCCCTGAAAACCTGCAGATCACACTTTGAGAAATGCCCCATCTAGCATAACAACCTCAGTGTGCCTAGATTTGCAAAATTAAGGCAATTCCTATTTTAGGCCCAGCCATATTGGCCCCTGAGGCACGGTAACATAGAAAGCCTTGAGATGGGGAAGACCTAAAACCTCACAAATTACTATTAATATCTCAATAAAAATATCCTGCCATGGCTGTCATACTTTGAGAAGGGTTAGGTGGAAGGAGGACCAAAAAGGCTACTGAGGATTTGGAAAATAAGATCAAATTACAAAAAAAGGAAAAAAAACTCAACTTAATATCCATTTGCATGCCCTATCCTCACAGATAGTAAGAATTGGTTATTCGTTTGCCATATTTTTATGCAGAAATTTGATACTTCCAGAGGGGCCCATGTCTTTAAATAGGCAAAGCAACCTTAGAGGAGTGTTGAATCTTAGAACCATGGAGCCACAGTGGTGGAAGAGACCCTCCTATTTTGTGCAAATCACACACCATGTCCAAGCTTCTTGCTTGAGTTTTCTGGAAGGGGATAGTCATTGTGTTTTTCACTGTCACCCACTTGCAGTTAAAATACTGCCAGGTCCAGCTAAGAAAGTCCTTGATGAGAGAGCGAAAGTTATTTAAAAATATCTCCACCTTTCAGTACATGCATTTTTTGAAATTCTATGTCACAAAATGGAAAATGCACATAAAACACTTCTACTGCATTTCAAAGTACAATAGTTGTCTCAAAAAAAAAAGCATTTGTGTAACTGAAATGTAATCTGAACTAAATTGATTTTTACAAAACATAATTTTTACTTGAAAGAATAAATGACAGGCAAACTGTGGTTGCTCAGACTTGGTATTTGGCAGACATGTCCTTGAAAATGAACTAAGTGAGCCTGTCACTTCAGGGAAAGCACTGACAATATTTATGGTAGTCAGGCCCTAAGGGAACCCCCTTGGCCTCCTTCTTGGCATTTATGCCTTTATGTAATACTGCCCCCTTGAGTGTGAGTGGGAACAGTGACCTGCTTCTAACTAACAGACTGTAATAAAGGCCATGGGAAGTCACTCTGTGATTATGTCATTTAGCAGATTGCTGACTCCAACATAGCAGACTGGAGCTAGGGACTTTCTTTGCAGGCTTGATGAAGTAAGGGCAAGGAATTGTGGGCAGCCTGTAGGAACTGCAGGTGGATTCTAGGACCTGAGGAAGGACCCCAGTAGACAGCCTGCAGAAAGCTGGAGCCCTCAGTAATTGAGCTGCAAGGAAACAAAGTTGGCCATCAACTTGAATGAGCTTGGAAGTGGATTCTTCTGGTGAAGACTCCAGATGAGAATGCAGCCTGGCTGACACCTCAACCGTAGCCTGTGAGACTCTGATCATCATAGCTCACCTCAGCCTCAAACTCCTGACCTCAAGGGATCCTCCTGACTCAGCCTCCCAGAGTGCTAGGATTACAGGCATGAGCTTTATACATTCCAGATACAAGTTCTTTGTTGGATATGTGATTTGGAAATATTTTCTCCCAGTTTATAAGTTGTGTTTTCATCCTCTTAACAGGGTCTTTTACAAAGCAAAAGTTTTACATTTTTATGGGGTCAAATTTATCAATTTTTAAAATGTTTTAGATTGTGCTTTTGGTGTCAAGTCTAACTCTTTACCTAATCATAGGTCTCATTTTTTTTCCTGTTTTAGAGAAATATAGTCTTATGTTTTTCATTTAATTCCATGATCTACTTTGAGTTAATTTTTGTATAAAGTGTGATATTTAAGTTGAAGTTAATTCTTTTACTTAGAACTATCCAATTGCTCTAGCACAATTTATTTATGGAAAAAGTGGTCTCTGCGTCATTGTATTGCCTCTGTCCTTTTATTAAAGGTTAATTGGAAATATTTTTGTGGGGTGACCTCTTCAATTTCTTTCATCAGAGTTTTATAATTTTCTTTGCATAGATCTTTAACCACCTTGGTTAAATTTATTCCTAGGTTTTTTTGTGGCTATTTTAAAAGAGATTGCTTTCTTGATTTATTTTTCAACTAGTTCATTATTGGTATATAGAAATGCTACTGATTTTTGTATGCTGATTTTGTATCCTGTGACTTTACTGAATTTGTTTATCAGCTTTAAGAGTTTTTGGTGGAGTCCTCAGGTTTTCCTACATATAAGATCATGTCATCTGCAAACAGGGACAATGTGAATTTTTCCTTTACAATTTAGCTGCCCTTTCTTTCTTTCTTTCTCTTGCCTTATTGCTCTGGCTGGGATTTCTAGTCCTATGGTGAATAAGAGTAGTGAGAGTGGGCATCCTTTTCTTGATCCAGTTCTTAGAGGAAAAGCTTTCAGCATTTCCCTCTTCAGTACGATGTTAGCTGTGGGTTTGTCACATGTGGGCTTTATTGTTTTGAGGTATACCTCCTATACCTAATATGTTGAGAATTTTTATCATGAAGCACTGTTAAATTTTATCAAATGCTTTTTATGCATCTACTGAGATGATCATATGGTTTTTGTTCATCATTCTGTTGATTAATCATGTTTATTGATTGGCATATGTCAAACCATCCTTACATTGCTGGATAAATTCCACTTGATCATAGCGTATCTTTTTGATGTGCTGCTGGATTTGGGTTGCTAGCATTTCATTGAGGATTTTTGCATCTATGTTCATCATATTATACTGTAGTTTTCTTTTCTGTTGTGTCCTTGTATGGTTTTGGTATTTGGGTAATGCTGGTCTCATAGAACGAGTTCAGAAGGATTCCCTTTTCTTCAACTTTTTGGAATAGTTTGAGAAAAATTGATGTTAGTTCTTCTTTAAATGTTTGATAGAATTCAACAGTAAAGCCATCTGTTTCTGCATTTTTCTTTCTTGAGAGATTTTCTTATTAATGCTTCAATCTTGTTAGCTGGTTTTGGCTTATTCAGGTTTTCTATTTCTTTCTGGTTCAATCTTGGTAGGTTGTATGTGTTGAGGAATTTACCCATTTCCTCTAGGTTTTCCATTTTGTTGGCATATTGTTGTTCATATTAGCTTCTAATGATTTTTTGTATTCCTGTGGTGTCAGTTGTAATGTCTCCCTTTTTTGTTTCTGAATTTATTTATTTTGGTCTTTTCTCTTTTGTTCTTATTTAGTCTAGCTAATGGTTTGTTGATTTTGTTTATCTTTAAAAAATCCACTTTTCATTTCATTGATCTTTTATATTGTTTTGTAGTCTCTATTTTACTTATTTCTTCTTTAATCTTTACTATTTATTTTCTTCTGCTAATTTTGGGCTTGATTTGTTCTTGCTTTTCTAGTTTCTTGAGGTGTATCATTGGATTATTTATTTAAAACCTATCTACTTTTTTGATGTAGGCTTTTATTGCTAAAAGATTTATTCTTAGTACTGTCTTTTCTGTGTCCTGTATGTTTTACTATGTTGTGGTTCTATTTTCATTTGTTTTGAGAAATTTTAAAATTTTCTTCTTGATATAGTCATTGACCCATTGACAATCCAGGAGCATGTTGTTTAATTTCCATGTATTTGTACAGTTTTTAAAGTTCCTCTTGTTATTGATTTTCAGTTTTATTTTATTGTGGTCAGAAAAGGCACTTTATATGATTTTGAATTTTGAAAATTTGTTGAGACTTGTTTTGTGCCCTAAGTATATGCTGTATCCTGGAGAATGTTCCATGTGCTTAAGAAAAGAACACATATTCCTTAGCTGTTGGATGAAATGTTTTGCAAATTTCTCTCAGGTCCATTTGATCTAACATAAAGTTTAAATCCAATGTTTCTTTGTTGATTTTCTATAGAGATGATCTGTCTAATGCTGAGAGTAGGGGTCGAGTCCCAAACTATTATTGTATTGGAAACCATCTCTCCCTTTAGACTTGATAGTATTTGCTTTATATATCTGGGTGCTCTGGTGTTGGTTGCACATGTTTGGAATTGTACATCCACTTGAGGGATTGATTTATTTATCATTACATAATGACCTTCTTCATCTCTTTTTACTGTTTTTGACTTAAAGTCTGTTTTTGTCTGATATAAGTGTAGCTACTCCTGCTCACTTTTGTTTTCTTTTTGCATGTAATATCACTTTCCATCCTTTTACTTTCAGTCTATGTGTCTTTATAGCTAAGTTTCTTGTAGGCAGCATATAGTTGGGTCAATTTTTTAGATCCATTCAGCCAGTCTATATCTTTTAAGTAGAAAATTTAATCTGTTTACATTCAAGTTTATTATTGATGCATGAGGATGTACTCCTGTCATTTTGTTGTTTTCTGCTTGTTTTGTATGTCCTTGCTCATTTCTTCCTCTCTTACTGTTTATCTTTGCAGTTTGGCGGTTTTCTGTAGTGATAAGGGTTCGCTCCTTTTTCCTTCTCATTTGTGTATTTGCTCCACCAGTGAGTTTTATGCTTTTGTGTGTTTTCATCATGGTAATTATTGTTCTTTTGCTTCTAGATGTAGAACTCCCTTAAGCATTTCATGTGAGGCTCGTCTAGTGGTGATAAATTTCCCCAATTTTTGCTTGTCTGGAAAAGCCTTTATTTCTCCTTCATTTCTGAAGAATAGCATACTGGGTATAGTATTCTTGGCTACTCAGTTGTCTTTTCCACCACTTTGAATATTCTCTCCTGTCCTGTAAGGTTTCTACTGAGAAATCTGCTATTAGTTTAAAGGGATTACTTTATATATGACTTGATGTTTTTCTTGTGCTGTTTAAAAATTAAATTCTCTTTTTATCTTTGACTTTTGACAGTTTGACTCTAATGTGCCTCAGAATGAAACTTTTTCTGTTGAATCTACTTGGGGACCTTTGAGTTTCATAGATTTGAATGTCCATGTCTCTTCCAAGAATTGGTAAGTTTTCATCTTTTGTTTCTTTAAAGAAGTTTTTTTTATGCCTTTTCCCATATCTTCTTCTTTTGGAATACCCATAATGCAAATATTTGTTTATATATGGTGTTCCATTAGTCCTGTAGGCTTTTGTAATTCTTTTTTACTCTGTTTTTTTTTTCTGTTTCCTATTCTATTTTTGTTGTTTGACTAAGTTATTTCAAAAGACCTGTCTTCAAGTTCAGAAATTCTACTTGATCTAGTCTGTTCTTGAAGACATCAATTATATCTTTTATTCTTCAGCTGTAAGATTTCTTTTTTAAAAAATGATATATTTCTCTTTGTTGAATTTCTCATTCTGATCAGGCATTGTTTTCTAATTTTGTTGAATTGTCTATCTTTATTCTCTTGTACCTCACTGAGTTTTTTGTAGGATCATTATTTTGAATTTTTTTACAGGCATTTTATGGATTTCATTTTCTTTGGGCTCTATTCCTGAAAAATTATTGTATTCCTTTGCAGGTGTCATGTTTCCTTATTTTTTCATGTTTCTTAGGTCCCTACATTTATATCTGTGCATCTGGTAGAACAGTAACCTCTTCCAGTTTTATGGAGTAGCTTTTGTAGCAAAAGACTTTTTCCTGTTGATGTGTCCTATAGTGTTGGTTTGGTAGAGGGCTTTGGCTTTCATGCTGGATGGGCACAGTAGTGTAGTCTTCATGTGATTTCTTTTCCTTTTTACTTTGCTCTTTTTCAAGACAGGGTCTCACTCTGTTGCCAGGCTGGAGTGCAGTGGCACAATCATAGCTTACTGTAACCTTGAATTTCTGGGCTCAAGCAATCTTCTTGCCTTAACCTCATCAGTAGCTGGGACTACAGGCTTGTGCCATCATGCTCAGCTAATTTTTAAAAAAAAATTTTTGTAGAGACAAGGTCTTGCTATGTTGCCCATGCTGATCTTGGGCTCTTGTCCTAAAGTGATCCTCCTGTCTGAGCTTCCCAAAGTGCTAGGACTATAGGCATGAGCCACCATGCCCAGCCTTGATGTGATTTCTTCAGCTATAGTCAATCTCAATGGTGTCTGTGAGTGCCTCAGTGGTCTACACTGCAAGTGTTTGTACCTGGCATGGTGGCTCTGCCAGTTGTGGGGGTGGTGTTACTGGCTCTGACAAATGCCAGGTGGGCTGGTTCTTGGTCTTCAGGGGACATGTACAGTGCACAGCAGCTCTACAGCTGGAGGGAGTGGAGTTACTGCTGGCAGAAAACACCTGGTGGGTCTACCTCAGTCCTGGGGTGGGGGGAGTACATATTTGTGCAGTGGTTCCACCAATGGAGGGGACAGGGTCACTGACATTAGTGGACCCCAGGCAGCCAGTTCATGGGCCTTGGGTAGCACTTGTATTTCTTCTGGTCCTGGGTGTGGCTTCTTTGCTGTGCTGAACCACCTATTTCCTGCAGTGTAGGGTGGTGTATATGGGCTAGGATGCTGGAGTCAAAGCTGTATTGCTGGGATTACAGCATTACAACTTACTGTGTGGGCATGGTGAGATGATGGTGAGGTCCCTAAGATGTGGAGATGTAAGGTCTATTGCCCTCCAGGGCAGGATGTACTCCAGCAGTGGCTCTATTCCCCATATAGCATCATGTTGAAACAGATTGTATCCTAGGGAGTGGAGGGGACTCAGCATGTGTTTCTTCTTCTTCTTTTTTTTTTTTTTTCTTTTTGAGACAGAGTCTTGCTCTTTTGCCCTGGCTAGAGTGCCGTGGCATCAGCCTAGCTCACAGCAACCTCAAACTCCTGGGCTTAAGCAATCCTTCTGCCTCAGCCTCCCGAGTAGCTGAGATGACGGGTATGCACCACCATGCCCAGCTAATTTTTTCTATATATTTTTAGTTGTCCAGATAATTTCTTTCTATTTTTTAGTAGAGATGGGGGTCTTACTCTTGCTCAGGCTGGTCTCGAACTCCTGACCTCGAGCGATCCTCCTGCCTCGGCCTCCCAGAGTGTTGTGTGTTTCTTCTTTGGAGCAATGCAGCTGCAATAAGCTCCAGACAGCTCCCTATACTGGGTTAGGGGTCTGTGAGGATTGTGAGACTCTCCTGGAACTAGGACTGAAGGTATCCTTGATGTGAATGAGGACTGCTAGGGACCTCCCACTTACCTTTTCCCCACAACGGGGAGTACCTCTTGGCTCTGAACACAGCCAGGTGTTTTACTTTCCTTTCTACACTGCCATCCTGAGTTTCTGTCCCTTGGAGAGTTTTCATTATTTTATTTCTGAGTTCCGGTGTTTTCCCTTAGTCATTCTACTCAAAATGCGGTTATTAATTTGTTGTTTTGGTCCTTCTTTGTGGGGCAGACAAGCGTTGGGCACCTCCAGTGGGCCATCTTGATGATAACCTCAGGATCTAGTTTATCTCTTTTATGTTATAATTTTCTGGCCCATGAAGACCTGGCCCATGAGGACCTGATGAAAAGACCATATGTCACTCAGAGATCCAAGACATTGAGGATGATGATGAGAATTTAATCCCTTGTGCTGACTTTTTCAGGAGAAGGTATTTTATGTGAATGAGAAAGAAGGAAGCAAATATATATTTGAAAATCAAAAGAGTGAAATGTGGCAGGCTTTAAAGTATTGTCAATATCTGTATTTTCTTCCCTTTCCTGGGCATAGGCATGGTTTACATTTTCTGGATCAGTACAGTTAAACAGGGTCATAGTAACGGACTCTACCCAATGGAATATGGGCAGAAGCAATGAAGATCACGTCTGGGTCCTACAAGTAAGTTTTCCTTCTCCATATTCAGACTTTTACCTGGTTCCCACAGCAGTGGGAAGTGAAGAGAAAGACCCTGGAAGATGATGGAACTACACAGAGCCAGAAATCTGAGTTCCTGAGTGACAGGTGGAACATAACCTTCCTAGCAATCCACATTCAACTATAAAATGAAGTTTTGGTTTTTTTTTTTTTTGCTAAGTCCTTATGATCATGGACTTTTAAATGAATTGTTTACCTTAATATAACTAATATCCAAAGCATAATTACTTTTAATTTTTACCTATTTGCTATTGGCAATGATTACTTGTGATTGATAAAAATCCTTAAATAAACTAGGTTATCCAAAAGGATTATGAAAAATTGAGGATAACATTTTACAAAGGGGGTTTCCATTTTTAAAATAATATTATTCACAACCAAAAAATTTTTACACTAGCATACAACATATAAAATAGAAACACATTCAGTAATTTGCATAGCATAATATAATATTAGTAGTATTATCTATTTAATGGTTCTACGTAATTCTATAACATATGTTGCTGTTTTTCCCTAGAAGAAGGTTAAGGGAATCATGCTCTCTTACCTCCTGCCCCCATGATCACCACCTCTGTCATGAGAGAAGTGGATAATTTCCAACTGGAGAGCTTCTCAATTGGATTGGAGACATAGCTCTGCCCTCAGGAGCACCCAGTCTTCTAAGAGATAAAGGATGCTTCTTTCCAAGGGGATTGAAGATAGAGCCAGGAAAGAGCAAGTGGTTTGCGGTTATGAGTACTGGTGCTTTAGATGTGTAGGGAGGAGAATGAGGTTGGCTAAAGAACAGGCTCAAGGTACTCCCAGAGGACAGGAATTATCTGGGTTCAAAGTGTGTAGTGCCAATGTTCTTTGCAAACCCATTGCCTTATTTGGTGGAGGTATAAACCTCTCCGCAGACATTAGATGACTCCTACCATTGGGCAGACAGCAGGCTGGGCCCTGAGTCTGTCTTCCTGAACAAGACAGCAGTTTCTCCCCTTATGGTGCTCACAGTTCAGAGATGTTAAAAGTGAGTCTGGTAATCATGGGTGCGACGCTTATATGGTGTGGGGCGTGGAGGGCAGTTTGGCGTAGGCTGTGGCACATCTGGCAGCTGTGCCTGCAAATGCATCAAGAGCTAGAGGGGCCTCATTTGATCCCAAAGCCCAGATTGGCCACCTGGTTCTGCAGCAGGCATGAGATGGAAGGGGTCGGGGAGTGTTGAACAAAAAGCAGAAAAGAGACAGGACAAGGGGAAATCAGGAAGAGAAACATGACAGAGAGTCGACTAAACTAAGTAGGGAGACTGAAGAAGCCAACTAGGGATGTGGTTGGCATAGAGGTTCAGGAAAGAGACTCTCCTGAGTCAGAAATAGGGAGGAAATAACGGGTAGCACAGTGGGAACTCCTTACTGAACAACTCTTATCCAAAACAGATAATGTCTTCTTTTTTCTTCAGCATATATGGAGACTCGTGGTTTTATTAGGACAGAGGAATGTGAGGGTGAGGAAACCAAGATATATTCATGAAGAGTAACCAAATGTGCATTTCTTTACCTGCAGCAGTTGAGATCAGCAACTACGTAGTGAACCTACATTTAACAACTTTGTGTATTTTGTACCCCTAAGTTCTCATCCAGAAGCAGCGGCCCGCTCCTGACTGTTGGTGGAGCGAATGGCATTCTATTGACTGGATCGGAAAAGAGGAGTTGGGGGGGAAGATGGAGCTCAGACAGGGAGAACTCTGTCCCTGCCAGGGAACCCTTAACCCCTGGGTCATTGAGGTGTCAAAGTCAGTGGGCAACATTGGAGGCTTTGGGAGTGAGCTGGAGAGAGTGGTATTATTGGAGGTTTCCCACCGTAAAATTTAGAATTTTATGTGGAATACCCAAAAAAACAGGCTGCACTCCCACCCTTCCCCCTGCACTTTGACCTTTGGACTGGAAACTGCTGCAGGGTTTCAGGAAGGTTCTGGACAAACATTTTTCCTCCAGCTCATCAACATTTCAGACTGCTTTAATTTTTTTAAACATGTAAAGAAGTGTGATAAATAAATGCTACTTCAGTTTATACAGTAGAAAATATTAGAATAGAGGGATATTCAAAGAATAAAATAAACAATACCTTTTATTCACCAACCAAACATAGCCACTGTTTATGTTTTACTGTATTTACTGCCAATTTTTTGTACAAAGATGTAATTATGTGTTACCTGTCATAATATTTTACATGATCTTGACACTGTCTGAGCATTTTTCCATATGACTAAATATGATAATTTTATGATCACAGTATATTACATCACTTAGATACACAATAACTTATTTCCAGCTTTTTCGTATTATATATAAGTTGAAATGATCATCCTGATAAATAAATATTTGTGTATATGAGTGTGGGAGGCATGCAGATGTTTAAAGATTTTGATTCATTTTGGTCAACTCCCTTCCAAGATGGTCCCTTGACTTTTACCCCTAACAGCTGTGTGCCGCCTGCCATAGTCCCCATGCAAGGCTGCCTCCTAGAGGTATTAGACACTTTCCATCGTGCCCATGAGCAGCAATTTGAACTCACCTCAACATGTGCATACCTTACAGACCCAAGTGATGTCATTCTCCCCTGCCAGTCTGACAACTACTCAGCAAGTTGCAAAATTCTGTTGGACAATTTTTGACTTAAGTTTCCAAACATCTCTGAGCTCTTTCCAGACTTATTTGAAATGCTGGCACGGTGCAGATGCTGCTGTCTCCTGCCTCATGCTGCTTTGATATCATAGACCATCCAACTTGCCAAGAAATGGGGTTCACTCCCCACTGACCACCTCAGCCCCTCTGAAAAGTTCTGTTGCCCTCTCATCCTTGGGACACTGTTCCCTAATATCACAGACCTGTTCAATAAAGCCTTTCAAACCTGCTGGTCACCAGTGAAATCAGAAAGAGGGCTGCAGGGGAAAGAGCCAGAGGACACTGGGTGTAATCCAGAAACATGATTTCTAGGTATCTAATTATTCTAATTATCTTGTATCTAATTATCTTCCCCTTTCTGGATATCAATTTGTTTATCTGGAAAATGAATGGGCTATACTAGGTGCTTCTTAAGTTTTCTTACACCCTGACATTTTATTATGAAATGATATATCTTAATGACCTGCTCTTCCTCAACTTTATGCTGATTTTTTGTCTTATCTGTATTAATCTTTCTTCCTTCTGAAAACTGCTTGAACTTTTCTGATCTTTTTCTTTTTCATTTGTTGCATTTGGTTTTATGTTTTACTTACAGAAGCACCGTGTGTGTGTGTGTGTGTGTGTGTGTGTGTGTGTGTGTGGAGAGAGAGAGAGAGAAGAGCATGTGTGCTTTTGTAAGAGTGCATGTTTGTATGGGAAAGGGTGAAGATCATCTCTCTTAGGGTTCTCCTGGGACAGTCTCTGTGGATTCTACTCTCCTTCCTGCTACAGCATTAGGTGTCTTCACAGTGGGCACGTAATGAAAGAAAAAGACTGTCTAAGATGATTAAATCAGCGTGTGAATGTATATGTGCGTGGTATGAATATCCATGTGCACATGAATGTGTATAGGAGCCTGTCCCTCTGTGACTGTGACTGTTAAGTGTTTGGCTCTAGGTGTTGGTGGCATCAGAAAGGGAGGATGAGTGACGAACAGATAATCAGGTTGGAATAGGTACAAGTACAATTTCTTTGGAATAATTTTGTAGAAAGAAATCAACCAAACAAAATAAAGATAATTTGAGGGCAAGGATTCAGAATCAGAGATGACTCAAAGCAGGCACCATCTAAATTCAGGTGTGGCTCACTCAGGTGAAAGAAGGGAGCCCTGTTCTAGTCGTGGCTGCCTAAAATAACAGACTCTGGGTGGCCTTAAACACTCTCCCATAGCCAACCCCAGACTGTTCTGCAGGTACAGCAGCCACATGTACACACACACACACACACACACACACACACACGCACGTTCTCAGTGCCAGGATCGAGTACCTTCTGACTACAGACCTCACAACCAGCCCTCACTGTGTTAGTTCTTGCTTCACACCGAGAGAGCAATGAAAGTTGAATCAGCCAGTGACACACACAACCAGGCATGGAGTTAAAAGTTATTTATTGGGGGAAGAACAGGGAATATTCACCTGATCCCTCCCCAAACCCCTCTTCAGATGAACCCTGAGCAACTGGAAGACCAGCTCACCCAGTGAGAATTTCTGCCTTATTCACAAGCTCAGGAACCCTCCAGAGTGAGGGTAAAAGACATCTTTTTTGAGGTGCAAAGAGGGAGGGATTATGACTCAGGGTGACAGCATGCTAATTGCAAGGTCAACAGGCAAATGGGCCTAATGAGCAGAGTGGGATGGGGGCTCAGCATCCGGTGGTCCGTTCCTCAAGGGCATGGCTGTGGACCACGTCACTTCTGCTTTGTCTTCTGCTGGGCTGGTGCTGGAATGACCGTTGAGGGGCAGGGCTCAGGCACCTTGGGATGGCAGGGCTCAGGCACCTTGGGGTGGCAGGGCTCAGGCACCTTGGGGTGGCAGGGCTCAGGCAACTTGGGGTGGCAGGGCTCCTTGGTTTTGGGGGCACATGGCTCCTGGGGCGGAGGCTGGCAAGGCTGTTTCACTTGCTGCTGCTGAGGCTGAGGGGGTGGGGCGCAGGGCTGCTTCTGCTGCTGGGAACTCATGCTTCAGAGGTGGCTTTCCCTAGGGACAGAAAAGCTGACTCAGTGATTCAATTAAACAGGGAAGAAGTTAAGTTCAATAACAAATAGATTCAATTTCAGGCCCCTTTTAAAGGAGAGAGCATTTCTTATCCCCTCACTGTCCCACCACATTGGAAAGTAAAATAATCTTTGATAATTTCTGGGCCTTTTCAAGAGGAGGAGCTTAAGGGCAATTTGTTCTGCTCTATTTCAGTGGGGTTCATTCCTGGGCTCCCTTTTGTCCCCAGACATGTTATATCCCTCATTGAAAAATGCCCTAAGAAAGCCTGCTTCTGGGAGGGACCCGAGGCCCACATATTAGGCCTTTTGGGAAGCGGCATCATAGGAAATACTGCAGTCTATTCACTCCTCGTACTTCATAGAATGCCTTGTGACTTACAGGATGGCTCTATATTAATCTAAACCCCAGTGATTTTGCTCCTGGTCTTTCCTCACATGGTCCCCTCCGAATCCTTTCCTTCCCACCTCTGCTTGTCCAAATACGCCTCCACCATAGCTCACATCTCCTGCCCCCACTAGGAGGCTCTTCTGGAGCAGTGTCCCCCAAAACTGCACAGCCCTTCCTTGCCCCTTCCTCCCTGTGCCAGCCACTATCTACTTCACATGTCATCACTTTAAGTGCATCTATTACCTTCCCTGCTAGGTTGTAAGTTTGTTGAGTAGGTTTCATGTTGGTCTGATTTATCCAAAGTGCCTAGTGTACTGCCTTAAATATAAGAAGTGCTCAGTGGAGATCTGTCTAAGGAATGAGAATTTCTGTAAGTACCTACCAGAGGAGATTGTGGTGTTGCTGAGGGTGCTCTGGGCCTGAGCCTGTGCCCTAGCCCTGCTATGAGCTCCTGGTGGGGACAGGCCTGTCTCCTGCCCCTGCCCTACCCCAGTCCAATGGCTGTCCACTGAGCTGGCTAACCCAACCATCCCTAAGGTCCCTTCAAACCCAAACTGTGCTTTTCCTTAAAGTGAAGACTTTCCTCTATTCTCTAACTCTAATTGATACGTTGCATCAACCCTCTTATACATGCTTGCCTTTGTCCAGCTTCCAATAATGAAAAAAATAAATAAGAATTCCAGATTGGTTGCAATCAGAGACTCACCTGGTACACAGAGAAGAACGGGCTGTCTGGTCGCTTGGGTCTGGTGTGAAGGCAATCGCCAGCTGGCTTTTATAGGATGGATGAGCCTTGCCTCAAGGAAATAGTATCGCCCAGGAGCTCTGTTTTCATTCCTCACCTGTCACCCATGATTCACGCTCCCCCCCGCCCCCCACAGTCACTCGTTGGCTCAGCTTTTGTGATGAAAACCACCCACCTGATATTTTTTGGCCTGGCTGGCTGACAATGATGTCACCTGTATCTAATCCTCACTGCCACCCTCCTGCTCAGACCCAGGTGCAGGGCTTGTGCTGGGGAGCAGCAGGCTTCCTGGAGGATTTAATGAGTTAACCCTGGAGGGATCAGAGT
>CM052444.1:39484924-39500636 GCA_028533085.1 Varecia variegata
ATTATTTGCAAAGAGAAGCTGCTTTGAGAACTGCTGAGAAATTCCTAGTAAGAGAAACATTCCTTTGTGCTGGAGCTTTTGAGGTTGGCTGAGAAGGGATGTGGGGCTCAGCAAAGGACAGAGGACGCTTCGGCTGCCTGCCCACCCGTCTGCTCCACTGTCAGCCTCTTTAGTGCCCCACCTCGCCCTGGGCTGGTGCCAGTGCCACCACCACACCTGAGCTCTGGGCCTCTCTCCTCACTTCCGCTCTCATTCAGGCTTGGGCCCAGGCCCACCTCTTCAAATCCTGTTTCAGGAGCTCCTGAGACAGGAGGCTCCAGGCAGAACCTGATGCTGTGTGGGCAGGATTCTCAGCCCCGGAGGAACCTACTTCCTGCTCCTCTGTCCTTTGGTGCCACCTAGCTTGTCTCAGGCCCTGGATACTCTGAACCCAGCTTCCGAGTACAAACATACAGTAATAAGAGATTTTTACCTTCTCCCTTCCCCGATCACCTCAAGCATCTAGGGACACCAGAGTGTCGGCTGCTCAATTCAGGCCATGATGATTTAAAAAAAAAAAAGTATAGCACACAGAGTCCCCCTCTGAGAAAGGGCATAAAAAGGAGGAAGAAACACCAGATCCTGAGTGTTAGGAGCCTCCTGAACATTTTGGGTTAGCAGGCAGGAAAAGCTAAGTTTGCAAGGGTAGGAGCAGAGGTGGAGAGAGGACATGAAATCATAGCGCCGGAGATCTCTACCCAGCCCTCATCCTGCAGAGAGGGAAGAGACAGGTGCAGTGGGGAAGGACTCATTCGAGGATTCATGGCTTGTTCAGCATCAGAATCGGACCAAACCTGGGATTCCCGATTCCATCTCCACTGCACTTGCTCCCTAAGCACCATGCCTTTTCCCCTCCTCTTTCCTCCCAGTCCCTGGAGGGATGAATACAAATTGAAACCTGACTTCTCTCTCTTGAGGCGGGTAGAAAGGAAAGGACTGAGGCTTAATGTCTGGCCCAGTTGTTTCAAAGCCTTTATTGGTTGGATAATCTCAAGCAAGTTGCCTAGTCTTTCTGCACTTTAATGTCCTTATCTTTAAAAGGAGAAATTTACATTCTACTTCACAGGATTGTTGTAAAGATTACATGAAATGATGCTTCAAAAGTTGTTAGGATGGATGGGCTAAATATGTCTTACATAATAACTCGTGCTAATTTGTCTCATTCTTTCCTCTTCTTCCACTTGAAATCAAATGAAATTTCCCATTGACTGTGAGTTTCCCTTTTTTCTGCTCACTCTGTGTGCATGTCTGTGTGTGTGTGTGTGTGTGTGTGTGTGAGAGAGAGAGAGAGGGAGAGAGAGACAGACAGAGAGATGACCCAAGGGCAGGGCACCCTTCCTCAGTGGAACAACATTCTTGGCCTTTGTGATTGTTTTATTTCCCCTTATTTTTTTCGCTTCACTTTCAGGTTTACATGTTTACCAAATTATACCTTGAATCACTGGACAGGGACCATGACCGCACAGTGCATGCTTTATATGAGCTGAGGCACAGGAGGTGGCTAAAATTATTGGTGATCACGCAATGATCTGGGTATGTCCTAGGTAAGGAAACTGAGGCAGAGAAGTGTTAAGTAACTCTCCCAAGAGGTCATAAAGGTCTGATGTGCCAGGATCCAGTCCCTTAACAGGCACAGGGCACGCTATCAGCCAGCAGGCTACTCTTAGGAGAGAAACTGACTGGGTCCTGGCACTCTCACACATCCGAGCTGATCGATTGTCTATCACCCATTCCAGATAGAGTTTCTCTGAGTATGGGTGCTCACGAGACACAGACAGATACATTTTTAAACGGAGGGTACTGGAGCCTGGGATGGTTCAGACTGGTGTGCTCTCCTCCTGGTCACTCACTGCCCCTGTGCTGTTGAGGGAGCACAGGCACAAGCGCATGGCTGAAAGTTTTCTGCAGAGAATCCGAAACCCCATTGGAGGTGGCTACTGTTTTTGCAGTTGTTGGTCCCTTCTCTTGTTTGTTCAGCTGTGCCTGCTCAGTCTCTGGCCCACTTCTGAAAGCAAACTTCATTACAGTGCAGAGTGGCCTCTGTAGATCACAGGTTGGGAAACATAAAGTCCTGGGTTCAAATCCCGATTCTGGTCCTTACTAGCTGTGCTTTGTGATATTGGCAAAGTTTGTCAATAATGAGAGCTACCATTTAATTAGTTCCTACAAAGTGTCAGACACTAATCCTCACAAGAGCAGTGCAAGGGACAGATCATTAAACCGACATTCTATAGGTGTAGATTCTGAAGCGTAAAAATAAGTCACTTGCCCCAGTTTACATGGCAAATAGGTGTCAGGGCCAACATGCAAATCCAGCACTGTGACTCTGAAGGCTTTATGAATCTCTGTTTATCTTACCTGCAATATTTGCTTTTGGAGTGTTATTAAATAAGATTACATATGTAAAACAACTACTATAGTGATTAGAACATAGTAGATGGATAATAAACATCAAGTGCTCATCTCCTTAGGGTCTGAACCACATATATTATTAGAAACTCATCTTCAGTGATGCAGAAAATTCCATCATTTTCTTCATTTTTGAAGTAGTCAATAAGTCATTCATTTAACACATATTTGCTTAAAGACAGTCAAATGTCAAGCATGAAGTCCCAGCTTTGTGAAGTATAGTAGGGACATAGACAACATTCTATGTGCTTCTGGAATCCAATCCCCATCAGTGGGAGTGTTTCCCCAACTGACCTAAGCATAATAATCACTTGGGATGCTTGCTAAAAATAACAACCTCTCCCTCCTAATGACATAGAAATAGCTAAGGGAAGGGCCTGGGGATCTGCATTTCTAAAGTATGCAGCAGGTGGTTTTTATGATCAAACAAGTTGGGAAACACTGAACTCTAAACACAATGGCTTTTTTTAAAAAAAACTTGAATGCAATTGATATCATCTGGCATCTTAAAAAAAAATCCATGTCTTGCCTCCATTACAGAGTTTTATTTAATCAGTTGGTTTTTAAAAAGTCCCCAGATAAAACCATGGTTGCATATCACTGCTCGGACAGAATATCTCAGTTCCAGGACCGGATTCCAACTGGAGAGTCCCGGTCCTATGCACTCCTCCAGGTGGAAGGAGGTACAGGTGGGTGCTAAGGTGTCTGGGCAGATATTGATGTTGACGCAACTAGATGCTGATGGATGTGGGTGTTTGGCCTGAGGATATTGGGAGCCTTGGGAAGCAATTAAGTCCTGGCCAAGGAAGGCTAAGTACTTCCACACACCCTTGAACCTCACCCTCCCAGCCAGAGAATCATCAAAGGACAGGCTCAGGCTGGCTTGGCAGGGCTGGTCCTGGAGCCAGTAGCCTGGAGCCAGGACATGATCCTGTGTCACCTTCCTGGGCGTGCGCACGGTAGGGAGACTTTGGTGGGTTGAAGGTCCATACTTCCTACTTCCAAGGAGCTTCTGGGAGGGCTGGATCGTGACCTTTGGAGTCCCAAAGTAATAACAAAGTATAGCTTTCTGCTGTTAAGGAGGGAAAACTTTTCCTCTACACTCTTAGTTTCAGTGATGTGGGCCTGCAAATTTAACTGACAAAAATATCAACAGGAGAAAAGGCGTAATGTTTTTATTAATTTTATTATTTTTACATGCATAGGAGCTTCACAGAAAAGAAGCAAAAACCTAAAGAGGTAGTTAGACTCGGGAGCATATATACCCTTCTTTTTATTTATTTATTTTATATATTTTTTATTTTAGCATATTATGAGGGTACTAATGTTTAGGTTACATATATTGCCTTTTCCCCGCCTGAGTCAGAGCTTCGAGCCTGTCCATCCCCAAGACGGTGCTCACCGCACCCATTAGATGTGAGTATACCCATCCCCTCTTCCTCTCTCCCACCTGCCCGACACCCGATGAATGCTGCTACCATATGTGCACATAAGTGTTGATCAGTTAATACCAATTTTATGGTGATTACAGGTGGTGATTGTTTTTCCATTCTTGTGATCTTTCACTTAGTTGAATGGGCTCCAGCTCCATCCAGGATAACACAAGAGGTGCTAGATCACCATTGTTTCTTTGCAGCTGAGTAGAACTCCATGGTATACATATACCACACTTTATTAATCCACTCATATATTGATGGACACTTAGAGGGTTTGGGCTTCAAGAGATGACACATTGTGGGAAAGTGAGTAGAAATATATGGGGAGCTAATGGAAGATAAGGGTTGTTCTGGTAAGGTTTGTTCATGCAGACACATCTTCCTTCCGGGCTCTGTGTGTCCTGTGATGAGAGTTGCTGTCCTCACCCTGGTCAGGAGAAGGGATAAATGTTCACCACCTCACAAAGGGAAAACTGGGGTCTGCTTTTAGGCAGATAAGGGGAGGGAAGCGAACCCTTCACGGATCTGCTGATTCTTAACTGCCTCCAGTGAAAATAATCTTTATGCCAAAGTGGCACATTTTGGGGTGGCATATCCTGGTGCCCCTTCACTGCCCTCGCCCTTCCCCTGCTCATCTGTGTAATTCAAGATAAATATTTTTAAAAATCACCTAAAAGTCACAGCTGCCACTTCTTTTTAGATTTTCTGGTTACTACAGTCTGAAGTTGTTCATGGAATTTGATCTTCATTCATTCATTGACTCATTCACTCATTCTCGGGGCTTTGCTCAAGCTCCAAACACATGTACTCTGCTTATTGGGAAATCACCAGATCAGCCCCCATGGAGGTGGAGAGGGTGGGGTAGGGAACAGGACCCACAAAAATACAAAAGCCCCAAAGAATTCGTGGATCCACCTAATTTTAGCACAAGAAGAAAGCATCCAACCCAACCACTTATTTTATAGATAAAGAACTGAGGTTAAGGAACTTGCTCAAGGTCACAGATCTATTCAGTAGTAGAGCCAGAACCAGAATCCAAGTCTGTTCTTTCCCAATCCAGAGCTCTCCCCAGGCTGGGAAACACATAACCATTACACCTCAGTATAGATTCCTGGGCCAGGGTGAAAAGACCTGGGTAAATAGGGCACCTTTGGGGCAGAGAAATAGCCTTAGTTAATGCTTTGGCAGTTACCTTCCCCAGCTGTAAATGATGATAAGACCAATCATTTAGTAAACGTATACTATATCCAGCCACCTTCTAGATACTGTTGCCAATCCTCACAAAAATGATACAAATAATTGTAATGAAACCATTGCAGCCTTTCACATATGCCTGGATGCGATCACACAGCTAGGGGATGGGGCAGCTGGGACTCAGCTCTGTTCAGTCTGACTGCAGAGCTCTTGCTCCTTTGGCTAAGGAAACTGAACGTCAGAACAGCTCTAGTGCAGATGCCCAGTCCTGCTCACGTTGCCTTTGCGGGCCTCCCGGCCAGAAGAGGAGGTGGCAGGGAATTTGAGCCAGCTGGGTTTGTATAATAAACCTGGATCAGGCGGGGCATTGTTTTGTTTCTGGGGTGGAGAGAATTTTCTAGGCAAGTGAGATGGTGAGAAGGAAGGACAGTGGAGGAGGGTGTGGTGAGCTATCCCTCCCCCACTGCAGTGTTTAGAGGCTTTGAAAATATACTCTCCTTTCCTCAGAAGAACAGAAATGTTTTAATTTTATTGATATGTTGTGGAGGGGGTTTGAATATATGATGAATTAATAAATTGGTGACATGCACAGAAAGAGCTGATTTATTAATAGTGAAAAAAATCATTTAAGTCAATCAGGATGGCATATTGTCTGAGTGCTTCTTAAATTTATGTAAACTTTAAAAAAATTTGGAAATATATTACACAAGAAAATGCATACATCTCAATGAATTTTCACAAAGTGACCACATCTGTCTAATTAGTTCCCAGATAAAGGCACAAACTTTGCCAGACTCCTGTAAAGCTCACTTTTTGACTTAATTCTGACTTAACATAGATAAATGGAATCATATGATATGTTCTTTTAATGTCTGCTTTCTTTCTTTCAAGATTATGTTTGTAAAATTAATCCATGTTATATAGCGTAGTTTGTCTAATCTCATTGTTTTGTGGTATTCCATTGCATAAAAATACCACAATTTATTTATCTATCCTACTGTTAGTGGATATTTGGGGTATTTTTAATTGAGGTTACTAAAAATACTGCTACTAAAAAATACATATGTTTTAGCAATCATATGTATGCATTTCCATTGTGTATACAATAAAGAGTGAAATTGCTGAAATGGGATGCATATGCTCAACTTTAGAAAATATTGCCCAATAGTGTCCTGTAACGGTTGTCCAATTCATATTCCCATCAGCAGTTTACAAAAGTTCCTATTGATCCATAGCCTCACCAACACCTGGTATTGTGTCTTTTTAATTTTAGCCAATATGCTGGCTTATGTAGTGGTATCACACTTTCCTTTTAATTTGCATATGTTAGGTCAGTTTAAAGATCATTGATATCTCTACCAAATCGTCTTTAGAACGTGGCACATCCCTTCATTTGTTAGTTCTCTTTTATTTTCTCTCAATAATATTTTATATCTTTGATATAAATGTCATATCTTTCATTAAATTTATTTAAGGCAATTGACACTGTTTTAATGGCGTTTCTATTTTTGTTGAGGTTAAACGAACAAAAAGAAAAATGCACAAATCAGCTCAGTATTTTTTTGATATGCATATGCACTCATGTAACCACCCACAAGATTGAGGACTTTTCCAGCATCCCAGAAAGCTGCATCACAGCCCCTTCCAGTCAGTACTCTCCCCAGCGACGACCACTGCTTTGACTTCTATCTTACAAATCAGACTTTCGCCTGACCTTACAGTTTTAAATCCTCTGTCTGGCGTATTCCCCAGAGCCCCTCCCCCTGGCAGGTTGCAAACTCCATTCGTAGTCTCATAAACCTACTAAAAACTCCACTCTACTTTTCAGAGACTTTCTGCTTAGGTATTTAGTGTTCTGACCTGACCATTCCCAGAATTCATTAAATTTTCTGAGTGGAAAATCAACCATTTGGTCGGAGGCCCTCAAAGCATCCGTGAACTCTCCTGATTTCTCTGTCCCCAGCAAGGGTCCTTCACAGTGAGCAGCTCAGGTTTTTATTCTTCTGCTCATGCCCAGAATGAGCAAATTACCCCAGGACAAACACTTTTCGGCTCAGCTCTCTGAGGTTCTTCTCTGTCTGGAGGAGTCATAGGGTCCCCAGATGTGTGCAGAAAATTTACAGATTTGGTCTAGATGTACACTAGACTGCTGGCTTGCCATGAGCTGTACTATTCCACTTAGAAACAGAGGTCCTGTGCTTTTGAAAAGCCAATCATTGTGCCTTTTGGGATAGTGAGATCAACAAGACCCCTGTGCTTCCAGGGCTCATAATTTAATAGGGAAATTAAATGCATAAAAGTGAATTAAAATACACAAGTAATTTTGGGCTTAATAAAATAATTATAATAATTACATTAATAATTAATAAAATAATTATAATCAATAAAATAATTATAATAATTACATTAATAATAAAAATTTGTACAAAGTGTTATGAGAGCTTATGGGAGGTATTTGTTCTTTCTAAAGTGTTAAGTGTGGTTCAATAAAATATTTGAACTAAACTTTTAAAACTGAGAGGATCCCCTAGACAGCAAAGTGAAGAACTAATATTCTAGACAGAAGGAGTAGCATGAATCAAAAAATAGAGGCATCAAAATTGAATGGTATATTTGTAGCAAAGCAAATTATCTGGTGTTGCCAGATTGTGGTGTGTTTTGGGTCTTGTAGGGAAATTTTGGAGTAGTCCATGAGTTTTTATACTTTAATGTATAGGAATTGTAACAGAGCTTGTAAGTTTTCTCTTTAGTCAGTTAAGAAGTTGAACCAAGTGAGGCATAATGTCCCTTTGTATTCTGACATTATCTTACTTTATGTGAAGGGGAACCAAGAATGAACAAATCACCTCCTCTCAGCACATATGTGGATGGGATTTGATATAAGTCAATGTTGTTCTGCTAACCTCTGAAGGTGGAGTTACACAAAAGTATTTTTTTTATGAGGGGAATAGGTCATCATGTATTCACAGAGAGATGGGACTTTGTCCTTGGCCACTGGTGTGGAAGGCAGGGGTGTCTCCCCCTCCCCAACGAGTTAATAACCTGAGACAGACCACAGCAGAGGCATTCATTGTTTTAATCACCAGTCTGGCCAATTAGCTGAAGACTATGCAAATCTGTCATCCCTGGAACCCAGAAGTCTGTGAGAGACCTTGCTAGGGCTTTCCTGGGGGACATGGAAATGATATTCAAAAGCAGTGTGACCAAGGAACTGGCTAGGACTTGGATGAATGGCAGCCAGGAAGGAGACTGCCAAGGGGGACTGGCCTTTCCAGTTGACAGGGGGGAGTTATTCTAGGCTACAGGGATTGGGGCACAGAAGGGCTGTCGAAGAATTCTTAGGGTTATAAGCATTCCCTTTGAATCTTAATTGTTTTTACAATACTTTGACTTCCCTGGTTAATGTCTGTACCCACTGAGTTTTAAGTAATTACTACTTGAAAATATCAGCCATGGATGTCGATTTTAAGGGAAAATAGAGAAGGTGGTTATTAGTTCCTTTTCAAGTCAGTGTGTTAAATGAGAAAGCAATTTATTATTGACATTGCCTATGGTGGCGACTAGAATTCAGGGAATAAATCCCAAGAGAAGAATAAAGCTCAAAAGGAGAAAATCTGGCCTTGTTTATCTGCTCCTTCCCACCTAGATGCTCTCCTTCAAAGACTCAATCTCTCTTCATATCTGAGAGGTTTGCTGCCTCTTTCTGACACATGCAGCCAGTCTCACTCTAGAGTTAGGAAGGTCAGGAAGTCTTCTGTAAAAATAAGACTTCTTTCATAAGCTATGGAGTTAGATTAACTGACAGAACCAATCCTTGTGTACTTTGCACAAACTCTCCATCCCTGGCTATCCTGATACAACATTTCCCTGTGTAAGAAAACAACTTTGACTTTGAGAGACAGGATAGATTGTCTCAGGATAGCTCTGGAAAACTAACACAGCAGAATGGAAAACTAAGCTCATACTAGAACTTGCTAAGTATTAAATGAGTGAGTAGGTAAGTAAGAGAATGAGTATGAGTTGATGAATAAATGAATGAAAATAAATAAACAAATACATGGAAAAAGTCACTTGCACATGTTTTAGAAGTGTTTTGTAGCACTCAAGTCATTTGTGTACCTTTACCTGAAATGAGTCAGCATCTGACCCTCCCCCATTAGCGCAAGGGCAACTCCCTGAACTCTGGGCACACGTGCACTTGCACACTCGCTTACCAAAATATTCCCTCTGAACTGATGAATGGATCACAGAATGGTGCTGAAAGTGGGCAGGGACAATCAGTCCAAGAAACAGACAAAGGTATTACATGAATCACAGATTTATTAGTGGAGAAAATAGGAGAGAAGCCCCAAGAGGGGGCATTGGGGAAGGGAAGGATGCAGAAGCTGTGCATTGGCCTCTGGTGTCCCCTCTCATCAGGGTGGGACCCCAGAAGAAGTCTCGATACTTTCCCTGCTTTGGGACACGGAGGGGCCTTAGTCATGGCCAGGCCGGAGATTGGAGAGGATGAGATCACTCTCATTCCTACCCGGGAGAGCGTCAGGGTCGGGTATAGAAGAAGCCTTGGGGCCAAGGTGGTGTGTGTGATGGGGACTTCAATGGGAAGAAAGCCTTACATTGCTTATTGTACCCTGAGCAGGAGGAAGGGGGAGAGGGAGATCCTGGAGCTGGAGACAAGAGGAGCAGGACGAAGGGAAGGCTCCGTCCATCTGGCAGCCTGGGTGGCGGACAGGTGGTGATCTCCAGTCCATCCTCACTTCTGTTTACTCTTGGGGGCTTGCTGGGCTGAGGGACACTTCTGCTGGGCTGGAATGGCTGTGCCCTTGGGTGGGCATTGCTTCTTGGCCTGGGGCGCATAAGGATCCTTGGTTTTGGGTACACACGTCTCTTGGCATTTGACAGGGGGTGGCTGACAGGGCTGCTTCACCTGCTGCTGCTGGGCCTTCTGGGGTGGGCACTGCTGCTGCTGCTGCTGCTGGGAAGACATTGCTCCAGGAGCAGGTGAGCCTGAAGGAAACCACACAGGGGCGCCGTGAGAAGGGCTTCCCCTACCTCTCAGGCCTCCTGATTCCTAGAGGAGGGTTTTCCTCCAACAGCTAAGGATTAGCAGCCTCAAATTGATTAATGGATTAATTCACACACACCCATTGTAATCTTTCTCTCTCCCTTTCTTCATTGTTCTACGCTATTTGGATTTCCTATATTCCTTCATCCTCCCATTGCCACCTGACTTACCTGAGTATATAATTTATGTCTTGGTTTTACCAGGAAATAAGATGGAGCGTTGAGTTGAGGATAAAAAGGTAACCTAGATATTTTACAAGGTCAAAGCATGCAATCTTAGCTGCTAGATCTGGGCAATGTCAACTGGCTACCTCGGATAATGGATGGAGGGGCATGAAGAAGAGGACAAGGGCAGTCTCTTTCCTAGAAAGAAGTGTCATGGTGTGTCGGCAATGGGGCTGAAGAAAAGGTGTACCAGGAATGCAGAGGTCTGAGCTCAAATCCCCACTCCACCCTGATTCCATCCCTGTGGGATGCTAAGGCAAGTTATCAATGTGGCTGTAAGACAGTGGTCCCAGCGTCCCCATGAAGAACTGGGAGGCAAAGGACCCAAGGGGCAGCCTGGGTCAAAGGAGATAGCACTAGTCAAGAACGCTCAGGCATAGGTTCTAGGTCCAAACCTGCCGCTTGCCAAGCACACATCTAGGCAATCTGCCTTCTCTGGACTTATTTGGAGGTTGCTGGTCTGGAAGTTCTCTGAGGCCTCCCCAGCTCTGATGTCTCTGGCCTTTGCAGGCAGCATTTCTCATCTTCGAAGTTAGTGATTACAAGTGGGAAGTACAGGCCTGAGGGTGGAGAGGTGGCAAGCAGCATAGTGGGGCATGGGAGCTGCGTAGCACAGAATACACATTCAACAGCCCTGCTTCTGGAAACCTAAACGCAAAGGCGAAAGCTCGCTGGTAGGCCCAAAGGCAGAATAGGGCATGAGAAATCTTTATAGGGGGCTCAGAATTGCTACAAAATGCTGGAGCTCTAAATAATCTTCCCTTCAATGAGAAAAATCCTCTTGCTGGGGAGGCAAACCCAGAATCAGGAAAAAGTCATGCCCAGCAATGGTGTGCAATGGACACCGAACTTCCTAGGTAACAATTAATGTGACATTTCCATAATTGTCAGGAGGCTTATGTCACTTCCCTGATTACCCAGGGACGGAAGAGGAGCTTGACCTAGCGGCTTGAGGCAGTTAGAGGAGAAGGAATGGGCCCAGCAGATCCCAGGAGAACGGATGTGTTCCCACTTACCAGAGGTAGCACGCTGGACCCCAGGAGAGCCGGCTGAGCACAGGTCCACGGGCAGCCACTTCTGGGACCTTTTTAAGGGCCCCGGGGACTTGGCGTGGTCCTGATAACCACCTGCCAGGGAATTCCTCACCCACTTCTCCCACCTGCACTTCCTCCAGGGACTTGCTTTACTGGCCTGTTTTGATGAAAACCACCCACTAGATATTTCCAGAACTGAGTCCCTGTACCTGAGCTGATTTCACCCATTGAAGGTGTTTGCTCGGAATCAAGGGTTCAAGACCTCTTTAAAATGGAACAAATCTAAGAAGCTATTTTCAGACTGAGAGTTCTAAGAAACGTTGAAGAAGGAGGATGAAGTGCGGGTAAATGGGGCTGGGGGCAATTCTGACAAAAATATGAACATTGCCTTTGCTGCTAATCGCTGCCATTTATTGAACACTCGCTGTGTGTCTAACACTGAGACCGTCCTTCGTGCCCGTTTCATCTTATCTTTATAGCCTCCCTAAAGCAAATGTCATTGTTACCATTCTGCAGATGAGAAAAGTGAGGCTGAGAAAGATCACACAGGTAGTAATTAGCAGAGATGGGATTTGAACTCAGATTTGGATGATTCGAAGAACCCAGACTCTTAAACATTGCAGAGGTAGAAGTTGATGCCTGGCCACAGATGCCATCCCCCAACCCTGGCTCCTTCCCCAACTTAAGTGCCCAATGTGTTTCCTCTTCCAGGGGGACCATCCCCCTGGTTCTATGAGGGCCCCTGGAGCACGAGTAGGAAACAGTGTGAGTGGAGCCCCCGGACATGCTGGCGCCGCCCCGCCTGCCCGCCGGGAGTGGGATAGAATCTGGTCTCTGTGGCAGGCCTGCCACCCAAAATATAGGACACCCAGTTAAATTTGACTTTCAGATAAATGACAGAATTTTTAAACATATAAATATGTCCCAAATATTGCATGAGTCATACTAAAAAATTACTTTTTATTTATCTGAAATTCAACTTTAGCTGGGAAGGCTCTGTTTTTATTTACTAAACCTAGCCACCCTCCTCAGGGCCCTGTGCAGATGGGAAGATGGAGACCTGGTCCCCACCGTGGCCTTCCAGGCCCTGGCACGGTGAAAGGCAGGCCTGCTCCGGAGGCTGATCCACCTTCAGCCCACGGCCCCAAACCTCAGGGCCCTGCCCTGGGTGCTCATTTCTGCCATTGTCAGAGCAAAGTGTGAGACTACCTGAGAAACAACAGGAGTACCTCACAGTACTTTCCAAAGTATTTTTCAAACTCCTTGCCTCATTTAATCCTCGTGACAATTCTGTTGTGTAGTGTAAATCCGACTTTACAGTTTAAAAAAGCCGACACAAAGAAGTTAAATGACCTGCTCAACAACATGCAGCTGGCAGGGGTGGAGCCGGGTGGGGGCCCTGGCCCACGGCTCATTTCCACCGCATCACAGCAGCCAGCGTCTCCGCGGTGGACCGGTGACTGTCCCTGGGTGGGGACCATGACTAACAACCTTCTCTGAGCCTTCTGTAGACTTGTAGACATGTAGACAGAATGCTGCTCAGTTTTCAGGGTCAGCCTGACTTAAAAGTTAATCGGTCCCTTAGTTTTCCCCTCCAGGCCAGGCCTTCTCTCCCTCGTCCTCCTGAGCCTATGGGTGTGAAGAATGGGATACTCTGGGATTCTGCACTTCATCTCCACGGTGGACACCCTCTCCACCTGCACCCCTCACTTCCGCCCTCCGCTCCTCTGTGCTCTTCCCGACCAAACTCTCCCCCAGGGAAATATGCGGGAAGACAGATGGGGCCTGGGTGCAAGCAAGGCATGCCCACGTACCTGTGCCCGGCACCGAGAAGGTGCCCGTGTGTGTGTTGCCTACGAATGGATGAGCAGCTCCATCCCTTGTGTCCCAGTCACCCACGTGGCTTCTCTGGAATGAACTTTAGTCCTCCTTATTTTTCCCAAACTGATCACTGGTCTCTAATTTTAACAATAAAAAGCTCCTGCTTAGTTTTGAAGAATTCTGTCTCATGACAAAACTTGGCTTATCACAACTGTCCTCTCAGAGGATAGTGCAGTGGAGGCTGGGATAGTGACCTGCACTTGGCTGTCCTTGCAGGGGTCCTGTGCACCAGATAATTGATATGCAAGACTCAATCAACCTTGTGTGCATTTGACACATCACACCTTTCACGTTGTCACTCAACTGCCCTGTCGGCCATTTATCCCCATTTTACAGATAGGGAAACTGAGACTTGGAACGAGACCATGCTTTGTCCAAGGTCACACAGGGCTAATGTCAAAGCCAGGGCTGGATCACAGGTCTCCTGAATTCACAGCAGTTCTCAGACAGCGGAAGGGACCAAAACACTGGGCAGCTTCTTAGCAGAGGCTACATTGACGACTAATTAGGAAGCTGGGTCTGGTGGTCTGCACCTCTTCCTTGCCCCCGTCTTCCTCCCGCTTCCCTCCCTGGAACCCAGCCGCTCTCCTTCCCACCAAGCCTGTCCTCCCTCCCTCCTCTAAGAGACACTAACTGGTCCCTCTCCCCACACTGCCAGGCACAGGTGCATTTTTATTAGTCATTACACCTAATCAAGCACCTCCAAATACAGTTTTCACAATACTCCATGAAGAAAGCCAATTGTATTATACATTTTATAAACGAGAAAACTGTGGCTTGGATGGTGGCTGGACCTGGAATCCAGAAGATGTGGGAGGACTCAAGTCTCTTAAATTGGTACTAGCTGATTTCCAAACACCCTGACGGGCTGGGGCAGTGGATTATGCTTCCAAAGGAGGAGGGGAGACTTCCTGGCATCTCTCAAATCATCCCATGGCAACAGCCCCTCCAGATAAGGTGGGCCCCGAGGAGCTATGAGGAATGCTGACTCTGTAGTCCATGATCCCAGTGCCCCAGCCCCAGCCCAGCCACCAGTCTGTCGCCTGGCCAATCTTGAGTTCTGCTTCTGCTCTCTCATCTTCAAAGGACCACGCTGCATTGAAACCAGGACGGCAGGCTCCGCATCTTCCTGCTTTCGGGAGCAGGCACCTGAGAGCAGGTATGTGCCTATGACTCCATCAGGGAGGGGAGGGCACAGGCAGGACTCTCATTTCTGACGGTGAGTCAACCTGAGAAACGCCAGCCCCACCCTGCAGGCAAACAATGGGGTAGCTGGGAAGCAGAGACCTGAGTACTGGGAGGGAACCTGCCAGGGACAATGCTAATAATTTAACTCTTCATCCAGACACATTTTCACTTTTGTCTCTGGGCTTTGGGGACAAGAAGGGATGTTGGCGGCTCCATTTAGAGACAAATGGAACATATTTATTATACCATTTCCAGGAATGAAACAAGAGAAGACAAAAAGGAGTGCTCTGGGTCAATCATGAGAGGCTTTTAGGAGAGGAAGACTGTAATTGTAGAGACACAGTCGAGGTTTGGGGGCGCCAGGGTCCCTGCATTTCAGCTGCCTGTCCAGCAAAGGGAACATCCAAAACTGAGAAAGTGGCATCTTATTTTTTTAAATCATGATCATGTCACATTTGCTTTATCTTAATTTCTGGTTGTTACTTAAACAGCAGTCATGGCTTAGAACATTTTAGTTTCGAGTTTCTCCCTCTGCTAATTACTCAACCATCTGTCAACAAACACTTTAGAAGATACTACTTAAGGAGACCTTGAGACCTTTTTTTAAATGTGGGAAGTCCATTTGTAACATGAATCATTTCACCCTCTAATTTATGTGTTTGCAAATAAGATGTTCGGATATTAATGTTAGGTATTCTGTATGATAATATTAAAAGTAGTTCAGGAAGAAAGAAGATGAATTTCCAGAAATAGGTGGTCAGTTTACCTCCTCCCTCCACCCCTCATCCCCCTATGATATGTTTCTAGAAGACCCAGTACTAGATGTTTTAGAAAGTGGGGGACAAGTCCTAGGCCTGGTGAGAGACTAACTGCAGTAGAACATCCACAGACTCTGGCAGCTGTAGGAGCTGAACACTGGCAGGGGGAGAGAGGGGGGTGAGGGGATAAATCGCCCCCCTCTGGGAAGATTGCCAGGATCTGCCCCATAGAAGTCGAGTGGAGCTGAAGCCCTAGTCACTCTTTCCTCTGGCTCGATGCACTTGTAGTCAGAGACACAGGGAAAGAGCTCAGGGAGTAGGGAAATAGCTCTGTTAATACTCGCCCCTCACTGGCTCTGAGATCTTGAGCACATCTCTTAACTTTCCTGGGACTCAATTTTCCTGTTCTCCAAAATGAGGAGATTGGCCAAAATTAACTCTAAGGTCCCATCGAGTGCTGATGTCTGTAAATGCAGGATTAGGT